>CAUJNA010001640.1:0-50000 GCA_963377175.1 Effrenium voratum | reverse complement strand
TGCAACAAATCAAAAAATGCAGCCGGGGGGGATTCAAAGAGGGCGGGCGGATGTTCGAAGTGATGACTCGAGTAGAGGCGCAGTTAAAGCTTGTTGCCAAATGTACTCAGTACCGGGGGGGTTGGGGGGGGCGGCAGCCCCCCCATGATGCTCGAAGAAGAGCTTGTTGCCAAATGTACTAAGTAGCGGGGGGGTTGGGGGGGGCGGCAGCCCCCCCCATGATGCTCGAAGAAGCGATGATTCAATTAGGCGCGCAATGCAAATTCTTTTTTCAAGGGTGAAGGAGTGATGATTCAAAGATTGCGGGCGGATGTCCGGAGAAATGATTCGAGCAGGGGCGCAGCTAAATCTTGTTGCCAAATGTACCAAGTAGCGGGGGGGTTGGGGGCCCCCCCCATGATGCTCGAAGAAGAGCTTGTTGCCAAATGTACTAAGTAGCGGGGGGGTTGGGGGGGGCGGCAGCCCCCCCCATGATGCTCGAAGAAGTGATGATTCAAATAGGCGTGCAATGCAGCCTAGATGGAACATCAAGGAGTGATGATTCAAAGAGGGCGGGCGGATGTTCGAAGTGATGACTCGAGTAGGGGCTCATCTAAATCTTGGTGCCAAATGTACCAAGTAGCGGGGAGGTGCGGTCAATCCCTGCAACAAATCTGAAAAAGCAGCCGGGGGGGATTCAAAGAGGGCGGGCGGATGTTCGAAGTGATGATTCGAGTAGAGGCGCAGTTAAAGCTTGTTGCCAAATGTACTCAGTACCGGGGGGGTTGGGGGGGGCGGCAGCCCCCCCCATGATGCTCGAAGAAGAGCTTGTTGCCAAATGGAGGGGGGTTGGGGGGGGCGGCAGCCCCCCCCATGATGCTCGAAGAAGAGCTTGTTGCCAAATGTACTAAGTAGCTAGCAGCAGTCGTTTCGGGTGGTCCACAGTCTTCTTTTCAGGCAAGCCCGAAAAGTGGTGACGGAAATGGAAATGGAGGGGGTGGTGGTGGTGGTGATGCAAGGCACACCTGACACAAATTGTTTGCTTCATCGGCTTCCCTACTGAGTCCCGCACATTAGTTGGCGGGGGGGGGGGGGGGGGGGGGGGGGGGGGGGGGTGGGGGGGGTGGGGGGGGGGGAGGGGGGGTGGTGGTTCTAGTGAGGGAAAAGGATGGTGGAGGGGGGGAGGCGGTTGGTGGGTCTACAAAGGAAAAGATGTGGTGGGGGGGTGGGGGGTGGTGGTTCTAGTGAAGGAAAAGGATGTGCAGGGAGGGGGAGGGGGGGGGGGGGGGTGGTGGTGGAGGTGGCGGCGAAGGGGTAGGGGTTAGACATTGATGAGTCAAAGGTAAGAAGGGGGGGGGGGTGGTGGTGGTGACTGGAAGCAACGCAGCGAGAGGGGGGGGGGGGGTGGTGGTGCTGACGCCTGACCTTCATGGTGATCACGCCTGAAAAACAGGAACTCTCAAAGATATAGGAGAAAGTAAGTAGATAGCCTAGATACCGGACACTTAGATTGAACTTAGCAACTATGCTTTCTTCTAACAGGAAGATATTGGAGATAGAAAAGATACACATAGAAAAAAAGATAAAGCAAGATACAAAGATACAAAAAAGTTAGAAAAGAAAAAAAGATAAAGAAAGATAAGGGAGATACAACAAGATACCAAAAAAACCCGCAAAAAAGAAAACAACAGATTAAACCAATGTAAACAAGGTAAACCAGCGTGAAACAATGCAAAATGATTTGTGGGCTTTGTCGAACAAGAACGTGCGATGTGCGCCTAGCACGCACTCTCAGGTGGAGCGTGAGATCATCGGAACAAGCGATCGGGACGATTCAAGAAGACTATGAGCGTGTGAGCTGTCTCATCTGATGGCACGTCAAACACGTGTCATGACCCTGGACAGCCTATGCTTAGTCGCGATGATGCTGGTGAAATGGGTTTGCTTCCGTGATTGTCTTACCTGCCAACCTGCCAGGCCCTCACAGGCTGGCAAACAAAGAGGGAAAGCCTGGCTTTGCAAAGAAGAGGTTTGGAGCGGGCCGCTTTTTCCACTTAGTTTGGGTCCGTTTCGGGCCGCGCGCTAGGATAAAACAAAAGTTCCCGCCGACAACGTCTGCGACGTAAATAGATAGAGAGAGAGAGATAGATAGAGAGATAGATAGATACATAGATACATAGATAGATAGAGAAAGATAGAGAAAGGTAAATAGATATATAGATGGATGCATAGATAGATAGTTAGACACATAGAGAAAGAGAAAGAGAAAGAGAGAGAGAGAGAGAGAGATAGAGATGTGGTTCTAGTTTTATTTATGGTTTGGAGGGGGCCGCTTGTTCATTTAGTTTGGGTAGGCAGTTTGCAGGGGGGCGGTTTTCCGTTAGTTTCGGTTGCTGGCTTGGAGGGGCCATTTGATTCATTTAGTTTTGGTTGGTAGTTTGGAGTTGCCCACTGTTTCCATTTGGTTTGGGTTGCTGGTTTTGAGGGGCCGCTTGTTTCATTTAGTTTGGGTTGGTTGTGTGGAGGGGCCGCTTTTTCCATTTAATTTGGGTTGATGGTACTAATTTCACGTAATTTTCGTCGGTGGTTTGGAGGGGTCTGCTTCTCCATGTGATGTATTGGGGGGGCGGTTTTCCACTAGTTTGGGTTGCTGGTTTGGAGGAGCCGTTAGTTTCATTTAGTTTGGGTTGGTTGTGTGGAGGGGCCGCTGCATTCCATTTAGTGTGGGTTGATGGTTCTAGTCTTTTTTTCAATTTTCGTTATTGGTTTGGAAGGGCCGGTTTTCCATTAGTTTCGGTTGCTTGTTTGGAGGGGCTGTTTGATGCATTTAGTTTGGGTTGGTAGTTTGGAGGGGGCCGCTTTTTCCATTTGGTTTGGGTTGATGTTTGGAGGGGCCGCTTGTTTCATTTAGTTGGCGTTGGTTGTGCGGAGGGGCCGCGTTTTCCCTTTAGTTTGGGTTGATGGTTCCAGTTTCAGGTGGTTTGGAGGGGGCCGCTCTTCCATTTGCTGTAGTTTGGGTTTGTTGTTTGGAGGGGCCGCTTGTTTCATTTAGTTTGGGTTGGTGGCAGTTACCCAAGTTGGGTCGCTCGAGTCATGCTTCTTTACTTGGGAATTTTGGCAAAACATATTAAGTCAACATCCAGGGTTTCTCGAATCCTAGTTCCTGATTTGGGGAGACCAACAAAGTTCAAACAAAGTTCAAAACACCGGGCCCCAAAGTGATGTTTCTTTACTTGGGGAGTTCAAACAGTTCAAAACACCGGGCCCCCTACAGTGATGTTTCTTTACTTGGGGAATTCAAAAAGTTCAAAAAGTTCAAAATCCCGAGTCCCAAAAGTGATATGTCTTTACTTGGAGAGTTCAACAAGTTCGAAAAGTTCAAAATCCCGAGTCCCAATAGTGATGTTTCTTTACTTGGGGAGTTCAAAAAGTTCCAAAAGTTCAAATCCCAACAGCGATGTTTCTCTACCGTGGGAGTTCAAACAAATCAGTCCCAAGAAATGATGTTTCTTTCCCTGGGGAGTTCAAAAAAAAAAGAAGATCAAATGCAGTTTTTTTTTGCGCAGTTGTTTTTTTTCAAGGCCTGTCACTGGCCTGCTTGGTCGGCCTGCTGCTTTTCATTGAGTGGGATTTCTTCAGTAGAGCTTCCCATTTGCTTGTTGTCTCTAGCTGCCATTGTTTTTGGTGAAGGTGGATTTTTTCCGGGCCTGTCACTGGCCTGCTTGGTGGGCCTGCTGCTTTTCTTGAAGTTGGTTCTTTTCCATTGGCCTTCCAGTTTGCTTGTTGTCTCTAGCTGCCATGTCTTTTTTGTGAAGGTGGATTCTGTCACTGGCCTGCATGGTCGGTGACAGGCCCTCAAAAAATCCAACTGCGCAACAAAAAAACTGGCAGCCACACACAAAGCAAACTAGAAACCCAATGGAAAAAACCCAATTCAAGAAAAGCAGCAGGCCGACCAAGCAGGCCAGCAACAGGCCCTGAACAAAATCCACCTGCGCAAAAAAAACTGGCAGCCACACACACAACAAGCAAACTAGGGGCCCAATGGAAAAATCCCACTTGAAGAAAAACAGCAGGACGACCAAGCAGGCCAGTGACAGGCCCTGAACAAAATCCACCTTCACCAAAAAATATGGCCCCTAGAGACAACACGCAAACTAGAAGCCCCACGGAAAAATCCCACTTCAAGAAAAGCAGCAGGCCCACCAAGCAGGCCAGTGACAGGCCCTGCAAAAAACACACACCTTCACCACAAAATATGGCAGCTAGAGACAACAATAGAAGCCCCATGAAAAAATCCCACTTCAAGAAAAGCGGCAGGCCCACCAAGCAGGCCAGTGACAGGCCCTGCAAAAAACCCACCTTCACCACAAAATATGGCAGCTAGAGACAACAAGCAAACTAGAAGCCCCATGGAAAAAATCCAACTTCAAGACAGGCCTGCTTGGTCGGTCTGCTGCTTTTCATGGAGTGGGATTTCTTCAGTAGAGCTTCCCATTTGCTTGTTGTCTCTAGCTGCCATCTTTTTCGTGAAGGTGATTTGTTTCAGGGCCTGTCATTGGCCTGCTTGATCGCCACGCGCCAGAAAACTTCCATCTGAGTAAAAGGGGCTAAAGCGTCCAAACAATAACGCACGAACAATTCTCAAATGCATTGTTCTTTGCCTAAGATAAAAACATGTGCTGCCCTATGCTAAATTGACAAACAAGATGAAAAACATGAAAAAGCTGAACAAAAAGATAAGAGATACAAAAATATAAAAAAAAGATAACAACATATATAAACAAAGATCAAACAAACGATAAAAAAGATAAACAAATAAGAAATATATTATCTTTTAATATCTTCTATATCTTTTGCTAGTAGATGTGTGCAAGATACACAAACTTATTATCTTTTGCTTTCCTGACTAGCTACTCCCAAGTCTACTATATCTCCGGCGGACCATAGCCAAACCTATCTGAGATAAACATGACTTAAACACCAGATAAACAGCCTTATAGCTACATACTATCTTCTATTTCCAAGCTATCTGACTGCGAGGCTTCTTAGCAGCGACCAGCGACCAGCGACCAGCGCCCAGCAACCATGCAGGGAGCAGCGACTAAGCGACCAGCGACCAGCAAGCAGGGACCAGGGACCAGGGGCCAGGGACCAGGGACCAGGAACCAGCGACAGCAGCAACCAGCAAGCAGCGACCACCAGCGACCAGCGACCAGCGAGCGACCAGCGAGCGACCAGCGAGCGACCAGCGAGCGACCAGCGAGGGACCAGCGAGCGACCAGCGAGCGAGCAGCGAGCGACCGGCGAGCGACCGGCGAGCGAACAGCGAGCGACCAGCAAGCGACCAGCGAGCGACCAGCGAGCGACCAGCGAGCGACCAGCGACCAGCGAGCGACCAGCGACCAGCGAGGGACCAGCGACCAGCGACCAACCACCAGCGACCAGCGACCAGTGACCAGCGACCAGCGACCAGCGACCAGCGACCAGCGATGAGCAACCAGCGATGAGCAATCAGCGATGAGCAATCAGCGACCAGCAACCTGCGACCAACGACCAGCGACCAGCGACCAGCGACAACACCAACACCAACACTCACAAGAACAAGAAGAAGAACACCAACACCAAGAACAAGAACAAGAACAAGAACAACAACACCACCACCAACAACAACAACAGCAACAACAAGAACAACAACAAGCGCAGCAACACCAACAACAACAGCAAGATCAGGAACAAGTCCAAGAACAAGAACAAGACCGATAACAAGAACCAACACAGGAATTGCAACAGCAACAGCGACGGCGACAGAAACAGCAACAACAACACCAACCACAACAACACCACCAACACCACCACCACCAACACCAACAACAAGAACAGCCACAACCACAACTACAACTACAACTACAACTACACCACCAACAAAAACAACACCAACAACACCACCAACATCAACAACATCAACAACAACAACAACCACAACCACAACTGCAACAGCTACAATTACAACTACAACTATAACTACAACTACAACAACACCAACAACACCAACAACACCAACAACCACAACAACCACAACAACCGCCACAACAACCACAACAACCACGACAACCGCCACAACCACAACAACCGCACCAACCGCAACAGCCGCAACAGCCGCAACAGCCACAACAGCCACAGCCGCTGCAACAAGCGCAGCCGCAGCCACAGCCACATCCACAGCGACAGCGACGGCGACAGCGACAGCGACAAGGACAGGCGCAAGGGCAAAAGCAAGGACAAATGACAACGACAACGACAAGGACCGCCGCGACGACAACCACAACGACAACGACAACGACAACGGCAACGTCAACGGCGACGGCGAGGACAACACGGGCAACAAGGACAACAAGGACAACAAGGACAACAAGGACAACAAGGACAACCAGAACAACAAGAACAACAAGACCAACAAGAACAACGAGAACAACAAGAAGTACAAGAACAACAAGACCAACAAGAACAACAAGAACAACAAGAACAATGAGGAGAACAAGAGCAAGATTAACAACAATAACAACAAGAACAACCAGAACAACAAGAACAACAAGAGCAACAAGAACAATGAGAGGAACAAGAGCAACAAGAACAACAAGAACAAACAGAACAACCAGAACAACAAGAACAAGAACCGCAAGAACAGCAAGAACAGCAAGAACAACAAGAACAACAAGAACAACAAGCGCAACAATAACAACAAGCGCAGCAAGAACAACACGCGCAACAAGAACAACAAGAACAACGAGAAGAACAAGAGCAACGAGAACAACATGAGCAACACTAATAACAACAGCAACAAGAACAAGAAGAGGAGCAACAAGAACAACAAGAACAACAAGAACAACAAGAACAACAAGAACAACAAGAACAACAAGAACAACAAGAACAAAAAAGAACAGCACGAACAACAAAAACAACATGAACAACACGAATAACAACAACAAGAACAACAAGAACAACAACAACAGCAACAACACCAACAGCAACAACTGCAACAACCGCAACATCAGCAACAACAGCAACAACAACAGCAGCAACACCAACAACAATAAGAACAACACCAAGATCAAGAACAAGAGCAAGACAAAACACAATAACAAGAACAAGAGCAAGAACAACAACAGCAACAGCAACAGCAAGAGCAACAGCGACAGCGACAGCAACAGCAACAGCAACAGCAACAACAAGAGAAACAGCGACAGCAAGAGCAACAGCAGCAACAACAACAGCAGCAGCAACAGCAACAGCAGCAACAACAGCAACAGCGGCAATGGCAACGACAACAACAACGGCAACCGCAGCAGCGGCAACGGCAACGACAACAACAACAGCAACTGCAGCAGCAGCAGCAGCGGCAACTGCAACGGCGACGGCGACGGCGGCAATAACAACAGCAACAGCAGCAGCAGCAGCGGCAACGGCGACGGCAGCAGCAACGGCAACGGCACCACCAACACCAACGCCAGCAACAGAAATTGCAACAGCAACAGCAACAGCAAGACCAACACCAACACCAATAGCATCACCAACACCAACACCAGCGCCAGCACCAACGCCTTCGCCAGCGTTAGCGCCACCACCACCATGAACAACAACAGCAACAACAACAACAACAACAACAACAACAGCAGCAGCAGCAACAGCAACAGCAACAGCAACAGCAACAGCAACACCAACAGCATCGGCAACGGCAACAACCGCAACAACCGCCGCAACAACAATAACAGCAACAGGAGCAGCGACAGCAACAACAACAGCAAGAGCGTCATGAAGAACGCCAACAACATTACACAACATCATTAACAGCGTCAACAACATGAACAACAGCGGGACCAACAACAGCAACAGTAACTACGGCAACAGCAACAGCAACCAAACCCTCACAACTCACACCCCACAACCCACAACCCGCAACTCGCAACCCGCAACCCGCAACCCACAACCCAACAGCCCACAACCCGCAACCCGCAACCCGCAACCCACGACCCACAACCCACAAGCCACAAGCCGACAGCGACAACGACAACCGCATCAACAACCGCAACGACAACATCAACGACAACAACGACAACAACGACAACAGCGACAACAACGACAACATCGACAGCAACGACGACAACAACGACAACCGCGACAAAGACTACAACGACGACAACGACGACAAAGACGACAAAGATGACAAAGACGATGATGACTCGGACGACAGCGAACCACGACGACGATGACGACGACAAAGACGACAAAGACGACAAAGACGACAAAGACGACAAAGACGACGAAGACGACGACGACGACGACTCGGACAAGAGCGAACGACGACGACAAGGACAACGACAACAATAACAAAAACCAAAACGACAACGACAACAGACACATCATCATCATCATCATCTTCATCATCATCATCATCAAGAGCAAGAACAACAACTACAACAACAACAACAACGACAACAACAACAACAACTACTACTACTACTACTACTACTACTACTACTAATACTACTACTACTACTACTACTACTACTACTACTACTACTTCTACTCAGCATCAAGAGAAACAACACCACCAGGACCGCGCCACCAGCAGCAGAAGTGGCAGCAGCAGCAGCAGCAGCAGCAGCAGCAGCAGCAGCAGCAGCAGCAGCAAGCAACAACGACAGCAACACCAACCCATGTTTGTACATACCGCAGTTGCGACATTCAGCACTTCAGCTTTCTTGTGGATGTCGCAATCGAATGACGATTGGAGCCAAACGAAAGCTGCTTCTAATCGGCAACCCTCAGAATCCTAAACACGCTGATGCTCATTGCTTTCAAGTCTTGCAAATGGTTTGCTTCTCTTTAACTTCTGGTGAATTGCTGTCTATTCTTGTGTATTTTCAGAGTCGACTGCGTGCGGCCTTGACTGCAAACCAACAGCTCGGGACACTACTCTATGCATTCCTATGGTCTCAACATATTAAATGCCAGTTTGCACCCTGCCCGTGCTGCCAGGCCATTGGAGGAGGTTTTGCCAGTCAGCGGCTGCCAGGGACAGGTAGGGCTATCTGCCAAGAACGCACTTGATCCCGGCATGTTGGGGCAATCATGATTGCCCTTCGCTTTGCCAGCCGATGTGCTGCGTGGATGGCACGTGGCACGATTGGCAAGCCTGGGGGCTGTCCAAGCCTTAACTTTGTGCAGACATTGCGTGCCTACATGATGTCAGCGTGCATGGTGGCAAGCATTTCTTGCGGGTGCAAAATTAGTTGCTTCATCTTGAACAGCCCAATCCAGGTGCAGCGCAACATGCGGTACCGGCACACGCAAACGTATGCGTGAGATCAAGTCTCAGGCACGGCAGGTGTGATGGCGTTATATGGCGTTGATTATGATTACGTTTGCCTGATCGCAGAATTTGAGGATCCTTGCACAGAGCGCACAGAACGGTACTTGCGACTCATTCCTAGAACAAGCAACTTACAGGTGCTGTTGTAAGAGGCAGTTTCATGCTGTACGACTCGACATCAGGCTACTGGAAAGCTTGAAAGGCGCAGCTGTTTAATGCCTGCTTCAAAAGTCTGGATGGGATTCTCGCCATGGCGAATGCTCTGACTGGGTGATCCTTCTCCCAGTGAACGTGTCTGCAAGCATGATGCTTGCCGCGGAGCAACCCACTGCAGAGGAGACCGGAGAGGGGGCTGTTCTCAAGTGATGAGGGCTCACTGGAGGAGATCGATGCCTTCGTCATTGTGAACCGAAAGTTCCTTTCAGATGAAGCAGAGGCTCTGACTGCATTTTCATTGTCAGTATGAGCAGGGTTTAGTGCTTCAGGAAACCTTCCGAAATATGGACGGCCTGGATCAAAAACATGCTTCGTGGCTTAAAGGGTTTTGCTTCGTGTGCACTCCAACACAAAGAATATGAGTTTGTGTGCGGAAAGTGAGGTCATTGCAGAAGGCTCACTGTCTAACTGCAAAGACCCAGTGGCGATCATCAAGTCAAGAGCCCGCGGCGGGTTCTTGAAGGCTGAGCTCAGTTTTCCCATTGTTGAGAACTGTGAGAACTGTGCGTCAGTTTTCATTCTTTTCCTTGTCCTCTGTTGCCGTGCCACCCAGCGTGATGTTTGCATCCTGTGCTTGTCATTTGAGAAGCCCAAATGCCATTGACCATTTTAGTAGGTGGTTCCACTTCCGGGTTGGATGAGGATTATAAACCTGTATAACCACGTTAGAACCAAACATCAAAAGGATTTCAGCACGCATTTGCGGTTCTGGAGCAAAATAGGTTCTTGACATGGCAGCATTTAGAGCCAGCTGAATTCTGCCAACATGTCCATTGCCTGCTCGCACTGGTGAAAGTCAGCCATCGTGGACAAACGTTCATGAAAGTGTTCACGGGACTGCCAAAAGGAAAGACATGTTCAAGGAACTACCGCGCATTGTGCCACATGCACCAAGTTAGAGCAAACCTGTTCATGGGCGCCTGCTGGCTGCTCGTGCGGCCATGCGAAAAACAGTGCTCAAGGTCACTGCCTCGTGACCCAATCGAGAACAGCCACGCATGCGTGTACCGCGGCCAACGCGAGACTCGTAGCGCACATCAAAGCCAACACAGGGACCTGCTCGTGCCGTGCGTGGCGGCCGACATATTCAAATTATGTCCCTGGCAACCCTCGCTTGCTCCAATGTGTGGAAAGACATGTATACTGACTTGTCGGCACCTAGATGTGAAGGGATGCGCGTGATAAGCCTTCCAGATTAGTATGAGGGTGTTTCTCCAAAAGTGAAGGACCTCTTCTAGAACGGGACACACCGGCACACCCCTTTTAATCAATCAGGAGTTTGTGAATCCTTGGATTACCTGGCAACTGGAAACTGGGCCCCTACTTTCCCATGTCTCTTCCGGACAAAGACTTGTTCCATGCCGCGCATCTACCTCAACGTTGACATGCAAGTTTGCAATATGCGCAGCCTCAGTACGTTCTGGTTCTCGGCGTACTCGTTTTTGTCGCACCACGCGCACGAAATACTTTCCGGTCACATCGCGTTTTCTGCATTCTTGACGCTCGTCTGACCGCGTTGAAGTCGTTACATTACGCAATCAACAAACCTTGTGCCCTTCACCGCATTGCTACTCGCTTCTTTGGAGTGAGAACGGGCAGAGAGACCGGGAGACAGGAAGACAATTGGAACACACGACCACGGAGCCAGCATTCTTTCAAGCTCAAGTTAGAAACCCAATGCTTCGGTGTTTGGGGGCAACAACTAGACATTTTTTGAGTCATCAGTAACCGTGTTGGCAGTGTGTGCCCTTTCGACCACTCAGAGAATTTGTCCAACAGGTACGTGTGTGTCTGCTATTATGCATGCGTGTGCGTTTCTGTCACGTCTATGTGTAAATATTCGTGTATGAGTATCTGTATGCACATGTGCATGTGCATGTCCATGTGCATGTGCATGCGCGTGTCGTGTATGTGTGTGTGTGTGTATGATGTATGTATTTATATGTACATACACACAGACATTGGACCGAGACACACAGACATTGGACCGAGATTAAACTTCCCTTTTTGAAGACATTCATATTTACACACATATGTGCGGGTGACCACTGAAGTGACTTAGGCGTGCATCCATTGTATCCGCTGTCCCAAGATGCAATGTGTTTGCCTGCAGGCTCACATAGATTGGATGCATTCCCACCGAGATTCTTCACATGAAGACGTCTTGGACAGCTACATAGAAGCCAACGTGGACTGGATGACGGAAGAAGCTGAAGAGCTACTGCGATCTCTCTCGTTCAACCATCTGTGGAAAGTCATTGATTTTGGGTCTTTGCAAAACTGCCGCGACCCAGCAGCTATCATACGGATAAGGCTGAAAGATGTCCTGCGCGGGAAGGCACAGCCAACTCCATGTTTGGACACTTCAGCTTTAGTGTATGTGTGCGCATGACATCGGACTGTTGCAACTGCATACTGCAGGCTGGCAAAAGTGGCAAAGGCAAAAGTAGCACAGGGAAAGGTGTCCAAGGTCGTGCAGTGTTACATCAGGCACAGACGGATGGAATGGATTCATTGCCGAGTGAAGATCCAGCCGAATCTTCAAAGGGAGCCCAGGGAGGCAAAGCCAAGGGAGCCAAGGGAGCCAAGGGAACCAAGGGAGCGAAGGACGGGTGGCGTTGGCAGCTTGCCTTGAGAAAAGTCAAGCGCCACAGGATTCTCAGAGCATCCAGTCCACCAGGACAGACCAAAGGATGATATCCATGAGAAAGCACTTGAAGAAGGTCGCTCCTTATACTGCCTTGGCCTTCCTCCACTCTGGAGTGCCAAGCAAATACAGGACTTCTTTCAACACCAGGGTGAAGTCGAAGGGGTGTATTTGCGCGACTCTTAGTACACTCTCTCCATGTGCTGATGCATTTTGTTCGGATTCCGAGGCAGAGCATGGGCAAAGGAAAGAATACCCGCGGCGCTTCTGTCGACTTCACGACTGCCGAGGGTGCCAGAAACGCTGCCATGGTCTGTGACAGGTGCTGTCATCTAAAGCCCGCTCAGAACCGCGTGTTCTTGAGGGTTGCTTGTAGCTCAAATGAGTCGTCAGGCTGGAAGTTTACCACAAAGAAGAGAAGTTTACCCTTGGCTGCAGCATTCGGCACAAGGCTGCGTGCGGCGTGCAGCCTGCTGCGTGCTGCAGACGTCGTGCGTTTGGCCAGGGGCCAGCTGGGCAGAAGTTTATCTTCCCCGCTCGGGGCGAGGCCACAGATTTTCAGCGTTGGCAAGTCCTGTCACAGACCGTCAGGTGGACTTTAAGCAGGCACAAGCCGAAGCACGGAGCGTCTACCTCTCAAAGACGGGTTGCTGAATATGAGGTTGCTGAAATGGCTTGTGCCGGCATATGATTTGACTGTGCCTGTGACCAGGATTCCGGCGCACATATCTGAGCAGCAGATCAGGGAAATGGCAGAGGAGCATGGAGAGGTTGAGGCGTGGCAAGGCCGCAGGCAATTCCGAGATTGGCATGGGCTGCAAGGCGATACACATGCTGCCATCCAACGGCTTCAGCCTTGCCTGCTTCATCACTATGGTGAGCCCTGGAGAAGCAGCATTCATGATCAGAGCCCTCAACGATGCGCAGGCAGGGAATTCGGAGCTGAAAGCTGAAAATGGGAGCCTGCCCCATTTTGCGACAGCCGAGGCATTCGGGACCATAGTTTCTGCCAGCTACCCAATTGAGAAGAATGAGAAACGCAAGAAGAAACATCCAGAAGAAGAGATCTTCCAGTGGTACGTGTTGGAAATCAAGAATTTCCCGCACTGGACGGTGACGGATGACATCAAAGTCACCATATCAACATTTGGCAATGCTCCAAATCGAGTGAGAATTATTCACTATGATCCTGATCCAGCCCAGAGTGTGGCAAAAGCCTACTTTAGATATGAGGAAGACCAAGACGTTGCACTGAAGGCACTAGCTGGCTACGAGTTTACTCCTGGATATGCACTGCAGGTTATGACCCGTCCAAGGACCGTGCAAGCAAGTCAAGCTTTCCAAGTCCTTGACTTTTTCCTGAATGTGTGTTGCTTGTTCTTGCTACCAGGACTGCGTCCTTTCATTTCCTGAATTTGTGTTGCTTGTTCTTGCTACCAGGACTGCGGGCACTGGTCAAGCATTGGCACATCCCTCACCGCAGCCACAGCCGCCTACCTTTCACAGCTTGACT
Organism: Effrenium voratum; assembly: GCA_963377175.1. Classification (NCBI taxonomy): domain Eukaryota; class Dinophyceae; order Suessiales; family Symbiodiniaceae; genus Effrenium; species Effrenium voratum. The sequence continues at coordinate 36,272 of CAUJNA010001640.1, read as the reverse complement.
TTTGGGCAAGTTGGCCTGAGCACGCCTGCAACGGTGCCTGCAACGGTACCACCACGATTTCCTCGCCCGGCTCTACAAGACGCTCAACTGCCAGCTGCATTCCCACGCCACTAGCTTGATTCTGGATAAAACAGTCTCAAAGGTTGCCCGCCTGGAAGATCCACGTGCTCTTCAAGATGTAGTGCTATTGGGTGAGAATCGCGATGGCGGACCTGTTCAACCCGGCCTGCAGCAAGCGCCACACGAAAGACGCATTTGCAATGCCTTGGCTTGGTGATCGTGCATGTCAAGAAAAAGAGAGCGTGTCACTGCAGTATGCAATGTCGGGCAACACTGACCCAGCAACACATGCTCTGGCTGCAGGAAAGCTTTTGCGGCAAGCCTCCGCCCGGTTCCAGCGTGGAGTACGACAAATGCTCAGCTCAGCCCTGCGAAGGCAAGTTAGACAGGATTGCATATTGGTCCATCTTGGCGCGCCAGTTGATGTCGACTGCAAGTTCAGTGAATGGAGCCCATTCTCAGCTGGAGGCCCCAGGAGGTTCATGATTAGGCGTTTCATGGGTTGCGCGTCACTTTGATTTGTACGTCCAAGGAATGCTCTGCGGTTTGCCATGGTCAGCAAACTAGCTCCCGCACCATAGCGAAAAATAGCACAGGCGCCTCAGGGGTGAAGCATTGGCAAATTGGTGAGAGAGACCATGATTGGCACTGAGCAGGAACCGGTTCACCCTGTGTCGGAGCTTTGCGGCGAGCAGTTCGGCGCTGCTTGCACGTTTTTGCTCATGCTCCACTGGAGCATGAGCAGATGGCCCTTCATGTTTGGGATGCTATACTGCGGGTTTCCTGAGATAGGAAGTTCATGTTTGGGTGCTTTCACCAGGCCCATGTTTAGATAAAGCTGCCACCAAAGCCTTCGATGGCAGTTGGGTCAGCTGTGGGACTTTGCATTGCGGGTGATGTGTTGCAGGTGCAATCCAGCTGAAGGGGAGGAAGAGCCATTGGCCTGCCAGCTTGCTGCCTAATTTGCCCGAGTGCCTTGCGCAGGCAGCATGCTCTTGACGTCCTTTGGGAGATGTGCAGTTGATGGGCTCGCTCTTGCACATGCGTTGAGATAAACATGTTGATTATCATGTTGTCAGACAGTGAGCATGCAATGCTCATTGGCTCAACTCTCAACTCACAGCCGCAAGAGTCAGCAAGGTGTTTGGCCGTGCTGCTTGAGTGAAGCCAAACTCGTTCAAGTCATGCTAGTTTGACGTAGAATGCATGGGCACACTTCCGCTGAAACTACGACTCTGTTAGACATGCAGGACAGCAAGAACTCGTGCGAAACAGCCAGAGCACCGAGGGAACAGTCCCTGCAACAGCTGATTTGTCTGTGGCGATGGAGCCAGGTCTGATAGCAAGAACTGGTTCAAGTGTTCGATTGGACATGTAAAGCGTGGAAGAGTCAATTTTGACCGCTATCTTCACTTCACAACAAATGCTGACCGCCAAAAGCAACATACGCTTGGGCCCTGAAATTCCTGCCTTGCTCGTGCAATATGAAGAAACATCCAAGCGGCATCACTGCTTTGCCGTGTCGCAATGCTGTGTGAGGTTGGCGTATGAGCATCAATCGGCACACCGCTTACTGTATTCGCGCCCCCCATGCTTCCAAGCCAGGCAAAAGGAGCCAGCCGCTCAGTAAGAAGCAGCAAAGAGCAGTCAAGGATAGTGGAAATCAACGGAGGCAAGTCCAACCCCTTTGCCCAGGGTCGACACGAAAGAAAGACATGTGCCATGGCTCACATGCCAATGCAGGGCTGCGCGTCCATGCAATCTCCAAGCCCACAGCAGCTTCACGCGCAACCATGGGAGCAAGGTCCCTGATGCATCCTGTATGCTCATGACACGAGCACGACACATCCAGGGCTGTAGAAACTATGGCTGTGCAGCACCCAGGCTGAGTCATGTTGCCTATGCTGGCTGTCCAGGAAGCGGGGGAAAAGCACCGCGAAGGCAAAACGCTACTGCATTTGGAAGCGATGCATCTCTCAGACGCTGCGTTGCCCACTCACGCACAGTGCAAATGGTCTCATATCGCATTCATTGTCAGTACTAGTTCTCCACGTTCTCGAGCTGGCTGATTGGTCTATTTGTTTTGGCTGCTGCTGCTGCTGCTGCTACTGTTGCTGCTACTGCTACTGCTGCTGCTGCTGCTGTCGTTGTCGTTGTCGTTGTCGTTGTCGTTGTCGTTGTCGTCGTCGTCGTCGTTGTCGTCGTTGTTGTTGTTGTTGTTGTTGTTGTTGTTGTTGTTGTTGTTGTTGTTGTTGTTGTTGTTGTTGTTGTTGTTGTTGTTGTTGTTGTTGTTGTTGTTGTTGTTGTTGTTGTTGTTGTTGTTGTTGTTGTTGTTGTTGTTGTTGTTGTTGTTGTTGTTGTTGTTGTTGTTGTTGTTGTTGTTGTTGTTGTTGTTGTTGTTGTTGTTGTCGTCGTTGTTGTTGTTGTTGTTGTTGTTGTTGTTGTTGTTGTTGTTGTTGTTGTTGTTGTTGTTGTTGTTGTTGTTGTTGTTGTTGTTGTTGTTGTTGTTGTTGTTGTTGTTGTTGTTGTTGTTGTTGTTGTTGTTGTTGTTGTTGTTGTTGTTGTTGTGGCTGTGGTTGTGGTTGTGGTGGTGGTGGTGGTGGTGGTTGTTGTTGTTGCTGCTGTTGTTGTTGCTGTTGTTGCTGTTGCTGCTGTTGCTGCTGTTGTTGCCCTTGTTGCCCTTGTTGTTGTTGTTGTTGTTGTTGTTGTTGTTGTTGTTGTTGTTGTTGTTGTTGTTGTTGTTGTTGTTTCTTGTTGTTCTTGTTGTTCTTGTTGTTCCTTGTTGTTCTTGTTGTTCTTGTTGTTCTTCTTGTTCTTCTTGTTCTTCTTGTTCGTCTTGTTATTCTTGTTCTTCTTGTTCTTCTTGTTCTTCTTGTTCTTCTTGTTCTTCTTGTTCTTCTTGTTCTTCTTGTTCTTCTTGTTCTGCTTCTTGTTCTTCTTCTTGTTCTTCTTCTTGTTCTTCTTCTTGTTCTTCTTCTTGTTCTTCTTCTTGTTCTTGTTCTTGTTCTTGTTCTTGTTCTTGTTCTTGTTCTTCTTGTTCTTGTTCTTCTTGTTCTTCTTGTTCTTGTTCTTGTTCTTGTTCTTGTTCTTGTTCTTGTTCTTGTTCTTGTTCTTCTTGTTCTTCTTGTTCTTCTTGTTCTTCTTGTTCGTCTTGTTCGTCTTGTTCGTCTTGTTCTTCTTGTTCTTCTTGTTCTTCTTGTTGTTCTTGTTGTTCTTGTTGTTCTTGTTGTTCTTGTTGTTCTTGTTGTTCTTGTTGTTCTTGTTGTTGTTGTTGTTGTTGTTGTTGTTGTTGTTGTTGTTGTTCTTGTTGTTCTTGTTGTTCTTCTTGTTCTTCTTGTTCTTCTTGTTCTTCTTGTTCTTCTTGTTCTTCTTGTTCTTCTTGTTCTTCTTGTTCTTCTTGTTCTTCTTGTTCTTCTTGTTCTTCTTGTTCTTCTTGTTCTTCTTCTTCTTCGTCTTCTTCTTGTTCTTCTTCTTGTTCTTCTTCTTGTTCTTCTTCTTGTTCTTGTTCTTGTTCTTGTTTTTGTTCTTGTTCTTGTTCTTGTTCTTCTTCTTGTTCTTCTTGTTCTTCTTGTTGTTCTTGTTGTTCTTGTTGTTCTTGTTGTTCTTGTTGTTCTTGTTGTTCTTGTTGTTCTTGTTGTTCTTGTTGTTCTTGTTGTTCTTGTTCTTCTTGTTCTTCTTGTTCTTCTTGTTCTTGTTCTTGTTCTTGTTCTTGTTCTTGTTCTTGTTCTTGTTCTTGTTCTTGTTCTTGTTCTTCTTGTTCTTCTTGTTCTTCTTGTTCTTCTTGTTCGTCTTGTTTGTCTTGTTCGTCTTGTTCTTCTTGTTCTTCTTGTTCTTCTTGTTCTTCTTGTTGTTCTTGTTGTTCTTGTTGTTCTTGTTGTTCTTGTTGTTCTTGTTGTTCTTGTTGTTCTTGTTGTTCTTGTCGTTCTTGTTGTTCTTGTTGTTCTTGTTGGTCTTGTTGGTCTTGTTGGTCTTGTTGTTGTTGTTGTTGTTGTTGTTGTTGTTGTTGTTGTTGTTGTTGTTGTTGTTGTTGTTGTTGTTGTTGTTGTTGTTGTTGCCTTTGTTGCTTTGTTGCCGCCGTCTCCGCCGCTGCTGCTGTTGCGGTTGTTGGTTGCTGGTTGTTGGTAGTTTGTCGTTTTGTTGCCATGGTGGTATATTGTGGTTGCCGCCGTGCTTGTGGTCCTGGGCTTGGTTGTCGCGCACAAATCTAGCCACGTACACACACACACACATGTTATATACTACACACACACACACACGTGAATACATGTCGTGTAGACTAGCGTTTCGCTCTTCATACCTGCATTACCAGGCATATTGTTTTGCTGCAGTCCGGATGAGTGAGGTCAGCATCCACTGGCATAAGGCAACATGCATGCCACAAGTATTGCCCATACCCTGAAAAACAGGCGATTGGTGACCATGTGATGTACTGGCATGTGTTGTGTCAAGATTTGCCGATTAATGCAAATGGACATTGTGGGCAAGCGTGCTTGCCTTTCCTTGCTTGGAGCTTTCTGAGGAACGAAGAGAACCATGCTGATGGCTCTCAGGATTGTGTGATGGGCCACTGGTGCCGCCGGCCATCAGATCCAGAGGAATGGGCAGCTGTCAGTGGGGTTTTTGCCAGGTCTGAGTGGTCCCCTTGCTCCTCAACGTGCGAGAAGGGCTACTCAGTCCGAGAGCGTACCGTCGAGGCATGGGTGTGTCCCTGTGCAAGCAGCGCTTGCAGCCAAGACAGCTGGGCCCTTTTAGCCAAGATCCGCTTGTTGGTAGGTACCTCCCCAAAGAGGCGGAGAAGCTTGTCCTTCAGCTTTGAAGGAGTTGAGTCCAGATGCAAGGGGCGAGCTGCAAAGGAGCAGTTTCCAATGCAGGAGATCCAGAATTGCAATGCCGGCGTCAGTTGTTTTGAGGGCCGCGTGCGCATCTCAGATTGGCATGACAGTGTGCGGACTTGTTTGTGGCGAGCTTGAGAGACATTCAGAGCCGGGTCTACGCCCTGGTCACTCAGAACCAGTCTTTTTTGCACTTTGGAGTTTGCATCATTGCTTGTGTGCAGCAATTTTACTCTTTCTCATCCGTGACTCATCTAGGTTGACTGTGTATGGGAAGCCTGGACTGAATGGAGCGGGTGGCATCCTTAATTTCGAATAGTTGCAGAAGTGGCCGCGATCAAGCCATTTAGATCAAGGTGTGATGCGTTCGACAAGATGACGCGCACACGTGGTTATGCTCGTCATGCCGCTCATTTCTTAGAATGGCTTGTGTCACACAACTAGCTCAAAGCGGCTAGAGTCCGCTGGAATATCTTAGCAATTTCTTCTCTTCCTAAGCAACTGTCATGGGACTCTGCATGTCATAGGTGGCCGGTTTGCGCTCGCTCGATATAGTCCCAGTCTGCAATGCTTTACCTGAAACGCTGTTAAGCTGGCTGAACGCGAGCATATGCCTTGATTTGATCGACCACTGCCATTTTGTGCTTCAGCCCGGTGGTCATGCCTCAAAGTGCTTGCTGTCAAAATGCCGCTACGAAAAATAGCCTCAGATTCTAGATTCGTGAACTGCGGGTATGTTGCTTCCATGCATCGGTTTGGGTGCTTCTCGATGAGTCTTTGTGAATGCTCTCCTGGCCCAAACTCATCTCGGTTGGTTCTCTGATCCGCAGGTCTTTGTCACTGTCAGCTACCATGCAAACTTGATACGCGGTTGTGCTACGGAACAGCTGCACCTTTTGCGCGGCCTGGAGCCAAATGTGCGCTGCTGGTGCAGTTTTCAGCCACTGCTATCCTTTGCAAGAAGTCGGTGGTCGTGCCCCAAAAGTGCATGTCAAAAAGGCCAGCAAGGGCATTCACAGCCATCGCTACCTTTGCAAGGGTTGGTGGTCATGTCATAAGACATATGAAGCAACTTTTTCAACAAGCTGAGCATTATTGTTTCGGGGTGGTGGCAACTAAAATGCATTTGATTTTATCAGTTTTCTACACACACACCAGCCCTCAACTTGCTATGCAACGTGTGCTTTTGAATCTTCTGCGCTTTGAGTTGTAAAACAGTTGCAGTTTCCAAGGCAAACGGAGGACTTGAATGCTCTGGCAGCTTCCGTGCCATCAAGGGTTGCAGCAGTCCTGGTTCGGGTTCGTGCCCAGTGGCATGGCAAGGGACTGAGGTTTGACGTTGCGACGCGCGCTGAAAGTCGCAACGAGGCTCCATCGTGATTCGCCGTGCCGTCCAAGGTACAACTGCTCCTGGAGTGCGAGCCTTGACCCAGACGAAATGCCTTGACTTTCCTTGACTCAACTTTGATTTGATAGTCATTTGAGTCCTTTGCCAGGTGTTTGGTCTGACTGGACTTCGTGCTCAAAGACATGCGGTCGAGGAGGAGCTTTGAGCTGAGTGACTTTGAACACTCGCTATTTGCCCCGTGGGAAGCGTCCCAAGAAATCCAATCCAAGGCTCGAACTCGAAGTCGCGATCTTCAGGCCGGAGTACGCGTTTCTACACAACTCCTCAGGGGACATTTGAAGCTAATAGGAAGTAGAGAAGACAAGCACTACCTGCACTAGATTCACTAGATTCACTAGATTCACATTGGGGCAGTTGCTCCAGAGCCCTTGGTGTAGATATATTTCTTTCTTGCGACTGGCAGTGGACTTTGAAGCAGTATGTTCGGGTTCGAGAGGTGAGCGAGAATCCAGTCGAAGCTTCGATGCATGCCTCGGCCCCGGCCTGAGATACTCAGTTTGTGTGACATTAGAATGTGCGCAAGCAGGCGCAGGTAAGCAGAGAGGTTGTGGACAGGCCCATCGCATGGATTTCACCTTCTGTTTCATGGTCAACATTTGGCTGGAGCGATTTCATTTGTGGGCTTTGGGAGGCCTGTGATCGCGGACGATGACGGGTCCAATGCGCAAAGCTTGGCGAGTTGCCTTGCCACTTTGCCGAACTTGGAGCACCTAAGGTTGACTTCAAGTGTGCCGACAATTTGTACTGGAAAGATCAGTGGCCTGCTGATGTGGGAGAGTACTGCTGCCCAGTGCTCAGACATGTGGGCTCCTCTTTCTGACCGTTCCTGTTGATCACCCTTTGCTTCTCCAAGGCAAAAACCAGCAGGTGTGCGAGGACTAACATCCGTCTCTTTTGGTGTGGAGCTTTTTGCCGTGCATGGCTTGAGCATTGCACAGTGCAGGACGCACAGCAGGTATCTCAGCAAAGCAAACCATAGTTGAAGCATTCGACGCTCATTGAGACGCTTGGCGAGCCTCAGGCCGAGCTTCCCAAGCTCCAACGCCTTTGATGACCTGCCGGTATCCTCAGAATCTTCAGTCTACAGAGAGTCGGTGCATCCAGCCTTTAGCTTCACGTAGGTCACCAGAGGACACTGTGATCCGGCGATATGACTTGTCACTGCTCAAAGCCAAGGCAGGGTGAGTGAAGAGCAGTCAACCACAGTCCCAGAGAGAGGGAGAGAGAGAGAGAGAGAAAGGCAGAGAGAGAGAGATGTAAAAGTGAAAGTGATGTGGTGACGTGTTGTCAACTCTGTTGATCCCAAGTCGGTCCGCAATCGCACTATTTGTCCATGGCACACTGTTGATTCTGAGATCGAGACTCAAGGGTCCTAATTGACCCAAAGGGCGGCGGAGTGTGGATATTTCCACCGCAAGCACTGCAAGCTGCTGATACATCTTAGCACGCTCCCGCAACCTGACAAAGGAGTTTTCAGGTTGAAACTACACACGGGGTTGGAACACCTTCCTGTCGGTGTTGAAGCGGACGAATGCACTGTGCAGCTATGCGTCTGACTCAAACCTCGCCTTCGATGTTCATGAGAGCAGTAAATATTTTCTTTGCATCTTCTTAGCTTGGCTTTAATCTTGATTCAAATCCAGTGCTCCCCGCGGTACTGGTTCATCTCAGGGACGTGGGAGGCGACTGAATCCGCACTGTTGATCTCAGCCACATACTGAGGCAGTTGACATCCTTGCAACCCAAAACAGAAATCGCGGAGAGATTGGCGCCCGCGTTGCACTGGTGGCAGATGAGCCAAGTCGGCCCGCAATCGCACTATTTGTCCATGGCACACTGCTACAGTTGATTCTGAGATCGAGACTCAAGGGCCCTAATCGACCCAAAGGGCGGCGGAGTGTGGATATTTCCACTGCAAGCACTGCAAGTTAACAAGAGAGAGAGAAAGAGCGCAAGAGAGAGAGAGAGGGAGACGGAGCGAGAGAGGGAGAGAGAGGGGGAGGTGGGGGAGGGAGACTCCATGGACAGTGGATCCGAACGGAGTGGACAAGGCTTTCCTTGTGGTGTGAAATTCAGGTAGCCCCCAGCGAACTTTGGCGCACAGTGGTCCACACTGTCATGTAGGGCATTGATCCACACTTTTGCAGCAAGAGTTTTTTAGTGACCATGCCGCCCTGACAGCTGGCATGGTCTAACGTCATCAACATCAAAACAAATGTTTCGATGGTCAAATTTTGCTCAGGTGGATGCGGCGGAGGCTGAGCACGCTAAGGCCTGGATGGGCAATGGGCCAAAGGCGGAGCGAATTGCACGTGGCAAAAGTGGAAATTGCTGGCAGTTGAGTGTTTTGGACATGAAGTATACATGTTTGCAAATGTGCAGGAGGCAACACGTCATGTGTGGGTCACCCAAGGAGATGCACATTGCGTTTGCACTTGGCTGTCTGTGCCAGCAGCTCAGACTGGCTTTTGAGCTTCTGGTGAGTGCCCGGACATTGCAAGGTCTCGTCGCTCTACTAAGCGGTGAAAGCCTCAAAACTGGGTGCAAATATAATGGCATGCCTGTAGTTCAGGTGTTTGTACTCGGAGCCGATCCTCGCAGCAAGCACTTCCGCGGTGGCTTGCCCAGTTGAAAGCAAGACTGATGTGGTGCATTGCCGATCAGTCTGAGGTATGATGCGGTGCCGCAGGTCTTGTGAAGTCGGGGTTAAGCCATTGTAGTTCGTGTGTGGGTTGATGCAGCCTCCAACTGCTCTCGAGCCTGCACGATTCGAGCCATTTTTGTCCTTCGACGTGCACCAAAGGTTGCAATGTGTCCCAATTCAGCAGATGTGTGCTGATGGAATAAGATTCCGGAGCTCACATCTGCTGGCCCTGGAACTGCTCCCAAGGGCAAGGAACAGATTGTGAAGTGTAGGCTGCGATCGATAGGCTACGGCCTTTGAGCTTTGGCGCTTGGGGGATTCTTTCCAAATTCGAGACCAAAGGGTCGCGGCAGCATGTGACCCATGCGCAAGAGTATGGCAAAACTCCGTTCCATTTTGTTCGCACCATCATGTAGTCGCGTAGATCATTTTGTTGCAGCTGCAGACGCTGTGTGATTGCGCGCTTGTCGCTTGTGCCCAACTTGCAGCGTGCGGGCGCCGTGTGGCAACTTAGCATTGTGACACTACAACTTTCTCACTTACCAGCTTTACACTAGACCAGCTTGGCATAGCTGCTTCCCCTGCCACAATTCCCGAGCACGAGCACGTTGATGTCGTGACTTGATTGACAGAATACTGCCATTGTCATAGGGCGGATCAGAGCGGATGTTGCGTAGAGGCTGGCCAGGGCATGTGCTGAGACTGTCAGAAGGTTTGTGTTGCACAGTAGCACCATGCGCTGAAACTGCTGGTTTACACAGTACACAGAATTCATACTTCGTGCTACAGCCATAGTCATAGGGCGCAACATCAGAGCTGATGCATCATAGTGCCGTGCATCGTGCTGGCTCTTGCTGAGCTTCGAACTGGCTCTGAAGTGCGTCACTGGTCACCGGTGCAGGCACATTTGGAGCTTCAGCCATCATTGCAAAAGCAGTGAACTCTGTGGGGGAACGTGTGGTCTGAGTCCCATGTACGAAAACCTGTGGCGGGCCTTGTGACACCCTTTTTCTTGCTTGTGGTTGTATTTCTTGTGGGAAAAGTCTTCACTGCGTACCGCCCACTTCTTACTCCGTTCACCAAGCATGAGCCAGTGGCCGCAGACGATGTTCGTGTGAGTGGATTGCCAAGTTGACGAGACTGAAGCTCTGCCCGGTCGCTGAAATGTAAGCGTGCCATTTCCATTCTGGAATGTGCAAGCGACCGAATACTGGTTTCAGGTTGGTTTCAGGTCGGTTTACGGTTGGCTTCGAAATGTTAGAGTTGAATCAAGATAAGAACAGCTCGCTGTGTTTGATTTCAAGCAATCCCAATCCTGATCCAAGTAATGTCGCCGCCAAAAGATAAATAATACTGCACGTCGTCAAGTAAATGGCGGACGCACTCCTTTTAACCCTCGAGCAGCTTGAGCCAAACGCGGAAGCGTTTGGAGGATTGGTACCTTTGGAGAACTGAAACACATGACAACTGCAAACTGTCATGTTTGCAAAAGGAATGAACCTCATAAATGGAAGCTTTGCTTAACCATGGGTTCCTGAATATGTGAAACGGTGGACTGACAACGTCTACCCTACACATGACAATTCCTCCTAGCGAACTACACTCAAGGAGTCCCTTCTCAGCTAAGCATGCCACATGAAGGTTACTGCCCAAACATGTCTTGGAAGTGGTGGTGCATCATTGGCATCGCACCCTGTCAAACATGCATAATGCGCAGTATTCTTCAACTCCCCCTTCCTGCGTGCTGGGAAGGAAGGCATTGCATATGCTGAAGGCAGCTTGCCATTTTGCTGGTGCAAGGGCCTTAGTGAAGATATCAGCTAGTTGCTTATCAGTGGCTATGTGCCTCAACTGGACATGATCATCTTGCAAAACTTCATAGAAGGAATGTAAGTCTATCTTGTGAGTTTTTGACAAGTGCCTGAGCTTCGGAGAATACCCTGAGTGAGCGATTGCTATCACCGCTGAATTGTCTTCGTGGCAGATCAAGTTAACCAGTTTATCAGCAAGTATTTCGCACAACGCTTGAACGGGCAACGCTTCACCGAATATGCCGGCGTCCAAAGAGATAAATTCGGCTTCAGTTGTGGATCGTGACGATGCGGTTTGTCTGCGGCTTGCCCATGTCAATGGGAAGAATGAGTTCGGTCCTTGAAGAACCAGAACCATTCCGCTCGTCGACTTGGAATGCTCAGTCTCTGATGCATGGTCCGCATCAGTGTACAAGTTGATACTCAGCGACTTGAAAGGGAAGTAATACATAAGTCTGAACAACCTCTTGTCGTCAGCCAAGCTCCAACACGTCACTTTCCTGGTTACGTCGTTGATTGGTTTGATCAGATCCGGCCTAGCCAACCTGGCACACCACACAATTTTCATGAGCACCCGACTGGCTGATGTACTTAGAGCACCCTTCTCGTCCCAATCTGTGTTCACAATCGCACCGTCTGGCGCAAAAGGAGTGGAAGCTTCCTTGAAAACTCTCTGTGAAAGCTCCACGTATAGATTGCAGGACGATCGACAGAAATCTACCATATCATAAAAGATGGTGGTTTTTCCCTCAGAGTGGTCATAGACATGCTTTCGGCCGAGAATTCGATCCGCTGCACTTGTTGGATCTATTTCAAGGTTTTCCTCAATTTTGGTCCAGGAGACGTTCCACTTCCTGGCGAGGGCCTGCCAATACGAAGGCTGAAAGATATTGTCAAGGTGTTGACCTCCATCACTTGGTTGAATTTAGCATCCCAATAGTGGAAACCGGCTTCTGGATGCCCATACAGGAAACGGCGTAACCTGACACAAGGCCGTTTTATATGTTGGAACTCCTGAGGCGCAACGTCTGACATTTGAGAAACATTCCCTTCACAAGATCCGTAAGACAAATTGACATTTATCCCAGTCAAACCTGTGGGGCTTGCCTTGAGATCCTGCAGGACCGCTAGGTTAGTGGATTCATCCAGAATGTCATCTCGAAAAACAATTCTGGCTTTGAGCTCTCAGTTCCGGGGTTTCGAAGTGCTTGATTGAAATGGTCATAAGTCTGCCAATGCCCAGAGGTTCTTTTCTGGAACTTCATCGTAGGACCAAGTCTGGTTCACTATTAAACCATTCGCCTCTTTGTCAATGGCTTGCTGATAGCCCACATGCTTATGCAAATCTCGCCTATCTATCAAGTGATGCACGCCCGCAAACACAGTGCTCTCAAGCGGCGACGCACCTGACCATGGCTTCTGGGTAGTGTGCCGTTAGTGCTGTTTTGTTACCAGCAACTTGGCTATGGACAAAATCATGTGGATGTTTGCGCTTGTGCGCCTTTAGGTTCTTGGCAAGCCTCGAAGAAGAAGTCACTGCTCTCCACGGTTTGCGATGTGGCTTTCCTTCGGAATCTACCAACCCAAAATCACACCCGTCGAAGGTCGCCTCAAACAAGTTATGTCTTTTGATAAACTTGATGAGTTTCGGCATCGACCAACCGGCGCAGTTCTTCGGCCACTCGAAGGCAACATGGCCCCCTTGAGCAAGCACTTTTTCAGCGGCTGCCAAGTAGTTTTCCAACATCCTAAGGCTTTTGCGCTGATTTTTGTGCAATTTCTTTTTGTAGCTTTCACCGTACAAGTGCACACACATGTTCTGCCAATTTGACCACGGGCTGCGTGGCAATGAGCCCCACAGGTCAGCGCCAGCATTTTTAGCATACATGTCAGAATTCTCAGCAGTAAGCCTGATGTGACCAATGCCAAATTCCTCATGGATTTTCCCCATCATTGAGTCGGGGCTACAACAAAACTCAAACATCGCTTGATTGGTATCGCGTTTTGATTTTGATTTAGGACACATGTGAAAGACATGTGTTGACAAGCACTATGCACAAGTCCATTTACGGCTTCTCGAATGTTTGGTTTGGTAATCCCTTCTTGGAGGTCCGTAATGATAGAAGCCACGGCATGGTCACCCCTTTTCAGAGTGTCCGGTTCAGTCAGCAAATTCGCTTGCGTTGCAGAAACTTTAGCGATTTTGGTTTCAACTGGCTCCTTTGAGAAGAACCATGTCACACCTGTCCATGCTCCTCGACGAAATGCGGCGGTTAGGAGATCCGTGCTGCCAGTCGTCCTCATAGGTCGACTATCTATCGCCCTTTACATTTCCATTCGGTTAAACGATGTGAAGTTATCTTGTCTGAACCAAACAAACGGCACAGCCCTGGAATAAAGAGTCTCTTACATGAATCCGTTTCCCATCGAATTCCCAAAACAAAAAGGATTCGCAGCTGGACCTGCATTGGCATTCTGCTGCAAAGCGGGCATTGCTGCTGCTTTTGGAGTGGCGGGAGCAGATGGCCGCTTCTCCGCGTCGACTTCTGTTTCATGTTCAAGCAATCGTTTGTTTCATCTGAGTGGGGACTGCCCTCTGCAATCTTGGCGCATCCTTTTACACCCCGGAGTCTTGCCTAACCTCATCGCCCGTTCAAGGGTGACGTAGGTTCTTCTGGGCCTGACCAAAGGTTTGGGGGCGTTGCCTTCAAAAGGCAGGGCTTCCCTTGTTTCAAATGATTTGAGCTCCGCACCCGGCTTGAACAGCATAAGTTTCGACACTTGGGCTTCAAAGAGTGGAAAGGTAAAAGTTCCCTGCATCACCAGCTCAGAGCTGTGCTGTGAACCTGCAAAGGTCTGCCGTATCCTTTAGATCTTGTCCTAACAGCTTCATACCTCCAACCAACGAAGCTTCCTGGAAAAGTTCGAGGGTCGAAAGGAGGGAGATCTCCGTGCTTAGCTGGCTTATAGTAAACCAGGGCGCCTAATGGCATTTGTAACCAGTGAAGGGTTCACCATTATTAGCAGCCTCGTAAGCTGTTAAACCTTCCTAGACTTTTGGTCTCCCCAGTGTCATGCGGATGCACAGGCACTGGTTGCGAAATTGATTTTGCAACACAACAGTATTCGATGGATCGCGGCCACGAGGCGTGGTGAAAGCCGGCCTTTAGATGGATCGCTCTTGTTCCCTCCTTGATTGACCTGATTGGTCTTTCCACTTTTGGGTTGTGGTCGCAATCCCGGGCGCAGGCAACCAACCAAGGTATTTTACCGCCTCTGTGATTTCAGCAGCTGCGTCAGAGCGAACAACACAAGGAGCTTTGCCAAGAGCGCGAGTTCCACCGAACTTCTGAAGCGCTTGGATGTTGTGATCTACAGTTCGTTGAGTCCTTGCAAGGCTTCAACACACCGACTGAAATCATCACAACAAATGAAACAGGCTTGTTCTCCTTCTGATCCCTTGGTCAGGTCGGAGCCAAGAATGGTGTGATCAGCTCTTAAACGATGGCCGAAATGGGGTGGCGGGGTTTCCTCGCCCTCCTTGTCTGCCCCCTTCTTGCCGCTGAGTCATTTTAGCTCTACGACACACTTCGCAGTAACAAGTTCTATCAAAGTGAGTGAGGGAATGTTCCAACTAATGGGCTTCTTTTATGAGCTTCTTGTGCCTTTCACTGAACCCTACATCCTCACAAAAAAAGTTCATCCCCTACCTGAAAATGAGGCAAAACTCAACGGTTTTGGCTCTGACTTTTTGATTTCGACAACTGGTCTGCGTTCACCTGGCATTGGGGGAACCTCCGGCGTTGGCGCTGCTTTGGGCACCCCGACCCTCACAGGTCTCGGGGTTTCCACCTCTGGCGGCAATGGCCGTGGCGGGTGTACTGTGTCCCACGCAGGTCCTTTTTGATCAGGAGTTTGGTTCAGCAGCAGGGTTACCTGATATTGGTGGGCACATCACAGCATCTCCACCCGGCAAGGCTGCTTTGATGCCGAATTTTGCTCACATTTGATGCATTTGGCTCACACACGTGATTGGCTTCTTTGACACCAGTGGATGGCCTAAAGTACAAAGTCATTTCAATGTCCTTAGGGCCGCCTGGAATTCATTCCTTGCACATTTTCTTCGGCCTGAGCTGAGGCATTTTGTCACACGCTTCACAACTTGCTTCCAAGGTGGGCCGCCAATAGACGTAGTGCGAAACTTTTGGTGCCTCTTTCTTTTTTTGTCCAAGAAGAAAGGCTTGAAGTTTCACACATCATGGATGGCACAGTGCTATTGCCTTGATCGCTCGGACGTTCGTCCTTTTTGAGCGAATTGAACACGAAGTCATACTTAGTCCGAGTCCTGAAGTTCTCCAACGCTTTCACATCTTTGCCCGAGATTTGCAAGGACAACAAATGGTGCTGAGTCAAACAGGTGCTGTCGCGATCGAGTTACTTTGCAAGCACATGCCACAAGAGTGCTCGACCTTTTGGCTGGCGACCCCTTTTCTGGGCTTTCTCCTGGGATTGGAAATCCATGGAAAAGCGAGTACCTTTCGCTTGCTCCAACAACCGACCCAAAATTCGATCCAGAATCCTTCAACTTCGACATCGTCCTCACGATGGCACCCATCGATCCATTTGAACACGGGTGCTTCATCGCCCTTTGCCAGCTTTGTGATGTTGCTGTACAACTGATTCCCCCTTGCTTCGGCTGCGTTTTTTGGAAGTGCCGGAATCTTGAAAGTTTCATAAGCCTTGCCTCGCATCAGCCTCTTTTCCTTGCGGTAAAGATCATCACTTTGATAAGAATCAGAACCACTTTCAGAATTGCTGGACGAATCTTTGCTACTCCCTCCACCCCCTCCGCCTGCCCCACCTGAGCTCTTTGAACTCGATGAACTGGAAGAAGATCTTGAGGATGGGTTCGCATCAGACTCAGGTTCACTTCATCACTTATGCTAGCACGGCTCTTAGATGAACATCCCTTCAAGGATTTTGAGGCGTGCTTCTGGGATCTGCTATCACGGTTAGGCCGTGCATCTTGGCTACCAGCCTGATCACGCGATCTAGATTTGTCACTGGAAGACTGTGCATGAAAGCTACGAGCCTTCTGTTGCTTCAAATTATTCATTTCCCCAGTCAGGTTTTCAAAAACTGAGGGCTGTCTCAATGCCTTGGCTTGACGCTTGTGGCATTTGATCACCTCCCCCAAGCCCCGATGATCCTGCCATTCCTGGTTCCTGAACATCAGAACTTCCCTTAGGGTGCTTCGCGGTGGATCTTTTGCGCCTCTCACCGTCACGCTTATGGTCGGACTTTGCACCCTTAGAGCCGGCCTTTGTGGGTTCCTGTACCAAAGATGGATCACATGCGCCGGCCATTGATGGTTCGTGCGCACATAAACTTGGGTCCGTGCCATGATGGACGGTTTGCCGGGGAGCACCATATCACCCACTTGCATGTTCTGAATCATGACTTCCTGTTCTTTGATCTTTGACACTCGCATATGCACTTGTTGCTGCATGTGATCAAATTGGGATTTTGCCATGATTAGCATCCTATCCTTTTCCTGGATTTGGGCATGTGCATTCTGCACGGAACCTTGGGTTTCAGTCCACAACTGCTGAGCTTGGTCTCTGCACAGCAAGGTTAAGGACATTTGGGGACATTTGGGTCACAGGACACATTTGCTGTTGTTGATAGTACATTGCATTTTGCTGCTGCGGATTATACACAGAACATGGTCTGATTAGCCTCAATTCTATGATCTGCCCTTTCCATGGATAAATGCAAATTCCTTGGCTCCATTGATGGATCACTGCTAGATGAGGTCACAGGAATGGGAATTGAATCTGCCGGAGAGGTGTGCTGCTGGGCAACTACCCCTTGGGATGCATTCGCAACAGGTTGATGCCTTCGAACAGAATTTGTTTCATCAGGATCCCTATCAATGTCCGAATGCGACCTGCTACGTGCTTCCCATCCGTCATCGCTCCTTTTTCTCACCCTCTGTGCAACCTCAATTGTTCAGCTTTCGTACACAACTGTCGTCAATGATAAAGCACGTCGCTACTTTTTCAACTCTGCCAGCAGGATGCTCAGTTTTAAAGATTGCCCAGGTTCCTGCATGTTGATTCCGCGTGCAAATATGAAATACAAACGGCTGTCAAGTCGGGGCAATGATGCTTCAGATGAAGCAGCGCAGTTGTATTCAATGGCAATCCTTGTTGAACGTTTGCGTCCCTGTGCCTATTCAAGCACTGGTGATTGTCGCAGAACACGCTTTCAGGACCGGGACTGGTCCACTCAACCCAGGTCGTTCCAGCCTCGGCCTGCACGTAACACCTGACCTGGTCCGGCAGGTTGATCTGGGGCCGCAAAGACTGTGATTCCTCCGCCCTCTTCCTCTTAAGCTGCAATTGCTGGCGTTCTTGAACTGCCAGCTCCAATGCTGCTCGAAAAAAGACGTTCAGATCGTCCTCGGCCTTCAGAAATCGATGCTTCGCAGGGTCTTGCGCACGAAGAGTCCTCTCGATATATTCCTGCCTTGCTTCCTCAGTCGGCTGTATGGCCACGAATTGAGCAGCGTCGGTAGATCGCACTTCAAAGGCGTTCCTTGGAGCGGCGGTCCCGGCTGTCAAAGAAGATGCAGATGCGGATTGCGATTCTTCAGCGACAGTAGGTACTGAGTAATGCAACTCCACCGGCAGGTTCAAGTGCTTATCGCGATCAAGCAAATTACTTTACGATCCGAGTCCCACCCGTCTGCTGCCAAGACTTGTCTCAGTATAGTCGCCTTCTGACTTGTGCCCCTTTTACCAGATCTTTGCCACGGAATGGGGAGGTTTGCCTGCTTGGCCGTGGCTTCACGATCCAGTACCAGCTAAGAGCCGCCTATGGCTGATAACCAGTTGAATCAAGATAAGAACAGCTCGCTGTGTTTGATTTCAAGCAATCTCAATCCTGATCCAAGTAATGTCGCCGCCAAAAGATAAATAATACTGCGCGTCGTCAAGTAAATGGCGGACGCGCTCCTTTTAACCCTCGGGCAGCTTCCAAACGTCGGAAGCCTTTGGAGGATTGGTACCTTTGGAGAACTGAAACACATGACAACTGCAAAGTGTCATGTTTGCAAAAGGAATGAACCTCATAAATGGAAGCTTTGCTTAACCATGCGGTTCCTGAATATGTGAAACGGTGGACAGACAACGTCTACCCTACACATGACGATTCCTCCTAGCAAACTACACTCAAGGAGTCCCTTCTCAGCTAAGCATGCCACATGAAGGTTACTGACCAAACATGTCTTGGAAGTGGTGGCGGTGGTGCATCATTGGCATCGCACCCTGTCAAACAGGCACCATGCTCAGTATTCTTCAATTGTTAGTTGGCTTAGGATTTTGAGGTTTCACCGAACGGTTGGTTTAGGGTTGGCTTCGGATCGGCTCAGGATCGGTTTAGAGAGCGTGAGACAGTTTCCGGGTTCATTTTGGATTGGTTTCTGTTGGCTGGGGTCGCCGGGGGATCGTTACCTTTGTCTCGATCGTGGCGGCACTGTTGATTATTTGTTTAATGTTGGAACATGTGGAAACATGTACTGTGTAGGCAATGCTTGGCCAACATGGCGTATATGCCATTATGGCTCAAGCATTGCCTTGGGTTTGTTGAACCCTCTGTAGTTTAAAAACACCCATTGCAATGGCCTCTGTCTACCGTGTCTTCGTTCGAGTTGGTGGAGGAGCAGCAGGTCACGGAGGCGGATGTGGCGATGGCCACCCAGGAGGCGCAGGAAATGTGCGACCGGGAGGCAGCAGTGGCCGCAGGTTTGGTGTTGGCGGAACCTTCCACCCCCCCGGAGGGCACGGCAGCGGACGTGGTGGATAGCCTCTCCAAGCCCTTGGAGCACCTGCAGTTTATGCTCGACCGCCCCAAGTCCGGCAAGGGTGCCTCCGGCCCCGCGGACGAGGGTGACGTGGATTTGGGCGATGCGGTGCCCAGTGACGAAGCCCCGCAGGCCAAGAAGATGAAAGGATTTGTGGCGGCCTCGAAACCCAGTCACGCGGTGGAGAACAAGCTAGTCACCCTCGAACCGGTGGTGAGCAAGGCTGGTTACTTCAAGGTGGTGGACCTCCCGGACGCCTTCCCGCTGCTGCCGGCTTCAGCCGCGGCTTTGCTGCGGGACACAACGGCTGGAAATGGGGGCCCTTTTCCAGGCAAGGGCCTCACGGAGGACTTGGTTCTCCGCATCTTGGAGGCCTATGTCCCGATGAAGATCCAGCTCCGGCAGGAGGAGGTGTGGCGCTCGCAGTTCCAGCAAAACAAGGTGGGGATTGGCGCCCAGCGCATGCGCAGGCTGGATGCCGGGCAGGCAGACTACGACCGCATCTGCAAGTCGTGCGGCGCTGGGTGGCCGGAGGCGGCCAAGCAGTGTTGGGTTTGCCCGGGCTTGGAGTCCGTTCCACACCAGGCGCCTTCGAGGGCATCACCTACCACTTGCGGATCTTGGACGGCAAGCCGGTCTGGTTCCAGCAGCAGGACGGGGGAAGCCAGGGTGCCTCCGGCCCCGGCGGATCCCAAGAAGGCAGCGGACCGGAAGTTGGTGGGTGGCTCCAATCTGGGGAGGCCCCCACCGAAGACGGACTCTATGGACGAGATCACGATGGCGGACGTGGTTCCCTTGGACAAGCGGGTGGACATCAGGCAGGAGATCCTCACGATGGATGCGGATGCGGAGGCCACCAAGATCCAGGCGGACCACCGGGTGCGGGTGAAAGTGCAGCGGTCCCTCCAGGAGGCGGAGGCCCAGAGCTTCAAGCTCTACCACCCCCAGATCGATGCGGCGATCAAGAAGAAGGCCGCACTCCAAGAGGTCCTGGCCAGAAAACGGGAGTTGGCCTCTTCCTGGCGGCAAGGAAGTTGCACAAGGAGATCATCACGGACGAGCTCCTGGGCAATTGGGCAATGAGATGGCGGTCCTGGCCCCGATCCAGGAGGGCGTGCAGTCCGTGCCGGCGGACAAGGTGGCAAACGCGGGGTCCTCCGCCCTCCGGAAAGGAAAAGCTCAGGGAGCAGTACCTGAGGAGTGCGGACGCGGGCAAAGCACTCACGGAGGCCATGCACGGAGGCCCAGGCGGCAAACCAGCGCATCCAGGAGGCCAACCAAGCTCCAGCGCGCCCTGGAGAAGGGTCTCTTCTGTCCCCTGGAACTGCAGGACCTGGAGGACTTGCCACCGGCGGGGGACATCAAGGAGAAGTATATCCCCTTCATCCAGCAGTTGCGAGAGTCAAGGAATCCGTGGAAGGAGGCGGAACTGCTGGCGGAGATGGAGGTGGCGACCGTGGCCCCGTCCAAGAGTGCCTCCAGCCCCCCGGTGGGGACCAGCCGGCGCCCCAGCCAGACCTGGAATCGGAGGGGGCAAGCTGGCCCTCATCCTCTGGGCTATCAAGCGGCACCAAGGCGAACTCCGGATGTTTGGGGGGGTGTGGAAGAAGCATGCCCATGGCCAGATCCCGAAGAACGCGGGCCAGCTCTTCAGCCTGTCGCCGGAAGAGCTCTTGGCCATTGAGAAGCGGACCCACCCGTGCACGCGCAACACGGAGGACATTGCACATTCCTGGAGATCACGGCCCAGGCGGATCGTGGGGAGCGGCCCCCCCCGGAGCAGGTGGTGGGGGTGTTCTGGGCTGAGTACGATGGGGTCTTCTGGCCGTGAGGGTCTACGCTCACCGATTCACATTCAGGTACATCTACTCGGCGTGGGCCACTTTCCCGTTGGTGGTGAAGCCGCAGCGCAGGGGGCGCAACGCCGAGGGCTCCACGTCGGACAAGTGGCTCGGCAATATCCTGCAGATGCGCAAGGAGGCGGTGCCCTTCTTTGAGAGCCTGAGCATCCCCAAGCCCAGGAACAAGACGGAGTGGACCTACGTCCTCAAGGAGATGGGCGCCTTCCTGGCCGCGAAGCATTTCATCGCAAATTGCCCCACCCCTGTGATGGAGTTGCCAGTGGCACCCATCCACGACAGCGAGGAGGCGCTGCGTTTCCGGGCGATTTGCGACGAGCGGATCACCCTGCCGCTGTCCGCGCTCCGGGGATTTGAGGCGGTCTACACTAAACTGGTGGCGGGGTTGAGCAAGACCTCCATGGTGGTGAACTGGAGGTGCAATGTGCTGCACGATTGGGTTGAGGAGGTCCCTAAGGAGGCGGCGCGACAAGCTGGGCTATTCCCACGACCACATCGTGAAGCTGGGCTGCTCCCCCCCCCCAGGGTGCCTCCGGCCCCGGGGGGAAAAATGTAGAAAAGGCTTGTTGTAGGGGGTGGGGGTTAGATGGTTGCCTGTTCGGTTTTTATTTCACAATTCAACACATGCACTATCTTATTCGTTTTTTCAAGGCTGGTTCTGGGGCCAAGAAATAACGATATGAATGTGGTAACGAATTGATGATTTTGTCCCCTGTTTCGTTCCAGATTTCAACTTTTAGTTTTATTGATTGAAAGAGGATAGGACTTTCTGTGGTTTCACGGGTTGGCTTTTGGGTGGTTGTTGTGGATTGTCATTTAATGAAATGTTTATAGGTTAAAAGTTCACTATAATTATAACATATAAAATATAAATGATATAATTATGGTTTAGTTTTGAATTATACAAATTAGTTTAAGCTTTATGCTTTTGAGTCCTCCAAACTCCGTTCTACTTCTTTTTTCAGTTTATTTCTTGCTACGCCGCTATCATTACTTCAGATAAATTATCTATGGTTACATTATCTACAACATCATCACTATGAGAAAAGAACGTAAAAGTTCTAGAATCATCGTCTTGATGATCCCCCACAAATAAACATACCTCAACTATTAACGTTACTTCATAACCTTCGCCAGTTTCAAGGTCATCTAACAAACAATCTAAGTTTCATTTTCATTAAAAACTATATCTTCGATGCTTGTAATGCTTAAAGGTATATTTCTTGAAATGTAATACTTAATTATGTGTCTCTTGAAATCATCACCACCTACAACAGTGCAGTGGTTTGTCTTTCTTTTTGTTTCAGTTCTGTTAAACTTATATCGCTGTTGTAATCTCTTTAATGTCTTAATATGATTATGTTTTATATTCAAGTACTCAGGTTCCCCTAATTTTTATGAAGTTGTATTTTTTAATATATCAACAGGTACGTTAGTCCAATTCTCACTCATTGTCTCTTATTATATTATATTATTTTTTCTTTAGGTAGTTTTTAGCGGGGGGTTTCAGGTTTCATTTAAATGCCTTGTTAGATGATAAAACTTTGTTGTAATCATATTATAGTTATAGAATAATATGAACAAACCTATTTTCAGTGTTCCCACTCTCCTATGTTGCTCCAAGAACTGCTTAAGATGTTTCTGATATTATACCAGATTAAGTTAACGTCATAATCTTTCATTGGTGCTCTTTGTTGTATTAAATAACGTAAAACTGTTATCAAAGTATAGTAATTAAACTGCATTGCTGTCATTCCTCCTCTTTCATTAATACTATTACCGTTCTGTTTAGCGAGTTCTTCTTTCATTATGTTTTCGTAAATCTCTTTTATCCATTGATGATTTTGTTCCCCATACTCGGCGAACATATCTAGATATATATCTTCCATTGTTTTATCGTTTTTAATTATTTCAATGACTTGTTTATATGATGGATAGGGATTATCCTTAATGAAACTCAATATTATCTTTCTATCCTGTTCCAGCTCTTTTTCTGTCACTCCTATCATTGGCATTTCACTTCTTAATATTATAAGTTAATATTTCTTTAAATTATTTTATGTTAAGGGGAGGGGAGTTTATGTTGATAAGACATATTTTCTATCAAATAATATAATGGCAAGATTAACGAAAGACCAAATAATCAGCAACATCTATTATGACTTCGACGAGGGTTTCGGAAGCACACAAGCAACACACAAGAAGGCAAAGGAAGAAGACCCAACAATAACATTAGACGATGTAAAGTCTTTCTTAAAGAAACAACCAAATAAACAATCAAAAATTTTAGAGGTACTAACTCCTATACCGCTCCGTTTGCTAGGTATGAATATCAAATAGACATAATGCATATGTCACCTTTAGCTAAAGACAAGAACGTTCCACAGTATGCTTTAGTCGTGATTGACATCTTCAGCAAATTAGCAGATGTAATACCGATGGATGAGAGCACGTTTTGAAGGCGCTTAGAGCAAGTTTTAAAAAGATGGGTTATCCGATGTCTGTGTATTCTGATGATGATGGAGCGTTTGCAACCAAAAACCAAGTGCAGGATTTCTTCAACAGCGAGGGCATCAAACACATAACACACGCAAATGTAGCCGAACGTTTTATTAGGACAAGGAAAAACAAAATTCATGATAGAGCTAGGTTTAATAATATTAAATGGACCGATGCCTTAACACCAGCATTGAAACAGTATAACAGCACATTACACTCGTCAACAAGGATGACACCAACCGAAGCACACAAGGACGACAATGAAATACATGTAAAAGTCAATCTGAAACTACGAGAAAAGAACAAAAGGAAATATCCCAGAATACAGGAGAACGATAAGGTAAAAGTGTTTCAAAAGAAAAGAGGCAATTACACCGACAGAAAAGAGTATAATTCCAAATGGTCTAATAAAATATTCAATGTTGATAAAATTGAATATGATATTATGGGTAATAAAACTTACAGAGTAGCAGGAATAAACAAACCACTTCTGAGACACGCAATTTTGTTAGTTAATGATTAAACATATTTCTTGGTATCTTCAATATACTTGACTTGGTAGAAATCCAGACTTGATTGTTTAGGTTCTTTAATGACTTTTTGATTAAGTTTTTTAATATATACATTTCGTTTATTCTTGTATTCAGTGCTCTCTCTATCAACTTCTTTTGGTTGGTAATTATCAGTATTATTGTAAGCTGGTTTCTTCATATTTTCTAACAGTTGATAAATGCGTTTATTTTGTTCCATTGTTTCATCAATTTTCAAAATTAGTTTTATCCACACCTTCCATATGTACTATATTATAAAACTAAAGTTTTAAAACTAAATATTTTAATTTCGAAGGTCTTTGTTACTTAAATGTTTAAATTCTTCGCCTTGTACCGTAAGTCTAACAATGTTATCTAAATCTTTTTGAGTATGTCCACATACTAACGCTTTGTCTAGATATGAATATTCATAGCTAAGACCAAAACTAATTAATAAACAGTTATACTTTTTGTAGTTTGAGTACGAGTTAAGACTATTTTACAACCACACTTACAAGTATAATAACTAACACCATTATAATTATTGTCTCCAATTTGTTTATCTAATTCAAGTGCTCCAAAATGTAAATGTGTTAAACTTGAAAACTCAACCATATACTACACCATTCAACTATACTTTTAAAACTAAATGTTTAAATTATGTTAATTCTACTCTTTAAATACTAATTTTTCATCATTTTACGTATAGTTTCCTGAGTTTCGTTATCAACATTATCGGATGGTGATGCATGCCTTCCCCATGTAGAAGTTATATTATGAACATCTGTTTCTAAGTTGATGCCGTCTTTAGTTTTATCAAAATTCATCCTTTTATCGTTTTTACTCAATTTGAAACCTTTTGGAATACACGAGCATTTACAATTTCCTTTCTTTTGTATCTCTAATTCATTTTTCATCTCTAACATCCTTTTACACATCGGACAAGAAAACTCAATAACTGATGTTTCTTTAACAATTTCTTCTTTTTCTTCATCAGTTGAAGAAACACTTAAACCTGTCTTATTCTTTTTGTTTTTCTTTCTTGGCATTTATATATTAGTATTTACATTTTTATTTTTGATATATTGAATTCCTAGCTTAATTAATTCTAATGAATATTAGCAACATTTCTTAATTTTATTATCGGTTATTATTACTTGTTCTATATTCTCCACTTCATTTATTATATCAATATAATCTGAATAACTCCTATTCATATAGATAATAAGATAAATTATAAATTAATCTTATTATTTCACGCATAATAGAATATTGGTGGGGCGCATCACTTGGGGTTTTCTTTACAATGCATCAAACTAATTAGCTTCAATGCTTATTGATTGAAAGAAATGGAAAGCCTGTTCCATTATGTTATTCACAACCACTCATAACATAAAGATGTTCCATTTAATATTAATTACAAGTTAATTTTTAAATATAATTTTCTATATATCTTTAATATCAATTATGACAAACGTTCCATTAATAAAACCAATAAACATAACTGATTATGAATTCAATCAATCCAAATATGAACATGTACCAAAACTACCTTTTCGCTCAATTGTTGTTGCTTCATCAACGGGCGGCAAAACAGTTTTAATCCAAAACCTTATCCTAAATGTTTGTAGGGACTGCGTCGCTCGTATCTTCATTTTTAGCCCGTCTGTTCATAATGACCCTACCTTCGTTGAAGTCAAGAAATATCAAAAAGATAATATGAAGGTTGATGATGAAAAAGAAAAATTATATTATGACACCTACCAACCTGAAGAACTGGAAGAAATAATTAACACACAAAGAAAGATAATTCATTATATGAAAGAACAGAAGATGAAGAAACTACATTCAATTTTAATCATAGTTGATGATTTTGCAGACGACCCTAAAGTTGTTAGATACAGCAAGTTATTACATGGACTGGCAACGAGAGGCAGGCACGACGCCATTAGTTTTTGTTCAAGCGTTCAAAAATACCGTGTCCTAGCACCAATCATTAGGTTGAATTCAAGTTCGTTGTATATATTCAAGTTAAAGAATGTATCAGATTTAATGTCACTCATTGAGGAAAACTCTGCCATTGTTGATAAAGAGCAACTGTTAAATATGTATCATAAAGCAGTAGATGATAAGCCCTACTCCTTCTTTTATGTCAATATGAATTCCAAAGATGTTAATAATATGTTTTATGTTAGATTTGAGAAAGCTTTTAAAAGAAAATGAATCTATGATATATTATAGAATGTTAAAAATGTTTCAAGAAAGAATATATGAAGAACCAGTCAGGTTTTTCGGTGATGATATACCAAAACAGATTCAAGAATACCGAAAGCAAAGACTACAACAATTAGTAGAGTGTGAATGTGGTGCAACTTTTTTAATGAAGGATGCTACTAACCATATTGAAAGTGATTGTCATATTACTTTTAAGGAAGAAGAAAGAATGAGGAAAGAATTAGAAGAACATATTCGCATAGAAAATGAGACTGGTAGTGATAGTGATAATTATAGTGATGGTGGTTCAGCAAGAGTGCCAGATGATTTAAAAAAAGCTAAGTATGTTAGATTTGAAAAAGCATTTAAAATAAACTAAATATTCAAGTATATTATGTTATTTTATGATCTACCACTAGACATTAAAAAACTTGTTTTATCTTATAGTTTAGGCGATGTTCAATTATTAAAAATAAAAAGTAGTAATATTGTTAAAAATTGTTTTAATAAATATAAGCCAGTTTATAAGTCTTACACATTAAATAACATACAATATTTTGAAATTGATAATATCAATATTAATAATGGAATATCATATATTTTTAATTTAAGTGAGTTAGATAAATTACATCAAAAAATTCCATTAAAATTATTAAGTGAATACGAGCTACTTGCTACATTTGCTTCATATAAATGTATCAAGCATGTTTGCGATCGTGCTTTAACATCAAATAATTTATTTGATCTTTATCATTTTCTTAATGAAGACCTTCATGAAATTAAATTAATCTGTAATAGCGATAATAGCTATAATACGATTAATGCTATTTCAGAACAAGTGAAAAACTATTAAAATCATCAATGATGATACACATTACGAGTAGATTTTATTCATATTTTTTAATTAATAATATTAAAAATTTTAATATTACTAATTTCAAATAATGAATAACTACAAATCTGAACCGGTAATCTATATATTAATTTGTCACTTTTTACTTTCTCCAGTTTTTCTAATCTTTCACTCATTTGCTTAATTGCTTTCAACTGTAATTTATCAATATTACTTAAATCCAATTGTTCTACTTCAATATCATTGATTTTGTCAATACTTGAAGTTTCAACATTACTACATTATATATTATTATTTAGATTTTTTTCAATTCCTTAATTTCTTTTTCAAGTTTATCTATCTTATCGCTCAACTCTAATACTGCCTTATGAACTAGCACGGGTAAGACTAAATAATTCAATCCTAAATACTCTTATCTTTACGTACAATATTTTCAAACTCTTTAGGAATTGCTTTTAATACTTCATCTGCGATATATCCTATATGAGTTTTACCGCCATCATTTCTATCGTGTCTTTTAAACTTCTTCGGTTTAAATTTCTTAATAACATTCATACAGTTAGATTTGATATTGACTATGTCATATTTCAATCGTGAGTCACTTGAATCAACAAATGTTCCATTAATCGTCACGGTTGTTGCTGTTAAATCTATATTAGTTCCTGTTGATGGTTCTAGTGTATTACATAACGATTTCTTCGTTCCTAAAACTGTTACATTTTCATTAAAAGTCGATGGAGCATTATTTGTAAAACTTCCAGTATTTACTGTCGTTCCAAATGTCTTACCAATAGATAATAAAACAGAAGGGGTAGTAGAACTATCAGCAACTCTAAACGCAGTATTTGATGTTCTGAATATTACATCAATTGTAGATAAACTAGTTCCATCGTAATAAGTTGATATTTCACTTGTTCCCATCTTTATGTCTGTTCCAGTAGTCATTGAAATATTATTCAAAAATGAAACCGTTGTTAAATCGAATGATTGAATGGTATTAGTTGCTAAATATGCATTTTGAATTGCTAAAGTAGTATCAACGGTTACTAATGTTCCACCATTAGGCGCTATATGATTACTTCTTAATGCTCCACCAGTTTTAACATAAACATCATCAGCAAATAAATTACCCATAAAACCAGCAGTAGCAGTATTAAAAGTCCATCCGCTAGAAATATTAACTGCTCCAACTATATTAGATTGAACAGCAGGGTCCCCACAAATGAACCTAATTGAAGAATTAGCGTCAGTATTTCTCATATCAAAAGATGAAAAAGCACTAACATATCTGTATAATTCACAATTTGTATCAAGTGTTAATTTACCATCAGTATCAATATTAACATTATCACAATTAACAGCAGCATTTGTATAAATATTACCTAACACATCAACAGGTTTATTAAAAATGGTTTTATTAACTAATCCATCACACATCATATATTGATTAGAAGCATTACTAACATCACCAACACTAATGGCAACGAAATCATTATGAGACATATATAAACCTTCTATAGCATCAGGAGTATATCTTCGTATTGAACCATTATTATTAAAATTCAAATATGAACCATTGTTAAAACTTATTGCTTTGTCAGTTCCTATAAATTGAACTGCATCAGTAAATCTTGCTTGTCCAGCACAATTTAAAGCATAACCATTAACACCAACAGCACCTAAACCAAACCTATCCTTAACCCACACTCTTCCAACATTAGCGTCTCCTATTTGAGTTTTCCATTGACCACCACTTGAACTCATCCACATTCTGCCATCTCTGTTAATATTAAATTCACGATTGAACATTTGAAATGTCATTTGCAACCCAACATTAGGCGACGATGTAGTGCTAAACTTATTACATATTATACTTCCAGTAGTCAACATATTTAAATTACTATGTAAAGTTGTATTATCACTAAAATTAATAGCACCTGCTATTGCTTGAGCGTTAGTATCTATTTTATCTAACTTTTGTCCTAATGATGTATCCTGTGAATTATTACTAGTAATTATTGAATTAATTGTATTTGTATTTCCTGTTATTAATCCACTTAATCCATCTGATTGTAAAACATAACGAGCATCTGAACCTGCAACATCTAAAATAGATGAACACGAAAATAAACCAGAAACTTGTAACATACTTAATATTGTAGTATTATGATTTAATATTATTTTCTCATTTTGAAAAGTTGAAGAATTATTAATTTCTACATTTCCAAAACCTCTTTGATTTAAAAACATTGTTGAACCTGCCAAACTTCCATAAACATAACTATCAAAATAAATGTTATACATTTCAAAAATTTTTTGTAATTTCCAAAATTTGCTATTTTGAAAATTGAAGTAGTTGTTATATTATGAACTAATGTATTATTTAATACTGATGTATTTAACTTATTTGATAATAGATTATTAGTTGTTATTTTATTATAGTAATCTGCTTCATTAAATGAACCTCCATTCTGTAAATCTGATATTGATATAATATGTGAATTTATTGTACTATTTAATCCTGTTATTAAGTTAGAATTAGAGCTAATGTATTAAAATTAGTTGTCATAGTAGAATTTAAAGTATTTATGAAATGTGTATTTGATGAAATATTATTGAAATTTGTATTTGAAGTTATTGTCAGATTACCTATTAAAAATGTGTTTGAACTAATCTTATTTGATAATACATTAATTTCTGTTTTGTCATATGTTTCAGTTATATCATAAAAATTAGCATTTGTCTGCTCCTTTGTGTAAGTATCTACTTGGTCTGCTTTGTTGTTGAGTAAATCAATTATATCTGATTGATTAGCGTATATGTTTCTAATGTTTGTCACCCCGCTTGTAGAATTGATTTCACTAATTGTGTGCGCTACAACATTTTCAAAGTTTGTTGAATTTATTGAAGGCGTTATATATTAATAGTAGAAAATGATAATATTTATTTATTTTTAATATTATCATTTTTACTTATTTTTTATCGAGTATCTGCACTCCGGCGTCTCTAATGGATAATATTTGTTCTGATACTAATGTTATATATATTGTATCTGGCATATTTGCTGTTACCATATTTCCAATAGGTTTGACTCGAATTAGAAGCTGTTGTCCGGCTTTAGTGTTAATTCCAGAATATGAAGAATCTTGAACCCATTCGAAATTCATAGCAAAGATAAACTTATCAACACGATAAGCAGAATATTCAATTGATAAATGATGTTGATGGAACAATGGTAAATTTAATGCTTTTCGTAAATAATAGAATGCTTGTGTTAATGAACGACAAGGATACTCAGGATATAGTTTTGAACCTAATTGAAGTTGAAATTCTAAATCAAGGTCGGAATTGTAGTATCCACTGTCTTGATAATTCAAATTTTACATAGGATGATAGAAGTTGTTGTATTCTTTCATAACGTGAGTATCGCCTACTCCACTTTTGTTGAAACTGATGAACGCGGCAACGAGTTTAGACACTGAACGAACAACAGTAGTGTTAATTGACGACGAACCATCAGGAACTTGATTAGATTGACAAATATAAGTACTATAAGTAATAGGTAATTCTTTCCCATCAAGTAGGTGTGAAACATATTTATTGTGGAGGTCATTGTCCAAACTAACCAAATCAGTTTGTAGGAATGCATTACTAATTGAGAACTGCTCATTTGTATGAAGGCTTGAGTCTTCGTTGCCACTTGCTGGAAACCTCGTACCACCAACTGTAACAACACAATCACTAAAATTTGAAACCAGTTCAAGTTATAAAACAAGAGGACACGATTTTAATGGGATATACTTAAATTGATTGAATAAACCAAGCATCGGTTTAAATCCTACAACCATTTTCCTCCTAAAGCCTGGAATTGTGTAAGCGTCATATGCAGGACCAATATGACCCGATGCAGGAACTGCACGACGTGTGTTTAAATCATCATCATATCTATAACCAAAACTCTGGGCGTCTTCATTGTCCCTTGCTCCTTTTGACATCAAACAACTCATTATATGATGATTTCGGTTGTAGTAATCAATGTCTTCAACAAGTTGATTACCAGCAATTAGTCTTACTCTTCTAAAAAAGGAATAAGCAGGAGACAGAGGACGTAAGCGTTTATTGTCTGTCGTGTCAGTGCTTTCAACAGTGAAATAAACCATTACACTCTGTGGGTCTAACCAACTATTATCTGCAGCATTTATCGCTATTTTCAACACACGCTGGCCTGATGAAGGAGTGTAGATATTACTCCCAGAAGGAAAAAACGAGACAGAACGACGGTCGTTGATATAACTTGCACCTTTATTGAATTTAAATGAGAGGTTGTCAATTAGAATATCTTCAGCACTAAAAGTTTCCATTACTATATATATATATACAATTTAGAAATAATTTGAACTAAATTGATAAATTTATACAACTATCAATTTACAAAACGTTTACAAAATCTAAAACATATTTATATATGTTTTACAAATTGATGAAATTGTAATTTCACCAATTTGTAAAAATTACATTTTTTTTAGAAATTAATGAAATTACAATTTCATTAATTTCTAAATCACTTCTTAATTATGATTTACAAATTGAATAATTTCGTATAGTCCTCTTGATTAGAATTATTATTTTTAAATATTTTCATTTTCTATTTCTTAATCTTATCTTCAACTGGAGTATTGGCTTTTTCTTTCTCCAATACTAATTCTCTAATTTCTTCATATGAACTTTTCTTATACTTTTTATTTTCATTCTTAATCATATCATCCGTTGTTTCATTGTCATATTTCTTATGATGTATCATTAATAACAATACGAAAATAGTTTTATGTTTTTTCTTTTTACTATTTCATCAAGGTCTGATTGACTATGATTACACTTGTTTCTGTTGTCATTGATGAGGAAAAACCATTTTGATATTTTGGTACAAATATATTATAAATTGAAATAATCCAGTTTTAATCAATATAGTCAGGTCTAACTCTGACACTCCTAATAATGAAACACCCACACTGACATTTTACATATGTTCGTTTATTATCTCTATTTAAAAACTTTAATCTGTCTTCAATTGTTAATGGTTTATATGTTGTTTCACTTTCTGTCAAGTTTTCATTTAACTGATTATACATGTATAATATTATATATTTATATATTTAAGTACTTATTTAACTACATTATCGCACTTACAGGTTCAACACTTCTTGAAACATCACGCCCCATATCACCGTATCCAGTTATGTAATCGTGGTTAGTAAATGGATTTAATGAACCAGTATCAACAGTTATAGCACCACGGTCAGCAATGCTAACAGGGTCTAAGATACTTCTAAAATTAATGTAATCATCGGTAAGTTTAGACCTTCGTGATATAAGCGGCGCTCCATAAGTGGTTAAAGTTAGTTCTCTTTCAGGATAATCTTTTGTTATTTGTGCCCCTACACTTGAACCGAGACTATGTGTTATAAGGTGCTTAACTTCATTGTTTTCATCCAATGCTTTTGATGTGTCTTTATATCGTTGTGAATATTTTGTCATTTTAAACGGTAGTCCAACATCTGCCAGAATGTCATTAACAGCTCCTCCAAACGTTCCTTTTCCAAATGTTCCTGCTACATACATTTTATCACCATCAATATAATAACCTTCACCATGACCATAAGCTTTACTTAATCCTTGTGCATCAGTTAAATTAGAATTTGGATTATAACTATTTAATATTTTGTCAGCTTGTTTCATAACATCAGTTATTTTACTTGATTTCTTGTAAGGTTGACAATGTTTAATTTTCCCATGCTTCATTTCATAAATTAACTTTTTATTATTAATCATATAAATACAGTTATAAATTAATTTCTCAATTAATTAATAATGCTGACATTACGACGTAGTCCTAAGCAACAGAATATGTTTTAATTAGAAAATTTATTTTCTAATTAAAAATATATTATGTTGACATACAAGAAGGTCTATATTGACAGCGCTCATTAGTGGTTCATCATCTAATTTCAAAGTTGAATTACCAGAAACATTACAAACAGACAACGGAGTACATTGCTACATTCACGAAGTAACATTACCTAACTCGTGGTATTCAACACAGTCAGGATTAAATAATATATTATACTTTTATTCTTCTCCACTAGTTCCAGATGAAGATAACACAAATGTCCATTATTTAGCGTTACAATTGGAAGAAGGAGTATATACAGGCACAGAACTAGCGACAGAATCAAAAGCAAAAATAAACGGTGTTGTAGATAATACTAATTTCTCAAATACTAATGAAATTGTTACAGTGTAAAAACTAATAAAAAACAATTTATTCAAACTATGCCGATAGAAAGTTCGCTGTATTAACTGATGAACAAATGAAACTAATATATGATGATTATATATGGAATGGAAGTTTTGATGTTAATAATTTACATTCTGTTAATGAAGTTTTAGGAAATTATCAAGTTGCAGTTTATCAATATAATAATCCTTATGTTTCTGGTTTTATTAATCTTCAACCTATTAGAAATATTCATATTCATTCTTCTCAATTGTCTAATTATAATCAAGTAAATTTAAGGACGGGCGATAGCACAGTTGTTCAGAAAGTACCAGTCACAGCACCACACGCGGGAATTGTCTTTGATAATGAGTTGAACCCTCTTGATTACTTGGATGTATCAAATAGAAGCTTTAAACAATTAGATTTTTGGATTAGTAATTCATTAGGAAACGAAATTAATTTAAATGGAGTGAATTGTTCATTTTCATTATTGTTTGTTAAAAGTGATGTTATTTAAATATATTCTTCGATTTTTCCATATAGAAAATATATAGAATATATTATATGTCAAGTATTGAGGTAGTAGATGTTAATAATGAAACTAAAACAGATGAACCACCTATTAATAATGAAGTTGTTGAACAAAATGATACAGTTAATGAAGAACCAATACCGGAAGAAGTGAAACCAGAAGAAGTCAAACCTGAACCAAAAGCAAAAGCATTACCAAAAGCGAAAGCATTACCAAGAACTAAAAAAGAAGTTGAATTAGTAGAATGTGAACAATGCTCTAAAAAGATGACATTGAAAAGTTTGAGACACTCACATCCTAAAAATTGTAAAGCGGCACCTACTGAATTATTACCAGTTAATCCACAAAAGAATATTAGAAAAATTCAACCAGAAGTAAAAGAAGAAATTAAGAATGAGATTAAACAAGAAGTGATTAAAGAAACCATTAAGAAACCCACAGCGACAGAACTATTAACCCAACATTATGAAGAACTGAAACAAAAGAAAAATCAAGATAAATCAGATAAAATAAGTAAATTAACTTTATCAATGGTTTAAATAATAATCTAATTATTATATATAACAATTATGCTTATGAGAAGTCATAGAAATGTTGAATTTAAAAGGGCTCCACAAGTAGAGCGTTCCTACGACTCAAATGATTTGTGGGGTGCTGCTTCAAGAAAGAATTATTTTAAACAATTACAAGAAACAATGGAAGCGAAACAATCACAAGGAGCATTAATAAAGTATAGAAATGATTTAGCTGAAAGCAACAGAACCGAAAGTTATAGAAAGGAGTTAGACAAGATAAGACGAGAGTTGGACAACACACGCTCACCAGGTGGAATACAGACAACAGAACAACTCACAGCAAGAAAGAAACATTTAGAAGAAATGTAATATAATATGATTAAATCAATAAATAGACTGAATACAACCAAACCACATGCCATAGGTTCATTAAAATCACGGCTACACTTAAGACCTTCTTATGATGAATTGTTAAAGAAACATTAGTAGAAGATGAAAACCGCCCGTCAATTGAAGATGTAATAGAAAGGCGACGAGATACAGATTAAACCAATATGGAAGTCAGTGGGACAACAAGGACAGCTTAGGATTGCTAAATCAGGAAACGATGAAAAGAAAGGAGGAATTAAGAAAAGCAGAGACAACAGCATCGTCTTCTAGAATAACCAGCCGGTCTTCTTCAAAGTCCGCTTTTTCCACACCAGACAGTCCACTGACAGAATATGAAGAGTATGAAAATGATATTCAAGCATCATTTGAAGAACAAGATAGACAAGTCAGAGAAAAAAGGGAAAAACTCAGTCCAAGCATACACGAAGATTTAAACAAAGCGTCGTCAAGTTCAATACCTGAAGGGGTAGTAGCTCATTCAATGACATCAGATGACGAACTGCCACCTTTAGAACCCATAGAGGAAACAGCAACAGCGAAAAAGGGTAAAGACAATGATGGTGATGATGATGATGATAAACAAACAACAATTTCTACCACCGAAATAATGGAAATGCACGAAAAAGCAAACGAGATGGAGTTACAAAATGTCGAAAACGAAGAAGTTGATGACGAACAAATTTTCAAAAATTATTTGACTACTATAAAATAGATGTGGCCGGTGTATTTATCGAAAACTCCGGGAACCATGATGGATAATATAATTTCAAAACTACATCAATTCAATGTAATAAATGCTGATAAATTAATTATTAGATGAATATAACAATGCAAGCGCAACAGAAAGAAAAGGAATTCGTACTCGGTTAGAAACATATTACAAGGACAACGTTTATAACAAGTACTTCAAACAGAAACCAAGTTCATCAACTCAACAATAAAAAAATCTATAATATTTAAATATGACTGATAAATATTATGGATTAAGAAGAAGGAAAACTTTTGATGAAATGCTGAAAGAAGCGATGACACACAGATTGAAAATTGAAATCATCCCCGAAAGACGGGCATTTGACACATCAATTAACGATATAGACTTTGACGATTTTGACCTTTCAAAATACGACAGGAGACTACGGTTGAATGCTAGGGTTCAAACTGATAAACAAGTTTGTTACATGAATTGACACCAGAAATGTTTGATGAAATACCGCCATCATCACAGTTGTATGAAAACAATGAGGCAGACACACAAACAACGCGATATGTAGCAAAGGAGTTAGATGATGAAAAATTCAGTGATGTAATTACAGACAAGAGTGAGGAAAATAGAAAGTCAGAAGATGAACCAGAAGGTGTAAAAGATAATGATTTAAAACAGTCAGACGAAAAGCAGGAAGATTTACAAAGTCTTCATTTAACATCATCATCGCCATCAGTATCAACCGAAAAAGATAAGAAAGAGGAAAGTCGAGAAATAAAGTCGTTAAGAAACATATTTTTAGGTGGAGAAGACAAGAGCGTATTTGAACTATTCCAACGAGGTAAGAAGTCATCCACTCCATCAGAACAATCGCGAGAACAAGAAGAAGAACAACCGAAGGCTTCTTTCTGGTCAAGACGACAGGTAGAAGCGAGAAGCAGAAGCCACTCACCAGAAGAAAGAGCAAGAGGTAACCAAATGAACAGAAGACAATTAGAAACAAGAAGCAGGAGCAACTCACCCCAAGAAATAGCACGAGGTAGTGAATGGACGAGGGAACAAATGGAAACAAGAAGTAGGAGCAGAAGCCCAGAAAGCACAAATACAAAAAGTAGCCGAGGCAAGAAGAAAAAAAAACTACTTAAAGAGAAAACGTGATAATATAGTAAAAATGACAGGAATTTTCATTAATGGCAATAGAAAACAGAGAATAACGAATGACGAATTTGATGTAATGGTTGAACTTATGAAAGCGGAAAACGACTTAGTCTTACAGAG
>CAUJNA010001639.1:30000-63821 GCA_963377175.1 Effrenium voratum | reverse complement strand
CAACATTGCCAATCACGGTTCGCACAACCCCTGTTGTTTTTTTCCGTTTTTAGTCGACTCTAGAATCAGATCACGATGCAGCCATGGCACATCAGCATGAAGCCACAGCACCTTCAAGAAGAAAAAAATCAGAAATATCTTAGAGTCTTAGCGCCCACTTAAGCATCACAATGTGTGTGTGTGTGTGCAGGAAAGCTGAAGTGCAGTTCAATGGCAATTAAGCAGCAAGCCACAAGCGTCTTAGACGCCGGTTCCCACAGGCCAAGCGAACAGGCATGATGAATTGCCTGCGCAAAGCAAACTTCCAGGTCCAATTGAGCCATCTGTTGCTGCACCAAGTTACAACAGCTCTGGCAGCTATGGGACATGTGCAAACTATGTGCACACAATACGTTTTGCTTGGGATTCATATTCGGAGCGACAAACCTCCCATCCTGCCTTGCTATTCTCCGCATTCGGTGACCTTGGCAAGCCAAAAAATCGAAAGCAATGAATTGCCGCGTCGTTGCGGGTGGCACAAGCGCCGGCCTGAAGTGACTGTGGCCCCCTGCTCATGGCGCTCACGCAGCTTCCGCTCTGAGGTACCTGTCACGCACATGTTGCTGACAGCGTGTCACTTGCAGTCCTGAGCTCAAACTGCTTGCGCCCCGCCTCTCTGGCAGCAGAGGGCTTGCAACACAGCCTGGACAGCCACTTGGTACACTATGACTTTACCATGCTGTCAAGTCTGCGAAACAGGACACGAGCCAACATGGGTGTGCAAGTGTGTGTGTGTGTGTGTGACTGCGTGTCTGGACGGGAGCAAGCGGGCAGACCTGCGTGCGTGTGGGCGGCCGGCCGGCGGGCATTCGTGCCCCGTGCAGGTGCGGGTGCACAAGCGTGTGAACCTGTGCTTATGAGATCCGCGGTCTGCGTGGGCGTGGGCGTATGTGTGTGTGTGTGTGCACATGCTTGCGAGTGCGTGCGTCTGCGTATGCGGGTGCCTGTTCGTGTGCCCCTATTGTGACACAAAGTCGCATGGGGGATGGCCTCCTCTCAAAAATCAGCCGGGCTTGTAGGCCAGCCTCTGTGACTTCACCAACCCGCTTTCGCTGTCACTGCTACCATCCTGACAGCACACAAGCCACTGCTCAAGACTCTCCCTCAGAACAGCTCCTCCTGCTCAGGCCGTTCGTTGCTCTTTATCCTGCATCAACGGCGGGGCGAAGCATAGTGGCATAGTTGGACCCAACTGGCTGCACTAACGCTCGATCTGGCGACCCGTAAGTTAAGGCGCCTTACTGAAGAGAGCAGCAGCAGGCACAGGCCGCTCAACACCACCTGGCCAACCCTATGCCCTCTTGATCATCCATTATGTGCAAACATCTCGAGACTCGAGCAGTACGCTGTCGTTGGCTTTGTGGTGCAAATCATTGGGTAATCAGCTGACTGTTGGTTCAGTCCAACGTTCTCTACGCCTGAACAGTGAAAAGCTACAAGGACAAGTTACATGATGCATTCATGATTCCCCCCAGCAGGTGGTTGCAAATCACACACCAAGTTCAAAGCACTCCCTTTAAAGTCTGCCTGAGCAATCAGGAAAATGGTCGGGACATTGGGCACCACCTTACAGGCTCAGCATAGAACACATCATGCAGATCCCTTGCGCACCCGAAGGATCAGAACGAGAAGCACCGGGATTCCCGTCATCCTGGGCTAGCGCTGTCAACATGTCGGATGGCAGTCACCCTCAACCATCTGATCGCAGTCACATGTCGGTACTCAATATCTGGCTAGTCGCGTCAAACTCATGAGGTTGTTGGCAGCATAGTATGCGCCCACAGCCTCTTCCCGATCCTGGATACAATCCATGCGAATCCATACGAATCCATGGTCTCTGGCACAGAGAGTTTGCACCTCTGCAGGTGTGACATCATTGATCAGCGCCAGCATGACGTTGCCTTCCACGTCATGCTAAATGATGTTGAAACGTGAGAATCTGCGAGCGATAGCTAAGGGATCCGCTCGTCAAACCATAGGAGCCCACTACCTTGATGACGGTACTTATCCAAAGTGCCTCGCATGTTCAAAGCAGATTTGGATGTGTGAGAAGACATGAGTGCCACAACACAAGAAGCCCCTCCTTCGCAGTCGTGTGCCCAAATATCAACAGCGACCTGTGGGAAAATGGGCGACACGTCCGCCAGTCCGACCAGAGTCGCAGGCTAAGCTCCCGACCATGTTGGGGCAAAGGTGCCTATGGCAAAAACCGCAGCAGCCAAGCGACGATCCACGCAGTCACCTGAGGCTCAGGTCCCCAAAGTCAGCAAACACAATCGCATCCATACTGAAGACAGCGCTGAAGCGGCCAAAAGGTCCGCCAAAGATTACGGCAACCTGATCTGCAACATGGAACACCTCCACTCCAGTATACAAGACTCTGCTGAGGGGCACACGATTCATGCAAACCCACACACATGTTGGGCGCAAGCTGATCATGCTCGAAAAGAAGATATCAACGGTCTGCAAGTCAGGATCATTTCACTGCCCGATTCAGGGCCAAGGCTGAGTTGATGCCGATTGCTGCATAGGCCATGTAGCTCGACATGTTATTTCCTTGGATCAAGCCAACCCCCATTTCAAACTTCCAAGCAGATTCTTCTAAGCACCGGTGCCCCAAATCCGCGCTCTAAGCAACGCAAAGACCTCTGCAGCACGGGAAGCCAGTGAAAGTTTCCACTTCCCCAAAGCTGCATTTTTGCCAACAGGATCAATCCAACATGACTGTTCCCCAAACACTGACTGAGACGCACCATGCCAGCTT
Source organism: Effrenium voratum (assembly GCA_963377175.1). Taxonomy (NCBI): domain Eukaryota; class Dinophyceae; order Suessiales; family Symbiodiniaceae; genus Effrenium; species Effrenium voratum. Next base: position 61,018 of record CAUJNA010001639.1, on the reverse strand, counting down.
TCTCAAAGGCACATGCGAAAAGCTGCAAAAACTAAAGTCCAAGTCCGAGCTCCGCACAAAGGTTTCAGGCAGCGCCACAGAAGCCATTTGCAAGCCAGATGCAAGAAGCACCTCGCAGGCGTTGCTGTTTGCAAGCTCGGCAGACATGGTCCACAGAACCTGCAAAACAGCTGGACATCCATTGAGTATGTGTCGAGTGAAACGTCCTGTTCGAGTGAAACATCCTGTGTTGCAATGGCAATACAATATGAAGTGACACATCCACACATTGGTTCAGAAAAATATACATCATGGCAAATGAAGGCCATCGCGAAGAACATATGACTGCTCTGAAACTCCGAGTACACGACCTTGCCGAGCTCGCAGTTCCCCCTTGGTCGAGTTGGGCGGCATGTAAAACGTGAGCTGATGTAGAATGTGCGTCCATGACAACGCCGGCATGTTTAAAGAACGGATCTGCGACCGACCAGCTGCCACTTTCTTTCATCAGCATGGCGCTCATTACTTGCATCAGTCCAAGGACAGAACGAGCATAACTTGAAGCCAGAGCAAAGTGCATTCCAGCACGACTCCACCTGCAATCAACACCCAGGCGGAATGAAACAAACCCGATTTCATCTGCCAGCGCCTCTTCATCATCGGAATCTGACTCCCTTGTGCGTGAGATGTTCAAAACACGCCGACGAATGAAGTTCAAACATTGTGCGCTTCCTGTACCTCAGGCCTTGGCTCGCCCATCACACAATGAACTGCACGCCCGTGCAAATAGGTCAAGGACGCCCTGCTAGTTCTTTGGCGAACATCCTTGTCACGCAAACAACATCCTCACATTGCCAGGGCTTCTCCAAGGCGCTGCAACACGCAACATGCACAACAATACAATATTCAACTATGACAACAGTCGCCAACATGAGTTGCATGCTCACCGTTAGCGGGAAACGCGCTGACTTGATTGTTGTCAAACAGTCGATCAAATCATGTGCGTGCGGGTTTAGCAAGTGCGACATGTGTGATTGAAATGTTAACCATCTCTTTTAAATTGGGGATGCCTTAAGACCCACGGGCTCTACGCGCAGACATGCTGCATGAAAGCACAGTTGTACCTATGCTAACGGGATATTGATGAGCAAGCGCCATGGTTCAAACACTGTCCGACACTCTGTTCACACTTTTGGCTTTGCGAAAATTAAAAACAATGTGCGCGGCTCAACCTTTTGGGAAGGTATTCAAACAAACTAAAATTAAACCCAGGATGTTGGCGCCACGGCCAACTTTCCTTCCTAATCAGTAAGTCGGCGATGCGCCTCATGCCAAAATACACGCCCTGTTAAAAACAGACAAGCCCCGGTTTGCTCCGTCAACTCCAAAACGACCCGCATTTATTTCAAGCATAATTGCCCTACAGTTTGGTTGTCGATCTCCGACTCCCAAAGCAGCGGGCGCCCCCTTTTCCATACTCCGCGGGCCGGTTCTGCCGGTTCTGCCGATGTGTCCACCATGGCAAGCCGTCCTGTTGGCGGGCCGGCCAGGTGTCTCAAACTATGCATGCGCGGCGTGCAAATTCACCAACCGTCACAACGCGAACTTGCACACGCACACGCACACACAAAATCACACGTTTGCCGCAGCGCTGCAAGCTCTCCGGTTTTGACCAGCGCCGGCACTGTTGCTGGTCCTGTGCCCGTCGCAGGCATTCTCTGCTTGACTTGAAGACCGCAGCCTGATGCTCAAAAGTGTGAGCATTCACCTCCCTAACTCTTTAAGTCAAGCAAAGTCACACTGCAACGAAACAACTGTGCCGCAGCTGTACCTTTATTTTCCGGTACGAGGTGACACGTTGTGCACCAGCATTGCCTCAGCCGAGAAGAGCAAGTGACACAAGCCATCTTAGGACGAGCAATGGTGCAAGTTCACAAGTGTCAAACATGCTGTGCTAAGAAAGGCACCCAGTCTGATGCATCTCAAGCTGGTGGCACAAATCCGTAGCAATCTGCCCTGAGAGCTGGGCGACAGCAAAACCCGAAGTTGAAAGGCATCGGATCCGAGTGCTCGGCTTGGATTTGCCGCGGTTGACTGCTGCTTCTTCATCTTGTCTGACCCAGCCCCCTTCCTGCAGAGTCAAGCGGAGACACGGCAAGGGGTGAGGTGAGTGTGAGATGAAATGGGTGTGCTTTTCGACACGCAAAGCTCTCCTTCTGGCTGTAGATGTCGATTTCATCTGCGTCGCAGGACATAGTATTCGGCTTCTGTTGCGTAATTGCCTCAAGTAATCGAATATGACAACAGTCTCAAACCAAAACAAACAAAGAACTGCTGCGACCCGCTTCTGAGATCATCCACCTGACATTCTCGTGAAGCTTAAGCAACATACCAGAAGGCAAAACAAAGCTGAGGTGCCCTGAAGCCTTCAGAGTGCGAGTCCCAAACAATAACGGACCTGCCCTTCCGCTTTGATTGCCTGATTTCATGGGTTGCAAGAGGTGCAAAAATGGACACTCAATCTTTGTCATCGCCCTTCTGCAAAACAGCTCACAATGGAAAGCTCAAGGCTAGCGAGGCTCACAAGCTCTAAGCGCAGGGCTTTCTTGAGGTCATCCACCTGACATTCTGGCGAAGCGTCCGAAGGCAACGCGAAGCTGAGGTGATCCCCCGCTAAGTGAAGCAGCTGAGGCAGGGACATGTCTGACACTTGTAGTAATATTGAACGGATTGCCCGTCAATTCAAACTTTTCGCCGTCCTCGAACTTCACAAGCACTGGAATTCACTTCATGTGGAGGTTCGGCAAGTGTTCAAACAAGATCCGAACAACATCATCCGCTTGTCTTTGAGAATGAATCGCCTTCAACATGGACATGAATGCACTGCATACGTCAAAGAACTGGCAGTCCTTGCTTGGCTGGAGCTGACGGACCCAAACAGCTTGAGGTGCTGAAGCAGCGCCTTGAAGGGTGAAGGGCTCAGAAAATGTGAGTGTCCTCTTCAAGTCTTCGTTGAACAGACTCAGGCCTGAGAGCAACTTTGCCAACTCTGCTCACACTTGCCAGGAGTGGACCAACATGCAAACCCAATGCAACAAACCCAATGTAACAAATCCAACATGCACTTGTCTTTGGCAGCGAAGTTGAACATGGACATGAAGGCTCAGGTTGCCAAGGGCCAGCCTTGCAGGTGCGCAATGTCATTCTTACAACCAGAATTCCCAGAAACAAGTTCAGAAATGAAACTCAGCCAAAATAAGGAAAGCGCGTTTGCAGAGAACCAAATTCAAATCAAACTGATAAAGTCGATGCTGCCCAGCCTGCTATGAAACGTCGTCCAAAGATTGAAAAGGCGACTGCGAGATGGGCTGAAAGCTATGATTGGTTGCTCAAACGAGAACAATACTTTTAAAGCCCACGTTGCTTGGTTGCATCAGTATGAAGGACAGTTTGCGTCCTTGTTTGTCTGCAAGCAGAATGCTTTCTCACGCTCAATGTGATGTCCAAGCCAGCCCTTTCCGTACAGTCCCGTGCCTGCAATGGCTGCAACCGGCTTCTTGTCTGAAAGCAGGAACTCTATGATGTCCGTTGGTTTCCAGCCGCCATCAGGCAGACTTGCACTTTCCAAAGCCTTCGAGATCAGGAGCTCATCCTCTCTGAACTCGGCTTTGGTTTTCTGTACTGCTTTCTCAAGCTGGGTCTCTACCCGTGTTTGCAGCACTGCGCGCGACCATCTCCACCACCTCGCTTTGCGGGACTTGCTGGAATTCTTAACCTTCTCTGTTGCATTCAAATACACCAGGAGTTGGCGTGCCTGCACCTCATTCCATCTGTACTGGCTCACATTCTCCTGCTGCGGGGCTAGTCGTGTTCGCGCTCCATTGAGACAGGCTACTTTATTCGAAATTCTTTCAGATTGCGTAACTACGATGACCTGCCCGTATCTGTGCGCTGCACGGGCGAGGTTGATCAACATCTTCCCATCTCCACCCAGTTCGTCATCAAAGATGTTGTCCAAATCAGCTGCAAGCGAACTCCAGCGTCAAACAAGATTGAAAAAATGAGTTCTGCAACACGTGGCACAAAGCTTATGTCTGCTACATTGAAGAAATCCTTGAGACGCGCCAAATCCTGCCTGACCAAAACAGTGATGCACTGTGGGTTGTCTTTGGCCCATCCAAGCATGGCCAAAGCCACAGCAACGGACTTGCCCACGCCAAGTTCAGCATGAACCACAGTGACTCCGGTCAAGGCCGTGTCCGATAGCACATTGCTCATCAATTGCTGAAACTGCGTGCCATTCACGGGGATGAGTGGCAATGAGACGTTCGGCACAAAGATGTTCCGAGCTTCCCGTCTTTGTTTGGCGTTCTCCACGAGGATGTTTGCAAGGCATTATGCGCGTGCTTGGGCATTGTTGAGCTGCGCCAAAGATGTCTGGATTGAAATCGAGCGAAAATTATTGTTTGCCTCCAGAACTCCCTGCCCAATTTCCTTCAGTGATGTCCCAAACACGGTGGCGAGTGGTTCGAGATATTCTGCCGACTTCTGAAGGTTGATTGAAGCCCTTGTGGTTTTGCTTGGATGCTTGTGTCCGCTTGGGGTCGTTCGCGGTATCTCATCCACAGCAAGAAAAGACCTGCCAACCAGAATGGGCAAAGCCAATGCAAGGAGCTTGGAGCCGCGCTTGGCCATGGAGAGACTGCAAGCTGAAATGTTCTGGTGCATGCATGACACAAAACCTGAAGCATATAATATAGCAAAATGACTCAAAGTGATGCTTGCGTTGCTGGCATGCAAGTCAAGTTGGATTTGAAAACCTGCTCTGAGAAGCACGGCTGCAACACTAAGCACACAGTGACTGGTTCATACGTGCAAACATCTGCCCGGCGATTCTCGAGAAATCTGCCGCCGAGTTTGGGGAAATCTGTCACCGATTTGTGGGAAATGTGCCTCGTCTTGTGCTGAAGCCCTCTTTTGGTATCTTTTTTGGGACGCTGAAGGTCACATGCAAGCCGAAGACCAACAGACAACCAATTGCAGCAACACACAAAGAGGTGATGAACAGCACAGTGTAATGAAAATCATCGAACAGCACAGTGTCAGGTTCGAATGAAGTAGCAGGAGCAGGAGCAGTTACAAACGCAAAAAGATGCATGAACGATGGCAGGGTGGCATGAGCGAGAATCAAGGACCTATGTTGCAACAACTGGAGACGGATGATTCAGTTCTTTACCACACTCCAATCTTTGAGAGTCTTCAAGATGACAAAAAGCTTTGGGGCTGGCAATGGAAAGTTCAAATTCAAACAAAAGCCGAGTAGGACAGTTGTTTGGCACCCAAACCTCGGTAAAGGATGTTGTAGCCAGTGTGCGCGATATTGGGCACCAAGCCGATGATCTCGACACCATCTGCTTTCGTTTTCAAAACGCGCTCTCGCACCCGAGATTTGCTGCTTCCAATCGTGACTAGTGCCTTGTGGTCGGCGTTGCTGTACGCACACAGCGCAGTGTCAAAGCGTCCCCGGTGATCTTCGTGGTCTGTCGGGCCAGGCTTTGCCATGTTACATTCCACGCTAAAGGTCCTGTTGTCAATGTTCACAAAGATGTCCACCTTGCCCACTTTCTTGTTGTGGGACGAATCAGCTGCGTATCCGAGCCTTTGCAAGACTTCGATGATGGCAGCGTTGTATTGGTCTTCAAAAGGCAAGTCATCCTTTGACAGTGAGGAATCTGCTGCTGCCTTTGGTGAAAACCCCACAACCTGGGCAAAGGTAACATACGGAATCGCGCGCAGTAGCAAGTCCATGCAGTTCACAGGGAGAAAGGGATCAATTCTCACTTTCAAACCGGTTCCGATAGCATGATGCCAGAATTGGGTTTGCAACCATATATACGACATCGTCTCTCGTCCAGTCTACTCGCCGGAACTCGCCATCATGCTCAATAGGCACCGGGATTACGAAGCCACAGACAGTCAAGTCACGGCGCAACTCCTCAGGAAGCTGGCCTGGACCCTCGCAGAGAATGTTGACAAATTCCATCGGTACCATGTCAAGGTTGCCAAACTGTCCATTGACTTTCACACCTCGAGATGCAGCAAGTCCTTCCAAAATGGAGCCCCGTGCCCACCAGTCGGTTGCATCGATGCTGTCGCGAACTGTGGTCACGGTCTTATTATACTTCCACCCCTTCCACAGTGCTCCGTGTTGTTTTTCTTTGACCCATGCCATCGCCCGCGATAAAGATAGATCTGTGACCTCCGCAGAATTGAAGAAGTCAACGCTGTCCTTGTCCAAGCACACACCCGCCTCGATCAACTGCTCAACAAAATCCTCACCAACGCCGGGGATGGGAGGAGTCCAAAACACTTTTCGGCTGATCTCAGTGGGTGTGGTAGGACTACTTGCATTTCCCTCGCCGGAGGCTAAGAGAAGGAGCACTTTGGGGTGGATTGAGCTCTTGAAGAGCAATGTTCTAAGGCGTGGCAAGTTGAAGATTGTGTGCGCTTCATCCAATACGGCGACAGCAGCAGCCCGCGCAGAGAGGAGATCACCCCCCTGCCGGCCGTCCCCGACGAGCAGGCCATCGTTGAGGACTTGCACCGCAGCCTGCAGCTTGAGCAGGAAGAAGCCGAGGCCGAGGTCGACGCCCAGCTGGACGACTGCCGGGACATGGAGGCGGAATATGCTTCTGGTTCTCCGTCGGTGTAGGATGTTTTAGGGGTAAGCGGACCTTCAAAACGAAGTGCCCGCAATTATGGAGCTTGGGGGAGCAAGCTCGTCAAGAGCCTGCAGATGTGTAGCAAGAAAAACAGACTCGCCAAAGGCAGCAGCTGTCTGCGCATCGAGTTTGCGTGGGGGAGAGGCTTCGTGATCGCAGCTTGTAGATACCGCTTATGCGCGACAGCTCGACAGATAATAGATATTCATGTTTCTGCTGTAGATTCACTAAACTTAGCACAGGCTCAAACCGCGCAGAAGTCATTGCAGGTCCCACAATTCAGGCAACAAAGAGCAGAAAACAGTAATGAGCCAAGTAGCGAAGCATTACATTGAAGCAGTGCAACCATGAATCAACATGATTCAGACCCGCGAATAGTGTGGCGTTGCTTTTCTGCTTGTATGTGTATGTGTGACTTGCCTGCAGCATTGTTGTGTCGTAGCAAGGCGTGCGACGCCACTCCGCGGGATGGGGCGCCGTAGCAAAAGGCCGAAAATGGACGACCCAACACAGTATATCTTCGTGGAGATATCGCCTCGTATAGTGTCTGAGTATTGCAGCAAGGTGCGCGAGCGACTGGGCTTGTCGCCCGAGCGGCTCACGCAGCTTAGCAGCTGCCTGAGCTGTGGCAAGATGCATGGCCTCTACAGAGGGCCCCAGGATGAGACGGAGTTTCGACGACTGGGCATGTGCGAGGCACGCAGACACATTTTGGAAGACCCATCGATTAGCGTGTATGTGAAGTGGACGCAATGCGCAAGCCTGACATACTCTGGACTACAGATGGCCGAGCGGCTGGTTATTTTGAGCCAGGTGCGAGGCGCGACGCACGGCAAAGCTGCCCAGCTGGCCGACATGGTGCGCGTGTCGACAGGACAGCGTGAGTTGCTGGAGCCTTTCGTTGGACACAGGCCAGACCCCAGTAATTGGCAGTGATGGCTTCCTGATTTAGCGGAGTACGAAGCGTGCAGAGTTTGAAGCGTGGAAAAGAGTGAGAGGGCCTTGCGTCATGCGAATGCGAATCAGGGGCAGGCCTATTGAGAGTGACATGGCGCATGGAAAATTCTTTTGTTCGTTCGTGGCTAGAATTTTTGTGGCTCAAAGCATGGAAGCATTTGCAGCCAAGTATGTGCTCGCGCTGTCCGACAGCACCGGCAACGGATATGCTGAGTACGGCTCCAATGTGGTGAAGATGTCGTCCAGCGAAAGAAAGCATGTGGTGATTCTCGGCCTTGGCGCGAGTTTAATTCATGCCTCCAAAGGCCACAGGCATATGTCTATCTTGAAGAAGCTTCTCTGCACCTGGGCTGGCATCGCCGACTCGTACTACGAGATGAAATGCCGTGATCAGCTCTTGCGCAAGCGCGTTGGGCTGAGCGTGGTCCTGCGCGTGACGCTGTGCGTGTCGACCAAGAGGGCAAGTTTACCCCTTTACATCAGGCGCGATGCGCCTGGCGAGTGAAAGAGTCCAGCTCCACCATCAGGTCCATGGAGAAAGCCTGGTTTGAGAAGGACGGCATGCCTTTGTTCACCCCGCTCGGCATCGGCAGTGGCTTGCACTTCTGGGGATCCATGGAGCGCAAAAAGGAGATTTTCAACTGATGGAGCGAGTGGCCCGAGACTGCAAGCCCGCGTCTGCGGAGCTTTACATCCTCGTGTGCGCGGGGTGGAACTCGGCGCCAGGCCCGTGTGTGGATGCGGAAGGCACGGGTAGAACGTTCGGGCCTGGGGTCGTGTTTAGCTGGTACAGCTCGGTTTAGCCGAGAGGTGCGACAACACGGAATGCAAGCCTTGGCTATCGACAAGACCCATGAACAGCAAGCCGCTTATTCCACTGTTCTTTGCACACGTCTGGCATCAGCATTACAATACAGAGCAGTGCAGTTACCCTTCAAGCTCCCCACTGACTTGCAACAACAAGCAGACTTGGAGGAAACGCCGCACTGCCAACCTCTACATGCTGGACAACCCAGGGGCCACAAGTGGTTGCCTCTTGTCTCTACGTATGTCTGCGCACAGGTTTGGACCGTGCCTGCCAAACAACACAGACCGAGCTGACGCCAGTTTGAAACAGCTGCCCAACGGCAGCACTATTCTCTCTCGCCATTTGTGCTTGGGGGAGATCCGGGGCGAGTTCAGTTCTCCCGCTTGTTCGGTGCTCAAAGATGGGCTTTCGCCAAGCTCAGCCCAGACGTGGAGACGCTGGCGGGAGCTGGGCCCGCTGAATTTCTGGGGGAGATCCGGGACGAGAACAGATCCGGGACGAGTTCTCCCGCTTATTCGGCGCTGAAAGATGGGTTTTCGCCAAGCTCAGCCCAGACGTGGAGACGCTGGCTGGAGCTGGGCCCGCTGAATTTCGGAGATCGGAATCCCAAGAGAGCCTGAGGACTTTGTTAGGGAGGCCGTTGCCAGAGGTCATCCCAGAGCTTTTTGCTTCAGACCAACCTGGGAGTTGAGAACGCTAGCCACGGACAGCTGGGGTGTCGACACAAGCGAAGTCGAGAAGGTGGCCAAAGGACTCAACAATGCTGTGATTGCAAAGGTCCTGACAGAAAAAGAGCTGACTCTGGAACACGAGATTTGGCGGCAGATGCAAGAGGAAGTCGCTTGCGGTTGGCTTGCTCTGGTCGATGACAACAGCGTTGAAAACTAGATCCTCGCATACCGCTTCGCTGTGGTGCAGCGCAACAAGGTTCGGATGATAGATGAATTTTTCTTGGGGGGATCGAGTTGCACTTGCGGGCTGCCGGAACGTCTTGAAGTGGAACCTGTTGACTCGGTGCTGGCCATGGCGGCGCAAGCCATGGGTGAAGACCCGGGCACGAGGAGCATCATCCTTATCGCCCGGGACGGCTTGCGAGTGCCTATCACATCTTTCTTCGACGATTGCACGGCGATGGCTGGCGAGTCGGGCGCTGAGAGCACAAACTTCGCCGTGACTGGCCTGTTCAAACTGCTGGGCGTTCACTATGCAAGAGAGGTACCCAAAGCTCCAGTTTTTGCTGCTGTCTTTTCTTGTATTGGGGTGGTGGTGGATTTCATTCCCAAGGAGGTTTGACATAAACAGCACCGCAGCATTTTCACTCCAGCGATGCTACACGAGTCTGATAGACTGACAACCCACCTTTTCCTGTGGGATTTGCATTGGTATCCACAGCATGAATTTCCTCATGCTGTGGCCCAGCCAATTCGCCGATTTCCTCGGCACATCGGGTTTACCCCCGATAAGCTCTGGATGCCCTGCATCAAGCAGGATACATCTCCCACCACAGAGCTTAACTGACTGACTGGGGGCCTGGTCCCCCAGGCATTCCCCAACTTCAAAGATCACGGACGTCCCAACTAGGGGGGCCGGTGATCTAGGGCGGGATAGGGTGGGGTTAAAATTTAGCCAGTTTGGATCATGCTTGAGCCAAAAGGCCCCGCATGATCCAATACTCTCCTTGCAGAATGAAGCCTGTAAACCCAAGCCTTCCAACCTGATACAGGATTACATTCCCAAGGAGGTTTGACATAAACAGCACCGCAGCATTTTCACTCCAGCGATGCTACACGAGTCTGATAGACTGACAACCCACCTTTTCCTGTGGGATTTGCATTGGTATCCACAGCATGAATTTCCTCATGCTGTGGCCCAGCCAATTCGCCGATTTCCTCGGCACATCGGGTTTACCCCCGATAAGCTCTGGATGCCCTGCATCAAGCAGGATACATCTCCCAACGCACTTACTTTCACCACCTATTTCACAAACTCTCCCAATGCACTCACAGGAACTCAGCAAAGGTAATCACTGCTCGGTACGGAAGCCTCAGTAGAGCTGGAGGGAAAAGACTGAAATTCAACTTGAAGTGGTTGGCCCTGTACCATGGGTCACTGGGTCCCAGTCGGCTGATCGCGTCAGCCCAATTGGATTTGGATGGAATGTATTCCCAGTAGAGTGAGGCTCGCAACGCAAAGAGCAAACACTGGATATACGTCGCCATCTTGGCCAAGTCGGGGTTGTCACTCCTGCCCCTGATCAAACACATAAGACTGGCGATGTTATCGATGAACCACACTCCGCGTCTCCCGCGGAATTGGTCGGGTCTCGCCGTAAGGGCGTGCACCACCATGAATAGCTCCAACTGGGCTATTTTATGGTCTCCTGGTCCCCACATATCGTAGGTCTGCGCGGGGATGATGGCTACAAAGGCCTCCCGAATCTGCACGCCGCCGTCCTGGAAGACCAAGTGGTATCCGCCGGATCCTTGACGAGGTGCCTCCAAGGCCGCGTCCGAGGCGGCCACCACCCTCGGCACATCCATGGGGAGGACCATCAGCTCTCTCCTGGGGCGCATACTGATGACAGCCTCCAACACGTCAAAAGCCTCCAGCAGGCTGGCGCTGGCCTTGCTGGAGCCCCCGTACTGGTGCTCCTTCAACGCCTGGATTTCGCCCAAGCCAATGCGCCCGAAGAGGCCATGCTCCAGGAAGTTGACCATGCCGTAGAGTTTCGCAGCTTGACCCCTCCTGGCGTCACGCATGAAGGTGAGCACCTTCTGTTCGAGTCGCTCTCGAACCCAAAACCGCGCGCGCCCATCCTCCGAGAGATCGAAATCAAGCCCCAAGAAGGTCCCGACATCCGCAGCTCCCTGGCGCTTCTCCTCAGCGAATGGGGTCCCCAGCAGGTCGTTGAGGGCGCCGAAACTCCATTGGGCTGATGGGCCGTGTACTGCGCGGTCTGTAATGTGACTGTCGTCGAAATACATGGACACCATGATTGCCAGAAAGCGCCTGCCCATAGCTTCCGCCATCCGGGAGTAGCGGTTGAAGGAGGTGACCGCCAACGGAAGGCCGAACAAGAGGGCGTGGTATACCTGGAAGGCCGGCTCCTGCCACTCCTGGTGGTACCAAACTACTACGCAGGCCAGGGCCTCCTGTCGTGACATGGGACAGTGGCGGTAGGCATTCGGCCAATCATCCCCAGCTCCTGTCCACTGCCCCTGCTGCGCGAACCGCTCCCAGGTGCACTCCTGAAGGCAGGCTGCCGCGGCTTGGACGTGGAGCGCTGGAGCGGCGTACACAAAACAAGTTTGTTGGCATCTCTGGACGATGCAGACTGCCCGCCCCGTGCTGCGTCGTCTATCAGACGCTGCTTGCCAGACGCCTGTGTGATGACACAGCGAGGTATAAGCCGGTATGGGTCTCCTTTGGCATACCGCTTGAGCTGGCTCAGGTTCATGGGGGGCGTGCAAAACCCCTTTTTGTGGTCCTTTGTGGACTGCTCCAGAACGAAAGAGTCCGTGGAACCCGGTCGCACTACTGATACGAGTATGTCCACAACTAAATGGAGTACCCATGAGCATTCAGAGTCATATGTTTTAGATCTATTGGAAAACAATCTAAAAACTAAAAGCATACCCCTGCAACGATGCAATCCCAAGCAACCACGGGCGTGTTCCTGGCCACCCATGAATACTGTTCAGGCACCTTTCATTGTAAACCAAATCCACTACATATCTATGGAGACGTGATGCATTCAAACCAAACAGAACCGACAAACCAGGCCACACGCAAACACGCCCATGGATTTAGCTAATACTCAAGACTTGCTAGGCATTGCAAAACACAAGACAACAACCTTTGATTGTGAATCAGTCAGTGGTCAATGGTGGTTTCTGTAAACATTGGAGCGCCCTATATTAGTGGAACAAACTGGAACATCAAGATTAGTTGGAAATTGAAAGAATGGTTCCTCGCCCAGCAACTCATCTGCAATGCCCAGGATTCGCAGGCGCGTCGCTCGCAACCAAAGCGCCTCGTTTCTCAGGGTGTGCCTTGCCCCGTTTTTGGTGCTGTCTGGTGTTTGTTGTGTTTTTTTGGGCTTTACATGTTTGCCCTTTGCCACGCGATCCCATTTTGCACCTTGACCGTTGCGTGTTGTCGCATTTTCACCGTTTGGTTGCGCTCTTCAAAACTGCCGCCATGTCCTGGACAGCCGAGATGGTCTGCCGCCTCTCATCTGGGCTCATGCGGGCTGAGCTGGATGTGGCCTTGCGGGGCGACATATTGAAAAGCAGTTACAATGACGAGTTTGGTACGCGCATGCAAACATGTTAAAAGCTTCAACACCCAGCCTCCTCGTGGATTTCGTGGAGATGCTTGAACTGCTCCTCAGGAAATCACCAGTCGAAGATCACTTTCTAGTCACAATCAGACCTTCTTGCACACTTCACGCAACTGAAAATGAATCACTGTTTCCACTGCACGCAGTCGAAAGTCCTTGGCTCGGACCTGGGCTCCACCGCGGGTTCGAGCTCTCGCGCGTGTCGACCCCTCGGAGCGGTACTGCTCGATCTCCCACTCTTTCAGCAGCTTTCCGTCGACGCGGACGGTGCCGTCCGAAAGCCACACCTCCTGAACATGAATGGACTCTCAACGCATCTGAAAAAATGACGCGCGCGACTTGAGCAAACTCTGACGCTGACAAGTTGCCTTCTTCTCGTTGTGCCACTCCACGTGGCTGACCGATGTCTCCGATGTCACCTGTTGCAAACATTGAACCGTAACAACAACCTGCAAACTCAATCCTCATGACAAGAAACTTCAACAAACAATTGCAAACGCGACCAACATAAGTAACGCATGTCCATGCAGCCCTCCTCCGGCGGCGGCGGAGGAGGCAGCTGCCGCTCCATCTGTCGCTCCATCTGTCGGGGATTGACTTCATGTTCATCAGCAAACGCCGACAGGCTGAAATATGAAACTGCACTTGGATTCACTTGTGTACTCATATGGTTGTTAAGGGCCCCCCAAAAGGGGACCCCCAATCCCAATAAGACTTTCTCCCAAGATTGGAAAAGGGGGGTTGCAATACCGCTTGGGAGGCTTCGATGCGAGCTTGTTTCCTACGTAATCTTGCGACTTGGATCGCTTCTCATTGCTCATTGCCACGTTCCCTTTACGTTTGTCTTTCTCAAATCGTGATACGGGATTTAGTTTTGACAGTCATGGCAACAGGTTTGATTGAAGTCAAAATTCTTATAGGCCCACAGCTCGGGCTAGATCGCATCTTGTCTGAATCAAAATGCTGATTGTGTCCCGCCGGCCTTCCTCACAATCTTGAGGTGGACATCTTGCAACTTTGGGGCCCCAAGTCCCCAAAACCGCCCGAAACAATTTTGGGGTTCCGAAAATTGAAAAAAACCATCGGTTTAGGTTGCGATACGGATTCAGGGAAGGGGGGGGGCCCCCCAATCCTAATAGCGACTAATAGCGCCTAATAGCGCCTAATAGGCCCCAAAAAGTTGACTGCAAAAAAGTGCCCTTTTTGTTGCAATGTTTCCAGTGGTCTTTGGAGGCAAGCCTTTTTGATTTGGTGTTGAAAAGGTAGCCGGATCCTTGGGCTCAGATGGCGCTGTCTTCATTTTTTGTAGCAGGCTTTGCTTTGGGTTCCTTATCCTTAGTTGGCTTGCCGGTGTTGGCACAGAAGGGGCAGGAGACGAGGGAGCTGATGGCTGATCTCTTGCGGGCCCACTGACACAGGTTGAAGTGCGTGTTGCAAGAAGGACGCAATTGTTACCATCCATCTTTGGCATCCTTAACTTGGCTTTTGAAAAAAAAGGTATCAACACCTAATAGTCACTAATAGACCCCATTAGTGGCTATTAGCCGCTATTAGCTGCTATTAGGATTGGGGGTCCCCTTTTGGGGGGCCCTTGACAACCGTATGATGTACATACATATATATATATATGATGATGAACGCATTGTAGCAACGCAGAAGCAAATATCACAGCAACGCACAATTATTCAGATCGGCCTTCATCTCCGCCTGCTTCATGGCCAGCTTGAACGCCAGATCTGCCAGGAAGTCTGCCGTCAGCTCCCCCGGCCCAGGCAAGGGAGCGTCCTGGTCCACACTGCACATTGAATGGGTGTGGACAATGCGAACAGACACGCGCAACCCCCCACCTCCCCGTAGACCAGTCGGAATGCACCGATCCAGCCGTCATCCGGCACAGCCGAAGTCTTGGTCTTCTGCTTCTTCTTCGCCTTCTCCAATGACGCCTGCATGGAGAAGCTAACAATGTAGTCAAATGACCCATGACCTATGCATAAGATGCGCTTTGTGCGCGCTACTCACACACAGCTATCAACAACAAAGCTTTCAGTTAGAATAATTTCTTTGGACCCCTCTGGACACGCCCACTGCCTCGCCACCAGAGTTGTCCATGGCCCGTTCCACGGAGATGCAGCCCTGCAACGGATTGTGAGAAGAACACAACAAAGAACCATAACTCATCCAAGCACAGCTTTGCAAATCCGTTGCCAAAAGCTCATATGGCCCCATGCCTCCATCGCCTTCGGCTTCCTCCACGGAGCCATGATCACCGCCGGAGCTGCCTGACTGCCATCAAACCTACGCAAAACTGCACGCGGCAATGTCTGCCTAAGGTTCTGCACAACACGCCATTTCCAACATGCACAAGTTGCCGACAGTTCAAAACTCCAATTTGAAATCGCAGGGTGACACATCACACGCTTTGCTTTTGCAAGCAACAACTTGAAAGTTCTCCTAAGACCGGTGTGCGTCTGGCGATGTCCTGGCTCATGGTCATGCATCCTCATGAACGAACTTCCTCCCGCACAAGGTAATGAAACATGAACCCACACAACTGGCCTATCTGATTCTTCCTGAATTGCAACCTGTCCAAGGCTGCAAGCAACGCTACGACTGTTGCTTCTCTGCACAAATCGTCTGCCTCGACGACTCTCCAAACGGCATACTCTGGACCTAACTTATCAAAAGCTACTCCAAGCACACTGTCTGGCTCACAGCACACTTCAAGCAAAAGATACCTAGTCCCCGACGTGACGGTCCACTTTGAACTAAGCACTTCAACCTGCATCGGATCTTGAAAATCCACATCCATGGGAAACTCATCTTCCTCGCCTTCAGACATGAATTCATCCTCTTCTGCACAACTGGGATCCACCTCCATAGGCGAAGCAACTGACTTGCTCCCTTTGCCCGCTTTCTTCTTGCTGGCGTTCTCAAACTGAAATGGTGCAATTTCCATGTCACTCACACCTGTCTGAGCACGAAACACTGAAAGCTTGTCACTGGGCAAAACCTTGGTAAGCATGTCTGCACAGTTCTTCTCACCTGCTACCCAATACATGTGCAGCGATCCGCTGTTCATGTGTTCCCTGAGGAAATGCCAGCGAATGGACGAGTGTCTCAATCGCCTCTGCACATCTTGCCTCAACAAAGCGGCCTGGGCACTGCTGTTGTCATTCATCAAAAAGATGCGGGAGTATTCCTCGCTGCCCGGCACTAGGAAACACGTCAACTGGCGAAGACCTAGCGTCTCCTGGCCTCCTGCCAAAATGGCTTGAAGCTCTGCTTCCGTGGAACTCAAACTCACGACTGTCTGAGTCCTGGCAAATGACTTCACATTGGATCCTAGCCAAAATATGCAGCATCCTGAGATGCTCTTCCTGCTATTGCTCTCCAATGGAGCAAACGATGCATCCGTATATGTGATCAAGTCCACCTCCGTCATGTCTTCCTGCCGAACTGACTCAGCAAACAAGGATGGAAAACTCATCTCGAAATGAGCTGTGCCTAACACATAGCGACAAAGAGCCTTGAGCGCTCTTTCCTGCCCAATGGTTGGCTTGGCCTGTCCGGTGGACAGCGCACTCACAGGATATGCAAGGTCTGGTCTGAAATTCACGACCCACGCAATTCTCCCTAATGCTGACCTGTAGTCTGTTGCGGCCTCTTCTGAAAGCTCTCGAAGGCTGACCTCGTCACACGCATCTAGCATGCTCTTGATCGCTGGAACATGCATCACTGGCTTGATCCCTTTGCACATAGGCAAATTGGCAAGCTGCTCAAAGTACTCCTGGCTGTGTCCTACAAACAACCGTGAGTCATTTGGCTTTCTGCGCACAATTCTGCCTAAGAACTTACACGACCCACCTCCCTCATAGGATGGGCTGATGCGCCCAGTCTCTGCACACGCGAACTCCTGCTGCAAACCTTCAAGAAACCACTCAAAAGTCCGACCTTCTGGAGTGAGGATGAGCAAGTCATCAACATATGTGATCATGGTCACGGGCTGATCCACGATAGACCCGTCCTGACTGGACACACGACCCACAAACAGACCTGGCTCAACTTCTGACTGCTCCATGCCTGGAAATCGGCTCTTGATGGTGTTGAAGAGATGAAGCATCCACGCACGACTGGCGCACCGAAGACCGTTCAAAGCTTTGGACAAGTCCAAAAACAATGGCCTTCCTTCTGCATCTCGAATGCCACTCGGCAATCGTATGATCTTCCTGATGTCACCAGGAAGTGGCGCACTCATGAATGCAGTAGACACGTCAAGCGCTCCTAGGCACTGATCGGCATGCCCGGCTGCCGCAAGAAGGCACTTGAATGTGTCTGTGTACACTGTGGCTGACGAAATGCCTAAACTCACTGCGGAAGCTGCACCTGCTGCAACCTCTTGCACAACCAACCTTGCTCGCACTAGCTGCTTGCCATACTTCTCCTTAAGAGCCAAAACCCATCTGGATGGAATTGCAGCTATGCCTAGTTGGCCACACAATGCTTTTGCTTCGTTCTCACAAATCAGCCGTCCAACCATCTTATCGCTCATTTGTCCCAACTCAGTCATCATGCCAGCAACCACGTCATCTGGTGGCAATTTCTCACCTGTGTACTCATCCATGGCGGTCACTGGGTGATTCAAGAGGGCTTCTCCTCCACACAGACTGAAAGGGTGAGTGCGCTCTGCATTACTCCACAAATTATTCCTGAATGCTGCAACATGAAAATCAAACATGTGACTGATGCTGTCCTGATCTACGGTGACTCCCAAGAGTCGATTGATGGCCATTTCATCATCCGGGTCGACAACATCCATCTGGCTGTCCTCTGCAACATCCATCGCATCTGCTCCACCTGGGACGGGGAGTCCCTCGGGAACAGCAATCGGCACGGCCTGACCTGGTGGCTGCAAAAGCTCTGGTGGTGTCTCAGGGGCGTGCAACGTAGGATTGGGCGGAATGGGAAGCACACGTCCTCCCAACACATCTGAGTCCTTCTGATCTGCTGCTTGCGCACGGCCACCAACTGCCGACGAAGATGCCTGTTCAGACGAGGACGGATCTGACGCGGCCTCATATTGCTGCGACCCTCTGGCCCTTTCTGCAACCACCCACTGGCGGTACCTCTCACGACACTTCGTGCTATGGACTCGGCCCTTCGGCCCTTGCTGACATGCCGAACAATCTTTGCTACGTCCATGCTCCTGATACCAGGTCCACGGCGGATTGCCGATCACTTCTTCTGGCAAAACCTTCTGCCTTTTGCTTTCACTGTCACTCCCAGCCTGCGGCTTCTCATGCTCACTCTCCGCATCTGCGGCTGGTCCTCTCCTGGCTGGTTGCTCCTGAATGGCAACCACAAGGTCTGGATAGACCTCAGTAGCTATCTGATGCGGCGTCAAGAGCTTGATGGACTTGGCCCTGAACACATGCACCTCTCCACTGTCTGGATTCTTGATGGCACAAGTGTAGCCAAGCAATCCCGCATGCGCAACTCCAAGAAACATGGATTCTGCGAATCTCGACTGCACAGCTCTGAACTCTCACCGACTCCGGAAGCTCTGCCAACACCCTGGATGCGAATGGTGCTGACTGCGGCAAATCCATGCTCTTGCCGAACAGCAAATCACGGGGTGAGCGGCCTTGCTCATCTTTGCTGAATGCATTCCGGTTCATGCTCAAGTACTCAAGCACGTAATTCAACGACTGGTGGTCCCGAGCGATGCGCGTCTTGTGCTGGTTCCTCATCTCCAACTCAAGCACCTGGAATGCTTCTTGAAACATGCGATTGGCTCTCTCGGCGCCTCCCACCTTTTGGTGATCTCCTTGAGCTGCTACTGTCACGTTCACCTGCCTCCCTTCCAAGGGCAAGCCCCGAAAGAGCTTGACGATGGCAGGCTCTGCATCTGTCAACATTTGCACCGGCACGCCTTCTCCAGTCAGTCCAAGGTACATGAATACCTTCTTCAGTCTAATGCGGTTGATCTCAACATTGGGGCTGACTGTCATGGCGAACATGCAACTGGATCCGTGGTACACGCTCAAGCACTTCATGTCAATGCCTGGCAACCAAAAGAAATCAGCCTGGACCAAGGCTTGGTCTCTTTCGCTCCTCCTGTGATGCTGCGGACCCACACCATGGGCCTGTTGGCAAAGACTGCAGTCAGGGTCATATGGAATGTGCCCTCTGGCAACGTGCACCTCTAGCGGCACCTGATTCTTGAATCTGCGAACCATCTCTTCACTGGCTGCAGGCTTCTTGCTTACTCCTGACACACATGGCACTGCCAACTTCACATCTGCTGCACTCACAGGTACTGGTACTTCAACGTTCCTGCCTTCGGGCACCTGAACGGCTACCCCCTCACTGGCTGGACGCTTCATGGCTGGCTTCTTGTTGGCCATCGGCTGGGACACATCCGTGGCTGACCCATCAAGCAAAACACTCAAAGGAACCCGAAACTGAACCTTCTTCTTTGAACCTTCCTTGATGCACACTCCACTGTTGCTTTGCGACAATGCACTGGCAATGGAGATCTGGTGTGCGCGCTTGGACTTCTGCAATGCTTGAGTGTCAACTCCAATCCAAGGGCATCGAGAGTACCAAAACACATCAATGTCCTGCTTAGTACTGCTCTCACGAAGCAATGCACTCTTGGAATTCATGGAAAATTCCCAACCGTTTTCCGCTAGTTTGCCAAGACTAAGAATGCTAGTTTCAACCATGCCCACATAAGCTTGCACCTGAAACCAACGACACTGCTCGGTTCCCTGTTCGGTTCTAGTGCAAAACGGCAATTTGATGGTAACTCTCAGAGACATGTCCACGGCTGCACCTGTTGCGGTTGAAAATCTGGCGGGTTTACTGCAACTACCAGTTATCAAGTACTCATGCTGCCGTGCAAACTGCAAACTAATCACATGCGAAGATGCACCCGAATCAAGCAACATCCACTGCTCGGCACTTTCAAGCACGTTCTGATGCAGCTCCTGAGTGCGATCTGGCAAGTGACACAACGTCATCAGCGACATTGCTGCCTCTTCTGGCGCGGGTTCACTCACATCTTCCACATCGGGCTGATGGTCGGAGTCATCATCCTGAGTGAACTCGTTCTGCTTTCCTTTTCCTTTCTTGCCCTTGCCCTTGCCCTTGTTCTTGCTCTTGCCTTTGCCACCCTGAGGTTGGCTCTTGCCTTTCTGCTGACCGGCTGCTTGGGCCTTTGACTGACCCTTCGCCTGGGGCACATTGGGCTTGTTCGGACAAGACGAGGCAAAATGCCCCTTCTGCCCACATGCGTGGCATATCACACCTTCACTTTGTGCGACTTTGTCTTCTGGCGACAATCTCTGGCCATGTGGCCGGGCTTCCCACACAGGTAGCACTTCCTCTCAGTGCTCTTATCACGGGCTTTGCCTTTGCCCGGGCCACCGCCACCAGGAGTCAACTGTTGATGCAGGCGTTTCGTGAGGATACAGTGCATGACAGTTTGTGTTCGCTGGACACGGCAGTGGCTCGCTACGAGAAGATGATCAGTCGTCTTCCAGAAGATGGAGATAGGCGCGCACTGAGTCTGTCGGACGTGGATTTGACACAAGTCCTGTTGAAGACCATTCATGGACCATGCAAGGAGTTCGCCCTGATGCATAGTGACGGATCGTATCAT
Organism: Effrenium voratum; assembly: GCA_963377175.1. Taxonomy (NCBI): domain Eukaryota; class Dinophyceae; order Suessiales; family Symbiodiniaceae; genus Effrenium; species Effrenium voratum. The sequence continues at coordinate 40,547 of CAUJNA010001639.1, read as the reverse complement.
GACATTCGTCAACGCGCGTTGGAGCATGAGCACAGGCATCGCATTTGGACAGATCCTTCAGGGAATCCGAAGAGGCAAGCCAAGACCTTCTGCACGTGACCTCAATGTAAATTCTGCTGCAAGTCTCCGCAACGTCTCAAAACCACATACAGCAAACCGTGCACTCTCAACGTATGCTGTGATGATCCTCAATCCACGGGGATTGTCTGCAAATGCTTGTGTCAAAACAACCTGCAAACGAACACTTCTGGCTGCCTGCGCTGGGGTCAACAACTCTTGAGTCAAGGGCGATGGGTGCGCTGCTGCTGCATACACCTCCGAAGGAAACTGATCACTCATAGCTCCCAACCAATTCGCCACATACACAAGGAAAGTGGAAAAACCAATCAACTCATCTGACCTAGTCTTCCACATCTTCACCTTCTCTAAAGGTGCTACCCAACGGTCCGCTCTGCCCATCTGATCGTTTGCCATCGGCCCCACTGCTGGAACCGGATTTCCTGAAAGATCCGCAGCTGTCTGCGCGACTCCCACAGGCACTGATGCACCACTCGCTGGCGCTGATTGCTGACCAATTCCCGGTGGAGGAGGTGGCACCTGAGGAAAAACTGAACTCCCAGAGCCACTATACGTCGGAAAACCTGCTGATGGACCGGCTTGTCCACCACCTGCCACTGCTGTGGCGCTGCCACTCATTGGAAATGGCTGGCCCGTTCCGGTTGCCGGAGCGGCCCCGCTCCCCGAAGCTTGCAAACTACCTGTTGCTGAACTTCCAGGATTCACTCCTTGCTGAACTGAATTCCCACCTGCTGCCGCCAGATCCGCCTGCTGCTGAACAATGGCTGCAAGTTGAGCCTGAAGAACCTGCTGTCCTTGCACCAATTGTGTCGTCGCAAGCGACGTCACCTGCTGTGTCAGCACTGTTGTGCTGGGATCTGCGGCCTTCGACGGTGAAGTAGGTGGTGTCCGACTCAAAGCACGACTCGCTGCTCTCGGCGGCGATCCTGACCTTGATCTCTGCTTTGTGTCTGTCATCTCGCCTGAACGAATCAAGCTGCCCCGAACTGCTTCAGAGCTCCGCTACCATGTGGAGGTAGCAAACCCCACACGGCCCAAAATATCCTCTTGATATATGCGCCGCCAAGACCAATACCAAAACTCCTCAAACTGCTATGCAAATATCTCCTCAATATATCACACAATCAAGTTATATCTGCTTCAATGATATTGTCTCTTTTCTCCGGCTCCAAGCTCAAAATGTCTGTGACAAAACGGCCTGGCGAGATTTGTTGCAACCAAAAGCGGGTTCTTGAGCTGCGGTTGCAGTGGGATCTGCTCCTCGTAAAAGTGCTGCTGAGCAAGTGCTCAGCAACCCATGCAAAAATGAGCTTTCAGCTCCGCGGTTGAGCCGACGCCCATTCTTGAGCCAACGAATTGTTCGTTGTATTCTCAATTCAAACTCTACAACATGTGAAACAAAACTTCTCTGGCTTTCACGTTCCTGCACTTATGCACAATGTGTACATCTGGAACACAAATGGCAAGTAGACCTCTGCTCAATGCAATGCAATGGTCTGCACACACGTTCACAAATGTGTAATGCCAAGTTCCTTAATTTCGTGTTCCGGTATCCGGCTGTAGTCAATTACGCACCGTACCCCGCAAGGGGACGACGGAACTACGCACTCTCGATGGTCTGCACTGAGCGTCTCGAGATATAGCTCGCGTCAAGTGATGCTGCTTTGCACAAACTTGCTACAATGCATAAGGATAAATTTGAACACACCAAATGTCTAGGGTAGACATAGTTTCTCATCTGACCAACGAAACTTTCTGCTAACACTTCAACTGAATTTCGGAAATCGTGCTGTACGGCAACGTACAGTCTCCAAACAATCTGAAACTCTGCCAAAATGATTCTGCTGGTATGTCTAATGTTACTATTCCAGCTATGTTCTAGCTGTCAAACTCCTAATTTACATCTATTCACAAATACCTGCGCTGTCTGCTAAGGTTTCCTTTCGTAGGTGTGCCTTCAATGTGTCTGAACACTGCGAAGCACACAGAACGGCTTTTAATTGCTATGCACTGCCTCTGGCGAGGCTGTTCTGCTCATCCTGATCTTACCTGATCAGGTACACTTTCAAGCAATAAATGCAATGCTGCATGATTGCGCCTGTAGACGAAATGCGGTGCACTGAAGGTCTCATCCAAGCACCTAGTACTGTTCATCATGTATTACACATGAGGATTTATACCTTCACAGTTTAGGGTTTAGGGTTTAGGGTTTGGGGTTTAGGGTGTGCAGATGTGGTTGCTCGCTCGGGGATAAAATCCCCCAAGCCGCTCGCTTCGCGCAGCAAGTTCGCCCGCCCCAGCCACCCAAGGCAAAGACTTTTAGGGTTTAGGGTTCCATTCGCGGTGGAACCCTTGAACGGAGTAGTAAGGAAAGGCAGCTTATAGCACCCTAATTATTTGTGATTTTTGGGCCAAAAAGCCGCCAAAATGCCCAAATTTCGGCCAAAAAATCCTTCGTCACCACTGATGTCACCACTGCTTTTCGGCTCCGTTTCGGTCGAAAAAGTGCTCAAATCGGCCAACTTCCCGAAATCCCGAAAAGTTCGTTTTTTCGTGTCAGACGTCAAAAGTGGTGCCTGAGCCTCCAAATTCGCTCGTTTTCCGCCGAAAACCGGCTCCAGACGTTCGCCGTGCTCCGAATTCCGTTTTCTGCCCCGAAAAGCCTGCGAATTCCAGCCCGCAGTAGTAAGGAAAGGCAGCTTATAGCACCCTAATTATTTGTGATTTTTGTGCCAAAAAGCTGCCCAAATTTCGGCCAAAAATCCTTCGTCACCACTGATGTCACCACTGCTTTTCGGCTCCGTTTCGGTCGAAAAAGTGCTCAAATCGGCCAACTTCCCGAAATCCCGAAAAGTTCTCTCTTTGGGGCCGAAAAGTGCGCAAAAAGCAAGGAAACAGGCACCAACCGATTTTTGGTTGATGCCAGCGTAGAGTTCAGCTACCAGATCCGACCTCGCTCCATACCGAAGTCGGAATTCCGACCTCGCTCCATACCGAAGTCGGATTTCCGACTTTGCTCCAAGCTTCCAATTTCGCCAAAAAATCCCGCAGATGCCATGGGAATAGCAGCACTGACGGAGTTGGTTTTCAGCCCGAAAAACCCTGGTGCGGGCTTGGTGCGGGCCTGGTGCGGGCCTGGCGCGGGCCTGGCGCGGGCCTGGCGCGGGCTGCTTCTCACCAGGGCGCTGGCTGAGTTTTCAGTCAATCCTGTGTTGGCAACAGGATTGCCCCTTCAATCCTGCGCTGGCAACAGGATTGCCCCTTCAATCCTGCGCCCGACGCAGGATTGCTCCACCTATTCCTGCGCTGACAGCAGGATTGCCTCGATGCAGCACCAGCAGCTCGGGCTTGGAACTGTTCTTCCCCGAGCACAGGGCCATAATGGAGTCGGCTCCGCTGTAGAGCTCCCAGGCCTCAGGCACGTCGTTGATGCTCAGGACGAAGGGCAGGCCGCACGCGAAGAGCGCGTCTCGGAGCTCCGAGTGGAAGGCCAGGTCATGCCCCCGCCTCCTCGTGCCATAGTAGTTCATGCTGCGGCCTGGGAAGATGTAGGGAGGATCGGCATAGATGGCATGTCGGGGCGCTTGGCAGGGCAGAGCGCGTAGATAGGCCAGCGCATCCTGGCACCGCACGGTCACGTTAGTCGGTGGGCGCTGCAGACGCCGCACGCTGCTCAGTGCCAGTGGCCGCTGCTGGGCGAAGGAGCCCCACTTTCCCGAGAAGCTGTTGCGCAGCAGGACGTATGAGCAGGCAGCCCGACGCCCGGCGCGGCCTCTCTGTGAGCCCGGCAGGAGGTGACTGAAGTAGAAGCGCCTGTCTACCTTGCGCCCCACCAGTCGCAGCAAGGAGCGCAGGAAGACCAGGTCTAGCCTCAAGTAACAGCGGTGCAGGTTTGCGACGGGCTCAAAGGCGTCGACACCACGCACCTCCAGGGCCGGACGCCGGGCGGCGAGGTAGTACTCCAGCTTTCCGGAACCGAAGAAGGGAGAGTGAAGCACAGGCACAGTGACGTCCCCCAGCAGCCGGTCCAGGTGTGGCGCCAGCCACGCCTTGCTCCCCATGTACTTCAGTTGCATGCCTGCCTTTTAGCTTTATCCCTGAAAACTCTGGGAGAGGCCTGCTATATAGCAGGGCACTCCCGGACTCGCCGCCCGGCTTCCCGGCTTTGAATTTTGCAAGTAATGCAAAAAAGGACGAATGGGGAAGATCAAGCTGTTTCCTACGGCTGAGTATAGCAGTAAGCAGCCCTCGGTCCCCGTGGTGCCCCTGGTACCATGCACTGGCATCTTCCTCGGCCCAGCAAGTCCGGCAAAACTGTGGCTCTGATCAGCCTGATGATTCTGGAGCAGTACAGGGGCGGCGTCTTCGAAAGGATCTACATCTTCAGTCCTTCAATTGGGATCGACGATGGCTGGATTCCCGTCAAGAAGTACATAGAGCAGGACCTGGGGGTGAACGCGGACGAATGGGACGAGGCGGCGCTGCGGGGCATCATCCAGAGGCAGCGCAAGATCACCGAGACATCCAAGAAGATGGAAATGAAGAAACTGTACCAGGTGCTTGTAGTCATCGACGACTTTGCTGACACGCCGCAGCTCCAGCCTCACGGCGGCCTGGACACGCTCTTCATTCGAGGCAGGCACATGCAGATCAGCACCTGGGTGAGCTCCCAGAAGCTGAGGCTCATCAGCGCAGGCGTGCGGGTGAACATGCAATTTCTCTGCTGCTGGAGGCTGCGCAACCAGCACGAGCTGGACGCCGTCATCGAAGAGCTCAGCGCCCTGCTGCCGAAGGACAAGCTGCACAGGATCTACGAGCAGGCGACCAGGGAGCCCTTTAGCTTCCTCTTCGTCTACTACCTTAAACCGAAGAATCAAATGTTCTACTCACACTTCGAAGAGCGTTTTGCACTGGAAAGAGAAGCAGATGGGAGCGGCGCTCAGCTTCCTGGGCCAGAAGCTGTTCGCCAGCTCCACGCTGATCAACGCGAGGTGTGAGAACATCTCCTGCTGCACCTCCGTCGCAGCAGTCCAGCCGCCCATCGGCGAACGACCTAAAGAAAAGAATGACGACGACCTACGTGGACAGCCGCAAGAGGGTAGCCGGCTCGGACAGCGACTTCGAGGTAGACCTGGGAGAGTCCCTGCACCTGCAGAGCGACGCCCGGCTGGCCGTCTACAAGATCAGAATCGCCGACAGCTTCCTCTCGACAGACCGGGGCCGCTACCTCTACTGGGTCGACGCCGCGCTTGGGACTCTGAATTGGGCTCTCCTGCCGGAAGGTGCGTACACTGGCGCACGGCTGGCAGCCTGGATCAGCTCCAACTTCGCTACTGCCACCTACGGCGAGACCACGAACAGCCTGAGCGTAGCCTACGACGGCAACCGGCTCATCCTGAACGATCTGGAGCTGCGGCAGCAGTTCCCAGACGCTGTGGACTACCCCACCTCGCCGGCCGCCTCGCCGACCAAGCCCTTCAGCATCGACCACATGCTCGGCCCGAGCTTCGTCTCCGGCGGGCAGCAGGTCTTCGAGTTCCTCAAGATGATGGCATACAACGTCTACCTGCGCTGCCCCCAGCTGGCCAACGCCAGCCGCGTGCTGGGCAATCTGGGGGACGACATCCTGTCCAAGATGACGCTGAAGAGCGGCGTGGGCACCATCGTGGAGACCGGCTCCGATGACGGGCACTTCATGGCCGTTAGGGGCCCCATCACCCTGAGACACCTGCGCTTCCGGCTGACAGACCTGGAAGGGCAAGTCGTCCGACTGAGGGGCTCGTCGTTGTCCTTCGTGCTGTTTTTGGATCACGTCTAATCCCCCGAAGGTCTTTTAAAAAAAATATTTTCTATTAAAAAACCGATGAAGCAAGCGCAACCGGCGCCAAGGCCTAGAGGCAGGCCTCCGGGCAGCAAGAACAAGCCCAAGCCGCCTGCGCTGCCCCTGCCGAAGAGCAAAAAAATGATCCCCGACCTGCCCACGGAGCCAGCATACGAAATAGACTCCCCCTTCCGGCCCAAGAGGGTAAGATTTCCCACAAAGCCAAAGCCCAAGGCAAGCGCGCTCCCCCCACCCAAGCCCAAGGCAGCACCGAAGGCAGCGCCCAAGGCAGCTGCCAAGGCAGCACCCAAGGCAGCGCCCGTGGCACCCAAGGCAGCGCCCAAACCAGCGCCCAAGTCAGCAGCCAAGGCAGCCGCCATGCCAGCTCCCAAGCCCAAGGCAGCACCCAAGCCCAAGGCAGCGCCCAAGACAGAGCCCGAGCCACAGTTAGAGCCCGAGGTACAGCCCGAGCCCGAGGTACAGCCCGAGCCCGAGGTACACAGAGAGGTACGGCCCGAGGTGCGGCCCGAGCCCGAAGAAGCGCCTCGGCCGAGCGAGCGCGCCATGCGCATGCTGGAGAGGCAGTCGGCGTACGACGGCGGGCGCTAGCGTACTGGTATGAAAAGCAAGATGATGTCCCCAGAACCCCGCAACGAGCCTCAGATGCTCCGGTGGTTTCGCAAGACGTATCCCAGTTACGACCTGCAGCCGCTGCTGGGAGGCGCGGGCCTTCAACGCCTGGCTGGGGGAACGCCGGCTAGCCCAGGAGGGGCAGCGGCACCTGGACGACGTGAGCCGGCTGACAGAGGCAGTGCACCGCCAGGTCCCCCAGCTGCGCTACGCGCGCGCCGAGCGAGTAGTAAGGAAAGAAGGCTTATACCAACCAATTAATTTTGGTTTTTTGGTCCCAAAACCCTGCAAAACAGCCAAATTCTCCATCCTGCTGAACGCTTTCCGATGTCACCGGTCTTTGTCACCGCTCCGTTTTCGGTCGAAAAAGTGCTCAAAACGGCCAACTCCGAAAAGTTCCGTTTTTTCCTGTCAGACGGCAAGCGTGGTGTCTCAGCCTCTAGATTCGCTCGGTTTCGGCCGAAAACAGCTCCAGACGCTCACGCAGCTCTCGATTTCCGCTTTCTGCCCGGAAAAGCTGGCAAGTTCCATCCCGCTGAGCTTGTCACCACTTGTCACCGCTTCGTCACCGCTCTCTTTTGGGCCGAAAAAGTGCGCAAAAGCGGCCAAGTTCCCGACTTCCCGAAGACTTCGTTCTTCACAGGATTTCCCGTTTTTCGCCCAAGCACGACAGCCTGCCGAGGTCCTCGCTCGTGACACGGCAGCCTGCCGAACTTGTCGCCGCCTTCGTCACCGGCTCTAACGCGGCAACCTGCCGAACGTCTTCGTCGCCTAATACGCCAATCTGCCGAACGCCTTTGTCACCGGGTCTAACACGCCAACCTGCCGAACTTCCAGAGGGCTCGAAAATCTTGGCAAGTTTGAGTCAATATTGAAACGGCTTGAAACAATATTGGTTCATTAATGGGCAAAGGTTGCCCGGTCGCAGGCGGGATTCGAGCCCCGGACCAGGGTGGTGCAGAGACAGCGCTTTAACCACTGAGCCAAGGGAGCTGCTGGATGTCACCGGGGCGCTTTTGGGCCCGCCGAGGTGTCCCACGGTCCGTGTCGCCCCGTGACACAAGCTTTCGTAATCCTCGGTCTAAAAGCGAGGCCGGCTCCGCGGCTTCGGTCTGAAAGCGAGGCCGGAATTCTATCCACCGAGGTCGGAATTCCGACTTCGCTCTCCCACCGAGGTCGGAATTCCGACTTCGCTCTCTGTCCTATATATCTTAACTATGCACACAATGCATAGTTGTTGGATATAGCAAGGACCCGCGGGACTTCCTCTAAAGACCCGCCACTTGAAGCTCCTCCTTCTGCGAACCAGAGCGAAATTTTCGGCGACTTGTCCCGAAAAGGGGTGGTAGCACGACCTGGACCCGGTAGCTTGATTTGACCGACGCCATCGGTCAATTCATCATACCCATGCGCTACAACAAGAATGTCTTGACTCCGTCGATTTTGCCCGAAAAACCCATCAGACCGTTGCGGACGAAATTTTCGGCGATCTGCCCCCGAGCGTGCGCAGGTATCACGAGGACCCGGGAACTTGAATTGAGGGATATTTTCCCACAACCCGCGTTACAAGTACGTAGCCTACGACCTGACTTTGGTCACTCCTAAGAAAACATGTTTGAAGGACCTGTCACGGGCAACATCCCGGAGGTCCTGGACAACGGAGAGGTAACTGACGGCACGCACGTCACTGCAGGGCAGCTGGCCCTTGCTCTGACGCCCTACGCACAAGTGGCAGACCTGGCCGTGAACACGGCAGCCTCCAGCAACAACACGGCTGCCATCCAGTCCCTGGACGACCGAGTCACCGCAGAGCTAACCTTGAAGCTGGACAGCAGCGCACTGGCGCCGGCAATCGCTCCTCTGGCCACGGCAGCTGCCCTGGCCACCACAGACGGGCAGGTGGCTGCGCACGGAAGCAGCATCGCAGCGCTGCAGAGCTCGCTGACCACGGGTCTCTCCAACAAGGCAGACCAGTCGGCCTTCGACGTGCTGGAGGGCGTGGCGGCCACGAAGAGCACCCCCGACGGCGTGGACCTGAAGCTGTCAAACTACAGCACCACGGCGGCCATGAACGGCTCCATCGCCTCGGCCAACAACGCCACGCTGGCCACGGTGGCAGCCAACTACGGCCTCCAGACGGTGGTGGACCAGCACTCCCTCGACATCGCAGCAAGGATCACGCCGCTGGAGGTCGACACCAAGGTGGCCAACGCTCTCCTGGGCGTCGTCACCGCCGCAGCGCTGGCCTCCGAGCTCGCAAGTCGAGACGCCATCTCGGGGCTGCAGGCCTCCAAGGCAGACGCCAGCGCCCTGACCGCGTACGCCCTGCTGCCGTCGACACTTCCTCTGAGGTGGACTCTAAGATAGCAGCCGCCCTCCTGAACGCAGTCACCACGGCAGTTCTCGACGCCGCCCTCGCCGGCAAGGCGGACGCAAGCGCGCTGGCCGCCCTGCTCTCCACGGTGGACGGGTTGGACACGCCGCTGGAGGTAGACACCAAGATAGCAAATGCCCTGCTGGGTCTCGCCACCGAGGCCTTCGTCGCAGCGCAGCTTGCTAGCCGGGACGCCAGCATCTCGGCGCTCCAGGGGGCCAAGGCCGACGCGTCGCTGCTGGCCTCGTACGCCACGAACGCCGCGCTCTCAGCCAGCGAGACCACGCTCCAGAGCGCCCTCGACGCAATCCTCGCGGAGCTCGCCGCCCTGCAGCTTTCCGGCAGCGGCGGAGTTGTTAACGCGCCGGCCTGGGCGGGCTTCACGACTTGGGAGCTCGTTCGCGGAAGCAACGCAACCTGCATCTGGAGGCTCCTCTCTCTGCTGCGCTGGCCAACGGCGACGACACGCTGAGCATCACGGCCGACTGCTACTCCATCGCGGCGGCGGACGCGGCCCTCGCGGCTGCGCTGCTGGCCTACGCGCTGTTGGTCGACTACAGAACAGGGACGGCGCAGGACGCGGAGACGACCAGCGCCATCTCGGCTGCGCTGCTGGCCTACTACACCTCGGCGCAAGTGGACGCCCTGTTGGCCGACTACCGCACGGCAAGCGCGCAGGACACACAGACGCAGGCCGCCGTCGCGGGCGCGCTGCTGGCCTACCGGACGGGCCCGGACCAGGACGTGTTCACGACCAACCAGATCACCTCGGCGCTGGTGGCGTACCGCTCAGCCGCCGAGGTTGCTGCCCGGCATTGAAGCCTCCGCTGCCGCGCCACCTGCGTCGGAGCCACCCTGCCGCGCCACCTGCCCGGCATAGAAGCCTCACCCGGCCGCGCCACCTGCCTGGCATAGAAGCCTCCGGCCGCGCCACCTGCCCGGCATAGACCTGCCCGGCATAGAAGCCTCCGGCCGCGCCACCTGCCTGGCATAGAAGCCTCACCCGGCCGCGCCACCTGCCCGGCATCGGAGCCCGGCCGCGCCACCTGCCCGGCATCGAAGCCTCCAGCCTGCCGAGCCCGCGCCACCCGAGGTCGGAATTCCGACTTCGCTCTCCCACCGAGGTCGGAATTCCGACTTCGCTATTTTGTCCAAAAAAACCACTGCCGGGCCAGCGCCGAAGGTCCGGAAGTGACCTGCTCCCTCGCCAGGTTGCTTCCGGAGTCGCCCTGCCGTCAATCCTGTCGCCAACGCAGGATTGCTCCACTCAATCCTGTCGCCAACGCAGGATTGCTCCACTCAATCCTGTCGCCAACGCAGGATTGCTCCACTCAATCCTGTCGCCAACGCAGGATTGCCCCAGTGTCTCCCAGAAAACTCAGGGAGCGATGCTGTAAATATAGCATCGCTCCCGCACTCGCCGCCCGGCTTCCCGGTTAAATTTGGGAAGTAACGCAAAGGAACGAACGGGGAAGATCAAGCTGTTTCCTACGCCTGAATACACCAGCAAACAATCCTCGGACCCCGTGGTGCCCCTGGTGCCATGCACCGGCATCTTTCTCGGCCCCAGCAAGTCCGGCAAGACCGTGGCTCTGATCAGCCTGATTCTGGAGCAGTACAAGGGCGTGTTTACATATTTAGTCC
>CAUJNA010001639.1:22500-25000 GCA_963377175.1 Effrenium voratum | reverse complement strand
TGTCCGCAGCAGTGGCCTCTTCCTGACAAGGCGGCGGGCTCTCCCACTACTCAGTGATGCAGAAGTTGACGGCCACATCGAGTCATTCGTCAGGGACGTACTCTTTCCTTAAGCAAGTGTCAGGAAGATGCCAATGTCAGTTGTCTGTGCAGCTGTCAGCCGTCAGCTGTCTGTCACTTATCAGGGCAGCTGTCAAGTGTTTGGGATCCTCCAAGAGTTTGATCTGCTTGTGATTCGGAACAAAAATGCGCGAGGGGCTGATCTGCGACATAAGACTTTGACACATCCCTGTTCATGATGTTCAGACACATGGCACATTGGGACAGTTGACTTGGCTTGAATCATGTTTGCAAACCTGGTTGGCACACTGCGGCCCACTGTCAGTTGCGCAGTAAAATTACGATTCCTTGATGATGCCAGGTCAGTGTCAGCTGGCCACCGCTCGGCCTGAGCGCCTCAGGCTCAGTGACATGACATGTGATGCGCACGCGTGTAACCAACAGCACTACCCTTTCAGTTCAGTCATTCATTACTCTGTTTCACATCTGAATCTGCCAGTGTTACTAGCTGATTGGCAACTGATTGCACCACTGTGGCCTGCTCAATCATTGATGTGCTGAACCTCAGTTGTCAATCAATGGCTGAGGCCTTTGATCCTGGATCGGATGGTCAATTCACATCGACCTGGCCTGCTGCTGAGACTGGCATTACCTCAATTGTAACTACAGCAAGTTTCCCACTTGCCTTTCAACTTACTTGAAAGCAAACTGTGTTTTGGCTCAATTAAGTTTCTGCAGGCTGACACAGAATTCAGAACATGAGTGACAGACAGAAATCCTAGTGCAAGTTGCAAGGAAGTGTCAAGCCTCATGTCATTGTCAGTCACATTTGTTTGCAAAAGACCGGGCTGTCACTGTGTCAGTGTCATTTGTCAGTCAGCCAGCCATGGTCATCAAGAAGAAGCAGACGCTGCCTAACAAGATGATAGCTTCAGATGTGATTGCCTACCACAAGCGCTGGCCTGCGCAGTATTCAATCCCGAACCTCAAGTTGCGGCGACGAACGCTTGCACGGTCTGACTCGTGACAATGTAGTCAAATGTCTTTTCACACTCATTGTCATGTGTTTGAAGATATATGCTATGAACTGATTGTTTGTGTAAGTTTGTCAAGACATACAACAGTAACAGCATGCTCTTTTCTCTGTCTGTGAGCCCCAATCGACTGACAAGGAACACCTCGCAGCTCGGGAGCTGGCCATGGAGATTGACAAGGCGCTGGCGCATCTTCAGGACAAGGGCTTCCGCCGTCAGAATGCGTTCATTATGGAGACACCCAGGCCCAGTCCATGCCCAGTGCCAAAGTCAACTGCTGCCCTGGCTGCTGACACTTTCATTGCTGAGGACACACTGGTTGATGATGCTGAAGACACACTGCTTGATGATAATGATGAATCCCAAAGTCAAGTGTCAATTGTTACTGTGTCATCAAACACAGAGAGCATGGACTGGCCTGATGCCCAGCCCTGGGGACGTGTCGATGATGAGTGAGCTCATAGTCGCTTGTCCCTGTCACTTGTCAATCTGCTGCAGGTAATTGAAGAGTTGAGTGAATCCAACCCAAATTCAAATCACATAATTAGTGCAGCTGTCTCTGGCTTGGCTCTGCCAGGGAGCGTAAAAAGCAAGTGAGTGATGCTTGATTAGATTGGCTTGACTCATGTGCTCTGTTGATTTGTGCATCACTGGCTTAGATTGGCAATCGCACAGTCGAAGATGTTGTTACTGTGTCCTAGGCCCGGCCAGACTGAAGGCCACTGGCCAACTTGCTGACACCCAGCTGCCAGCTCAGACTGACTGGTGTGGTAGTCTGTAGCGCTGGGCGAAATGGGGCTAATCAGATAATCTATCTCAGCCGCTTATCCCAGGGTTGCATGTGTGCATCCCCATCGGTCTCGGGAGTTCTTATTTCACATCAGACATCAGACAAAAGTTCTAGAAATCTATCAACAGCTAGAATGCTGTTTTGTTAGAAACACATACATGTATCTCTGCCCCACTCTTTGACATTGGCTGGCCCAGGTAGCGACCCTGAGCTGGCTGCTCTTCTCGGACCTGAGGCTTCGTCTTCAGGGACAAAGACGCCTAGGCTATTTTAGCCAGTAGTTAGTCTTGCTTCCAAAGCTGCTCCTTTCTCAATGTCTGTCACTTGTCATTTGCAGGGTTTGTTAATATTGCATTGCAGCCAACTATGCTTGGCAATGGTATCATTACTGTCTGATCTTGAGGGCAGGCGTGAAATTCATGAAGGGCGCACTGTGTATTCAGGCCACAGCTGACAATACTGTTTTTAATGTACTATTGTTTATCATGTGTCCCAACTCGGCCAACTGAATGATGATGGAACTTCACTGACAAGTTGACAGGTGCTGTTGCTGTGTGTTCAGTAGCATAGCCATTGAGCAGCTGGGCCAGGTGCAAATGCTGGTCATTGTCATCTGT
>CAUJNA010001639.1:12500-17500 GCA_963377175.1 Effrenium voratum | reverse complement strand
CATGTCATGTGTCAGTAATATCTAATTAATGTCCTATATTATCACCCATGATTGTCATGGCCTTTGACAACTTGTTCATAGCGAAATCAATGGTCATTGACAAGCAAAGCTCAAACCAACCAGATTCTATGCCATGCCCGCCTCTGACTGAATCCCCAGCCCAGGCAATGACATGGAAGCCTTTCGCCGCCAAGCCCGAGATGAGCATGGCAAGGGCACGGGCCAGGGGGGAGACAGGTAGTCAGCTGTCAACTGTCAAGTGTGTGAGGAGACCCTGTGAAATGACAAGTGGCCAATGACACATGACATCAGCCAGCTGTCCAATGATCAATGTCAGTCAGTTGTCATGTTGATACTGCTGCCTGTCTCTCTCTGAACTGAAGGCCACTGTAGTCGTGGCACTTGTATAACATAGCCATCTGTCTGCTGTCTCGCATGCGAATCAACTTGCAGGCCTGTGTGCTGTCACCTGTCACAGACAGCACCGTTTTGCCTGCCCTGGATAAGTGGCGAGCAAAAACTGTGCATAAGCTGCTGTTGTGCACCAGGGTAGTAGGCATCACATGACTGTGTGTGCATGTTCGCTGAAGACATTGTCAATGGTGCCATGTGCTGTTTATGACCTATGACAGACAACTGGCAGGTTCAGCTGAACCAGCACATCTGGCCTGGGGCCAAATTCAATTGCCAAGAGACTTGCCATGCAAGCAGCAGTTGTAGTTGTGAGCCTGGCTAGTACTGTAGCAATTTCCAGTGTGACATGTTCCCAATGGCTGCTGCATCCACTAGCTGTCATGAGTCACATGTCATTGAACCATTCATGTTATCATTGGCACATGTTGTTGAGACACACTCCAACAAGTCACATCTCCTTGAATTAGCTTGTGGTAGGGCACTGTGCGGTAGCTCAGCAGCATGCTTTGATGACTGTACTTTCCATTCTGAACGCTTTGGCTGCACATCTTGTAACAGTAAGTGATGCGAGCCACCGGTGTTGCTTGCTCAGGCTGGCTCGTGTCCTTTGTCATCAGCGACCAGACCTTGACAAGGCGTGCTTGGGAGTGGTGACAAGAGGCTGGCTGAGGCTCAATGCCATTCAAGGGTTTGGCAGCTGGCGAAAGCTGCTAGGTGATGACCCTTGATCATAGTCACTGTCTGATGTGGTCATTGTGTTACTAACCTGCAGCCTTGCGGAGGTGCATGATCAAGTCAGGCATGTCAGCAGTGTCGGGTAAACAGGCAGAGTCCAGAGAGGCAGTTGCAGTGTTGGGCTTGTTTCTGATTGATAGTCAGTGTGGGTGCCTGTAAGTGACAATGCTAGCATGTGGCCACTGGGGTGGATTCCAGGCTTTGACAAATGTAGTGTTTGTGTGTGCTGTGCAGCCTCAACAACCTGCGTAGAATGGCATTAGGCATGTACCAACCAGTTGTGAAATCAAAGAAACCCTGTCAATGTGATGAGGCTCTCAGAACTTTGCAATGCCTTGATACACCATGAAAAAGGTCACAAGGGCATATCAATCTAAAGACAAACACAACAGCAAGCAATAGGTAAACTGTAGCTTGGGCTGACTAGTGACACATTGGCCAAGTTTCATCTAAAGAGCTCCCACAACTAAGTGAGCAGGCCAGGAGAAAAAGCTCAAACGTTATCAACATAAAATTTCTCAAAATTTCTCAAAATTTCTCAAAAACTCTCAAAAACTCTCAAAAACGCTCAAAAACACTCAAAAACACTCAAAAACTCTCAAAGTGATATGAGGTGTTTAATTGAAATGAGTATTGGTTTCAATTTATCAGGCCAGACAAAATCTCAAAATTTCTCGAAATTTCTCAAAATTTCTCAAAATTTCTCAAAATTTCTCAAAAGTTCTCAAACACTCTCAAACTCTCTCAACAACTCTCAAACACTCTCTCACATCTCTCAGCAACACTAGATAGACATCAACTGATGTGGTGCAGTCTGCAGAATTGGGCAGGCAGACTCCTACATGGTCATTTGTCAAGCGCTCAGCCAGCCAGTGATAAGGGGGCAGCTGGTGATGACACTTGACATTGCTGATCATGACAAAAGACATTGCTGAGTGTGACAAGTGACACTTGGGGCATGTGATGAGCATTGCATGATGCTTGACATGTTTTGGCATGTGATCATTGACTGCACTGTTGCTGATATGGCCTGCACTGCAGCCATTTTGGTTCTCCTCAGTGTCATTCAGTCAAGTGTCTGTGTGGGCGGGTGTCAAGTGTCTGGTCAGCAATGCCAGGCCATCGCAGCAAGCGCAACTACCAGCAGATGATGATGATGCCACACATGATGCACCCCATGCAGACCATGCAGGGCATGCCGGGCATGCCGGGCATGCATCCCATGATGGTTCCAGGCATGCAGCAGCCAATGCAACAGCCAGGACAGGAGTCATCGTCAGAGGATGAGGCTCAAGGCCGTGCCCCTGTCCAGGATCAGCCTCGGGCATCGTCAGCGTCACAGTCCAAGGTCCTGGTCAATCTTCCGCCGCCACCGCGACCGCAGCCAAGTGATTCAGCAGAGGCCAGGGACCAGATGGAGATCACAAAGTCAGCAACGTTCCTGAGACAGCTGCCTCGCCTGCGGCTGGCGGAGAACTTGGAGGCGATCAATGCCCTGCTGGAAAGCACACTTTTGTGTGAGCTGTCAACTATCGGCTTGCTGAAGCTCCTGTGGGTCTTGACAAGGATCAAGCCCAGCACAAAGATCCGAGACTTGCGTGTCATGGCATGACTAATCCTGACATATGACTCTGACCATAGAATAGTTAGTTAGCTGAAACTTTTGAACTTGTCAATGCGTTGTGTTCATCACCAGTCATTCATAGTGTTCAATGTAATAGTCTGATGTGGTTAGTTACTTTGTGCATTGTCTTAGCTTACTTGCCACTGCCTTTTAGCCAAGCCCAGGTGTTGAGACTTATGGGGACCTCAAGCAAAAGACACAGCTGGCGCATGGTAGGGTGGTCAGAGTCATGGGGCAGGAGGTGTTTGAAAAGAATATCTGGGAAAAGTTCGAATGCAGCAACCTCACCGACGACATGATCCTCCGGATGGCGCAGCAGTTTGGCTGGGATGATGCCATGCTGGGAACCAGGTCAGGGTCACGTGTCAAGGCTGCGGCTGCTGCTGTCAACTCCTCGGGCAATGTGGTTCAGATGCTGTCAGCTGTCCATCAGTCCAGTGTTGTGCGGCCACAAGTTCTGCAGCCCCCTCCACCTCCACCCCAGGTCACCCCGGGGCCCCAGGCGGCTCAGCCTGCCCAAGTCACTGCTCAGCCGCAGCCTGCCCAGCCCATCCCGCCCTCGCAAGCAGCATGGCAGCGACGTCAGGTGTCGCAGCAGCAGCAGGCGTTGCTGCAGCAGCAGATGCCGCAGCAGCAGCAGCAGCAGATGATGCCGCAGCAGGAGCAGCAGGTGTCCAGTGTCCAGTCACTGATCCAGCAGGTGCAGCAGGTGTCAGGTGTCCAGCAGCCTCAGGCTGCACAGCCCTTTGGGCCAAAGGCTGCCCCTCACCCGGTGCCAGCCCCTCAGCCGGTGCCAGCCCCAGTGCTGCAGGCACCGCCAGCCCCGCCGCAGCCCCAGCAGTTGGAGTTAAATGTCTTGCAGGCAGACACAGCCCCAGGAGCAGTTGTCAAGGCGGCTCCTGCTGTGCCCACCGAACACCCTGAGCAGTCAGGGGGCCTGGTCTGTGTCATCTGTCAGCAGGAACTCGGCCGTGGCGGTGACAATGAAGTGGACCGGGTGGAGGCTCTGGCGTGCGCCCACACCTTCCACGCAGTGTGTTTGGCGGAGTGGAGGCGGGTGGCAAACCGAGGGGCACACGAATGCCCTTTCCGGTGCCATGTCGTCAATGAGCAGGACATGATTCAGGGATGGGAGATTGTGGAGTCAGAGTCAAATGTCGCTGCTGACACTGAAGCTGCTGAAGCGGCTGAAGCTGATGCAGCTGACTCTGACATACTCTGACTGAGTTCCTGTTCCTGTAGGCAGCTGGCACCTGTCAGTCATGTCAAATGTGACTGTGACACTGAGTTGGCTCATGATGTAGTACTAATGACATCAGACTCATTGACAAACATGACACTTGACAATGACTGCTGGCATGTGATTTGATTTTGTTGTCACAAATGTGTGATGAACTGTTAAGTAGCTGTCACTTGTCACATTGACTAGTCTTTGAGTTTGAGGGGGGCCTGAGCAGTGTGTATTACACACTGTCTCATGTGTCGTTTTGCATTAGCTTTAGCAGTGTGCCTACACACTGACTTGCCGTTTTGCTTGCATTCACATTAGATCATTAGGGGCCGGGGGTTTGGTTGCCAGTCACCTGTCTGACAGTCTGACAGCTGACTACTGCAACACAATATTAATCTGTCTGATGTAGTAGCAGCCTGAGCGAAAAAAACAACTAACCTGACTCACTTGAAGACTTGTCTGGGTGTGTTGTGTCAAGCAGCTCAAGTCAAATAGTAGGTGATCATCAGAGTCAATGTCAGTGCCAAGGCCAAAGCCCAGCCATGGATCCGTCATCGCCGTCGCTTGTCTTCCCGAAGACTTGCGAGGGTGTGCTATGTCCAGTTGCCTATGAACTGCCTGAGTCTGGTCAGATTTTCTGGGACTTGATGTACATCTTGGACATGTTTCGCCAATGTGGTGATGGCCGCACACATCACAGATTTATGCAGTCATTTGTCGAGGCAAAAGACGCATGGCGACTTGCTGACGATCATCTGCATCTCCGAGGCCCTGTCTCTGAAAGGCCAGGAGTATTCACAGCAGGTAGTCCTTTGTGTGCACATGTGTTTTGATAACAGGGGAAAGACTACTGATTCGACAGCTTGAATTTGACATGAGGTTTAACTGAAAGATTCGACTGAGTCAATAATCAATCAAATGTCCCCTTCGGTCTCGGGAGTTCTTATTTCAAAGTCGACTGAATCAATAATCAATCAAATGTCCCCTTCGGTCTCG
>CAUJNA010001639.1:0-7500 GCA_963377175.1 Effrenium voratum | reverse complement strand
GCCGTCCTGGACATGGTACAGCCATCAGACGTCCAGTGTGAAGAGTCCATCGGACGCTGTAAGTTACAGTGTCCAGATGGCCTCACACTGGGCGTCTGACTCGCACTTGCAAGACACAGCAGCACTTCTGGGATCGTCCAATGCTCATTCCTGGGAGGCCCTGTTTGAGTACACTAGTGATGCGTCAGGTCTTGCAAACAACATCTTGCAGTACCTTGTCAGGCTTCTTGGCCAGCGAGCAAGCTCCTTTGCCAAGCACAGCTGCCCGCCTGAGTGCTTTGCTGGAGTTCTTGCCGGGGATGAGTCGCTGGGGCTGTCGAGTGATGCTCAGTCACGTCAGGTGTCACTCAGTGCCATGAAAAAGATGCGTCAAATGTCTAAGCTCCTCTGGGGGGTTGAGACCAGCTTGGCATCTTGCTCTGCTCAACTGTCTGAGGACCTCCGCATCACTTTTGACACACCCACTCGTCTCTGTGCTATGTGCTTTGAACAAAGTTCATGGAGGCCTGAATCTCAAAATGGCAGAAATGTGCTCAAGTCGATGCTGTTCTGCTTCAGCGACACAAAGATCATTGAAGATATTCACCAAAGTTTGCGAGGAGCATCTGGTGCTCGCAAGAATCAGCGCATGACCCCGACATCAGTGCAAGTCACATCTCAGCTGTCGCCTGTACTAGAAGAGCGTGGCATCCCACATCCTGCTCGCATTGACCGGGACGAGTTTCTGCGTCGTTGGCCTGGGACATCGCCAAACGTTCTCAAGCGAGGTGATTTCCGGGCAAAGAGTCACAAGCTGCCAAAGTTCTTCAGCAAAATATTGCTGCCCAAATCTTGGACGGCTATGACCGAGACATCCCTTGGTCGGTCTGCTGCAGCTTGGTCGTGGGTATGCTACTATTCTGAAGCAAAGCTTGCGCAGTCAGGTGTCCGGATTCAGGCCAGGGATGGGCATGTAGTTGTTTCATGCTTAGGCTCATTCATGACACATGACAGTGATGTTGGCAGTTGATCAACTCATGACATGTTATAATTGAACTGAACAGGATGGCCGCCTCAACTTCCTGGCGCAGCCCGGAACTGTCATGGTGAATCAGCAGAGGCAAAGCCAGCAGCCAGTGTTGGTGCTTGCACCACTGTTCTGGGGTACTTTGGTCTGGCCGTTGTCTGAGATTTGCGATGATGATCTCGAGATCAAGTACCACTTGCAAGTGGGGCCTGAGTCAGGTGTCCGCTGGCAGCACATCTTCAACCCTGACCACTGGGACGCCATTCCTTGCAAAGCGCACTGGTCTTCTGAGTCAGGTGTCAGCCTTCAAGTGCATGACAGCCAAGAACGACTTGCCAAATTTGCTTTGCGGTCGGCTTCCCGCTTGACCTTTGCCGACTTGGTGACCCTCAGTGTTCATGTGAACTGCGTTGAAAGGGCCGACAAGCTGTCACGTTATGAGCTGCTGTCTGCACTGGCGCGGCACTTTTCTGATGAGTCACCGTCATATGTCGAGGAAGTCCTTTCGTGCGCGTCGACCAAGCCCGACTTGATTGACAGCAAGGCGGACGCTGGAATGGTCCAGGTCATTCTTGAAAATATGGAGGCGGACGAGAAGTCAAGTTTTCAGGAGATCGAGAAGAGGAGCAAGAAGCTGCTGCAGGAGACGGCCCAGTCAAAGTGGCGGGCGATCTTTGAGGAGAAAATGCAGCTTCAAAAGGCATCTGGGTGGCTTGAGTCCTTTTTTTCTTCTTGTCTTCTTGTCTGTTTGATCTCACTTCGAACATTGTAATGTGTGAAGTTCAAGATTCAACCAATTGGCTGATGTCAGGCTCGCAAAGCAAAGCGGGAGGCAAATGCAAAGGCCAAAGCTATGGGCAAGGCCAAGGCCAAGGCTAAGGCCAAGTCAAAGTCAAAAAAGAGGAAGCTCCCTGAGCAGCCTGGGCAGGAGGAGGAGTCAGTTGTCCCAGTGCCAGAGTCAGCACCAGCTCCCCCAGTGTCAGTGTCAACTGTCGCTATCAGTATGGATGACGCTGACACTGAGACCCAGCAAACTGAGTCACTGACTGAGAGCCAGCCGCCCAAGCCCAATGAAGCTCATGAGCCAATTCTTGAAAGTCTACCGCTTCAGCAAGCTGAGCAAATTGTCACTGTCGCAGCTGATGAGCCCATGCCGCAGCAGCCTGATGATTCTGATGGCTGCTTGGCTGTTTGGTCGGTCTGTTGAAAATCAGTATTAGTAAATCTCAGTCTGTGTATGTGGTGTTGCTGATATTTTACAATGTTGTACATTCGCCTGCCAGGCCCAGCTTCATCGTCATTGTCCGCCGCAGCAGCAGTTGTTGAAGCTGTTGCTGGAGATGCAGCGTCATCGTCAACTGTCGGAGCAGCTGCTGTTCGAGCATTGTCAACTGTTGGCGCTGGCGGAGGGAGTCGGGCGTCGGGGCCAAAGGTGTACTCGACCCCCGAAATCCTGGCTAGCCTGGAGCCCTGTCAGGCCTTCAAGATAGGTCTGAATAACACGGACCATCGCTTCTTTGTGTCGACGAAGCGCCACTCTGAGAGGTTCATCCCCCCTTATGATAAGAAGACCTTCTCAAAGTCATTTGTCAACTATCCTTGGCAGGAATCGCTGTGTGATGTGCATCGCCACTGCTGGGAGAAGTTCAACTTGACTGAGTGGCCGCTTGAGAATGCTCGTCGTCAGAATCCAGGAGAAGTACCTGAAAACGTGCTCAGGCACTTAGAGGACGTGGTCAAGAAGATGCCGAAGCCAAAAATATACCACAAATCACTGTAGTGGTGTGTTGCTGCATCAATGATTGCAGAATGTCAGTGATGGCTGCTAGGCCTCGATCAACCGGCAGTCCTGGAAAAATGGCGCGTTCTGCCGCGCATGCTCATTTGCTGTGCATTGTGCAGGAGTAATAGGGAACACCCTCAGTGTACTGCCTGCCTTTGTCTGTGTGTGTGTGTGTGCAAGGTGACACCAGGCTCATAGTTTTGATGTGGGTCATTGTCATGACAGAAGTAGATCATGCCATGAAGAAAAGGTAACATCAATACCACTGACCTATTATACAAGCCGCATCGCCATCATCAGTAATGCTGAGTAGGTAAATATATTTTAGTTGCGTCACTGTCCATAACTTGCTCGCAGCCATGGTCACATGTCCTGTTGTTGAGCGGCCTGATGATTGGCAACAGGCTGACCCACAGCTGTAGAAAGTGGAGAGCGATTTCCATCAGGCATCGCATTACAGGCTGTATGACTTCATGTCAGTGTCAGCTTTCAACAGGCAAGGTGGTGTAGTATTGTGCTCTTTGTTTCGTTTGTGTTATTTTGTATGACTCCTGGTGGTCTGACAGTTGACTGTACCCTAAAAAAAGACAAACACTTAGTTGCAAAAGACAACTGATGCATTTTGGAATAATGAAGACAACTGACCTTGTTTGATTGATAGAAATCTATGATCATTGAATCAGTAACTAATGAATGAAATTGACAACTGACTTTGACTCGGAACCTGACCCTGTGCCAGGCTGAATTCCTGCACGAAGTGGGTGTTGCTTCACATGCTGGTCCAAGAATTTCTTGCCTTTGATGCAGCGCATGATGGACAGTCTGTGTGCTGGGGAAATCTGTTGGCTATGTGCTATCCGTGCTTGGCGAACCTCTCCTTGACGGACAAGCTCATGGCAATCATCAACAGGACTCTGTACAATCGGGACTCGGGTCAATGTCATTTGTCATGGGTGGAATACTGTGCTGGAGCTGGTCATCTTTCACGCGCACTTCTGAAGAGACACCTTAAGGGCGCGTGCTTTGACATCCTCTACGAGAGTGATCACAACATGTTGTCGGCCTCAGGTGTCCGCCTTTTTCTGGATGCATTGTCTGCGACTCTCTCTGGTGCACTTGTTTGGCTTGGAACACCGTGCTCAAGCTTTGTATCCTTATGTGTCTCTGTCAGCCAGAGGCGAGTGGAAAACCTCTACTACGGCGACACGTCAAGGTCATTTGTCGCAGCTGGAAATGCACTCATGGAGGTCACAAGCCTGCTGTACTTCTTATCCACGATGCTAGGGAATGTCACTTGTCTCGAGCAGCCCCTCAACAGTGTCCTTCCCTTGTTGCCCACACTGCGGAATGTTTTGTCATATGTCCAAAGCCAAAAGGTCGTGACATACATGGGGGCCTTCAATGGGCCTTCAGTCAAACCTCTCCAATTGTGGTGCACTCATGGCGGCTTCAGCAACCTGATCCGACCACGGCCATTCGCTGGCAGTGACCTTGTCTCGCATGGGGAGGGCGGCAGCTACACTGGCATTCCGTCAGCGCTTGAACTCTCTGGGGTGTACACCCCTGAGTTTGGTGATGCAGTGGCTGCCTGCTTCTGTCAGCTGTCAACTGTCGCAAGAGTCGACAGCTGAATGATTCAGCTTAGTTAGTTTAGTAGCCGCAGTGCGATGGGGCGCGATGGGGTGAAAAGCGCGCTTGCCTTGTGACATTTGACTCAACTGACAGCTTGGTGTGCAACATTGGCAATTGGACTCCTTGTTTCGATTTTGATTCTGGCACTGTGGTACACTCTCTGTCACTGCTGCCTGTCTGAGGCCAGCTGATGGCGCCATCCGGAATCTGCTGGCTGTGCTGTGGTGTGATGTGGTGTGCTCTGTGTTTGGTGGCTGCTGCTTGTTTTTTTGTGTGCCACGTCATAACGAAATTTTAGCGGACACTACTGTAGATTTAAAGTGCCCTTACTTAGCCTGCCGGTTTGGCCAAATTATAGCTAATCGTCAGTCTTCGGCAACCATCGGAAATTGTCATACATGTTTACAACAAGTCAAAGAAAACACTTCAGTTGGTCAACATTGAACAATCTTGTTTGCCTTACTGGAGCTCCCTGTTGAGGTAAGGCCACCGAACCAAACCGCACCAAGCCTTGGGGATGCGTGCCCTCAAATGTTCTCAACATGACCCATGGAGTTTCCTGCGTGCCCTCAAATGTTCTCAACATGACCCATGGAGTTTCCTGTAAAACAACCCTCCTGATCCAGACCCCGCTGATCCACGCCTCATTACTAGTGTGATGAGATACTGCCACACGTATGTGTCCCACCATTGCAGAAAGGTGGTCCTGAGTTCACGGCGAGAGGTTGTCAAGATGCCATGCAATCCACCTTCAGCATCAAAATCTAACCTACCTTATGCAGATACATCGCACAAGCTGAGGCAGGCCCATAACAGCGCCTACAATGCTGGTCAGTATCACACACAAGACGGATAAATTGATTTGCAATAGATGCATCAACTGCACTCCTCACAAGGGAGACGATATTCAAAAGGATGAAAACAAGCGGATCGACAACCTGCTTGGTCAGCACGTGACATGTCAACAGACTAGAGGCATTACGCCACGGGCCAATGATGGCCGATTTGACGGCCGATGGTCGTAAGAGCGTGTTTTACAGCGTTTCGGCCGATGCGAGAAAGGGGCTTGTAGTCCGCACAGAATCGAGTTCATCGCCTCCCTTCCCGAAGTTCATCGCCTCCCTCCCCAGTTCCGCGCAGCTGGGCGTGAGTGCCAGCAATTCCCCGACGCAGCGTGTGCGCGCGCAAGGCTGGCCTGTACGTGGGCTGGCTGTACGTGGCCTGTACGTGGCCTGGCGATGGCCCGGCAATGGCCCGGCGATGGCCTGGCAATGGCTTTTTGGCACGTGGCCCGCGTTCGGTAAAAAAACATGCTTCCGGCGCAGTGTTCGAGAGTTCGTCTGCCTGAACAAGAGTATTGCACGCGTTCGGCAAGCATTCGGCACGCATGAGGGTGTGGACTTCAATCCCGTCAGCGGGATTCTGGCCCGGCAGTGGGGAGGCAGTGGCCCGGCAGTGGGGAGGCAGTGGGCCGGCAGTGGCCGGAGGATGAACTGGAAAGGGCCTTTTCGAGGCGATGAACTTCGGGCCGAGAGGGGCGATGAAGGGCGATGAACTCGAGGCAGAGGGGCGATGAACTTGAGGCAGAGGGGGGCGATGAACTCGAGGCAGAGGAAGGGGGGCAATGAACTCAAGGCGGCCCCTTTTGAGGCGATGAAATTTGGGGAAGGACTGTGACCGCGGCATCAGCAGCTATGGAGGGACAGTTCCCACTGATGTACTGAGTAACTCTTGAAGGCTATCTAGCGCGCAGTGTGTTGATGAGCATGCAAGAAGTGGGTAGCAACGGGGAGCACAGGCCCGGTAAGGGGCTTGCCCTCGCAGCAGTCCTGCGCAATCCAAGCCAGGTAGAAAACAGGGTGCTCTCCGGGCCGCAGCAACTTTTGCACCCCGGTGACATAGACACGTCCATCACAAGGGACAGACCTGCGCTGTGTCCCAAGCTTGATAACGGAAGCCGTAGCAAGGAGCGCATTATTTGAGCACACTGGTCGGGGCAGGGACGTGAGCGCCGCTCTGGCGTCGCCTCAACCGCAAAGCTTCGAGCCCAAGGACACATGGCGGGCATCCTTCGCAAAGCCAGCACGGTAGCCCTCCACAGAAGCAGCTTAGCTTATGTTGTACCCCAGTGACATACAGACCCTCGCCAGCTGAGGCAGCATTAGCAGGTGGGAGTTGCTGCCCCTGGGCCGGACCGCAAGGCAACCTTGTACGTCACAAGCCGCTTCTACTTGGACGACTTTGCGCAGTCCAGCGAGGACCCCAACCCGCAGCCGCTGCAGCACACGCCGCTGCAGGCAATTCCCGGGGCGGCTGCGGCGTTGTGGCATTATAGGCAGCGCTTCCAGGCTCCAGCCCCCCCCCTGGGTGGCCACATGGCCAGACTCTAGCCTGCTCCAAGCACAAATGATGCTTCCAACTCCGCTTGCTAACTGCGCTGGAACTGGCATGCTATTCTTGTTCCAGGCCGGCTTTGGGGCAAAAAAACAAAAAAAAACAGAACAGGGGACTGTGGCAGCGCATTTTCCGTTTCGCGTTGTGTAAGTTGCGTCACTGTACCCCGAATTGGTTGCTCAAGTTGGCTTGGAACCCCTGGTTCTCGAAAGCAAATTGGAAGACCCCGCTTCCGAAGCCAACGAGGGGGGGAAGCTGACTTTGTGACGCATCAAAAACTCTTCAGGAAACAAGTGAACTGAGCAAAGGCATGAACTTCAGTTATGGCTGACTGCAACAACATCTCAGGAGTCCCGTGCAAGGTCAACATTTGCAATGAAAGTGTTCGAGGCCCGTTCTGCAGCCGGAGTACACAATTAAAGCAATGTTTCGCTACCTCGCAAATCTGATTTAATGCCCAAACCTAGCAATCGACGAAGCAACCAGTAAGCAGATCCCCGAAGAACTCGGATGCGCTGTTTTGACGATAGGCGCTGACGATCAGCTGACAGGCAGCCTCGATGTAGGGCCCCAGGTCCCACACCGCCTGCCTCAATAGCCAAGTCCTACACTCCTCTGAGTAGACGTCCATGAGACAGGCTGGTGGAGGCCGCCTCGCAGATCCTGCCCAAAGTGTCAGGCTTGA
>CAUJNA010001638.1:0-63934 GCA_963377175.1 Effrenium voratum | reverse complement strand
TGAAAACTAATAGAGCAATGAAACTGAATATAAGGGCAGAAGGTTTATTTTATCATTATTATGATGATGATGGAGTAATAAAACATACAGAGATACTTTATAATTTACCTGCAACAAGGGCAAACATATATAATGAAACCGATTTGGATGAAGCAATTGAAAAATCAATCAAAGAGATTTTATTGAACATAGAGAAACTAGAAGGTTCAGCGTCTAATTTACAATTTAAAAAAATATTATCAATAACAATCCATTATGACAAATATGACCCTACTAGGGCGGGTAGTTATATAGATTTACCAGAATGGATTAAACTAAAAAAGGCATGTATTAATATCAAAACAAAGATAACAAATGTTTTAAATATAGTGTTCAAAGTGTAGTGTTTGATATAATTAATAAATCAAATTCCCAAGAAATGTTCCATTACAACAAATTAAACGACAATATATTAAACTGGGAAGGTGTTAAATTTCCAACTGGTAATAAAGATATTGAAAGGTTTGAAGAAAATAATAGTAAGTTAGTTTCAATCAATGTTTATGAAATTGATGATACTTTGAATGAAAAGAAAATTATAATTGATTACAGAACTAAAACAAGAGATGCTAAACATCAAATAAAACTTTTGAAAATTGAAATCAATAATAATAATCATTATGTAGTTATTAAAAGTCTAAGTCGTCTAATGAACTGGCAAACAAACAAAAATGACCAACCAAAACATTATTGTCATTATTGTTCTCACGCTTTTACTAGAAAGGATTTATTAACAAAACATTATGAAACTGGTTGTATGGCAACACACGGACAACAGTTTAAATTACCAAAAGAAGGTAGTTATATTGAATTTGAAAAACACAATACAAAATTAAAATGTCCATTTGTTGTTTATGGAGATTTTGAGTGTATAACTGTAAATTCAAATAATGGCATCAAGGGCACGTATCAGGAACATAAACCATGCGGTTATATGTTGAATGTTGTAAATTCTATTGATAATACAAGTCAACCTTTTTTATACCGTGGAGAGGATTGTTTAGACCACTTTGTAAATAAATTAAGAGAAATTAAAAAAGATATTTTTGATAAAATGAATGTTAATAATCCAATGGATATTACAGATGAACAAGAAGCAGAATTTAGAAAAGCTACTGTATGTTCAATATGTAATAAGAATTTTAAACCAGAAGATACAAAAGTCAGAGACCACTGTCATTTTACCGGTAATTATAGAGGTTGTGCTCACGAAAAATGTAATTTGGATTATTCATTTAGATATTTCAAGATACCAGTATTTTTTCATAATTTAAAAAACTATGACTCTCACTTAATCATAGGCAAAGCAAATGAAATAAATAAGGAATTGAACGAAAATAAGAGAATAGATGTAATAGCACAAAATAGCGAAAAGTTTATTACATTTTCATTTGGTTCATTACAGTTTAAAGATAGCATGGCTTTTCTCTCAGCATCTTTGGATAAATTAGTTAAGTTAAATAAATATGACATAGTAGGTCAGGATGAACATGATAAACCTATATATAAAAAGCGGAATGACTGGGAGGATAATTTCCGATTTTCATCAGCAAATCCATATATTAGAAATAAAACCGATTTAGACTTATTAACTGAAAAAGGAGTTTATCCTTACGACTACATGAATTCATTTGATAAATTCAATGAATCGCAATTACCGAATATAGAAGACTTTTACAGTAAATTATATGAAGAAGGTATAACAGATACACAACACACAAGGGCAAAAGTAATATGGGATAATTTCAATATCAAAACCCTAGGTGAATACCATGATTTATATTTGATGACAGATGTTTATTTGCTTAGTGATGTGTTTGAAAACTTTAGGGATATGTGCTTAAATTATTATGGTTTAGACCCTGCTCATTATATAACATTACCTAATTATTCGTGGTCTGCCTTCTTATCTCTTACTGGTGTTAGACTTCAACAAATACATAATAAAGACATGTATGAAATGATTGAAAAAGGTCTTCGTGGCGGGATGACACAATGTGCTCATAAAAAAGTAGAAGCAAATAATAAATACATGAATGAACAATATGACTTGTCAAAACCATCAAGTTATATAAGTTATTTAGATGCTAATAACTTGTATGGTCTGGCTATGAGTAAAAAACTACCGTTTGATAATTTCAATTGGTATTTTTCAAGGATGGATGAGAAGAAAGTATTAAGTTATAGCGATGATGATGACAAAGGCTATATTTTAGAAGTTGATTTAGAATACCCAAAAGAATTACATGATTTACATAGAGATTATCCATTAGCACCAGAAATTATGAGTGTTAGTGAGAATATGCTTTCAACAGTTCAAAAAGAAATACATAAAAAATATTATGGAAAAGATGCATCTGATGAAAAAACAAATAAACTAATATTAAATGTTATGGATAAGAAAAAGTATGTATTACATATATCAGCATTGAAGTATTATTTATAGCATGGATTAAAACTAAAGAAAGTCCATAGGGTAATTAGTTTTAATCAAGCAGATTTCTTAAAACCATACATTGATTTCAATACCGAAAAACGAAAGAATGCTAAAACTGAATTTGTAAAAGATTTATTCAAATTATTAAATAACGCTGTATATGGAAAAACACTCGAAAACGTTCGTAATCACAATGACTTCAGACTAATCAATACACCTGAACGCTTCCAGAAATCAGTAAATAAACCATCATACAAACATAGACACATTATAAATGAAGATTTAGTGGTGGTAGAACTTGAAAAGGCAATGGTAGAATTAGATAAACCTATTTATATGGGTCTTTCAATTTTAGATTATTCTAAAATTCATATGTATTCTTTTTATTATGATGTATTAAAACCTAAATATAACGATAAAATAAAATTAGCATATACTGACACTGATATTTTTATTATCCATGTTGAAACTGATGATATTTACACAGATTTTAAGCTTATAAATCAACATATGGATTTTTCAGATTATCCTAAAAATCATGAATGTTATAATGCTTCTAATAAAAAAGTTCTTGGGAAAATGAAGGATGAACTTAATGGAAAAATAATGACACACTTCATAGGTTTGAAACCTAAATCATATTGTTATAAAGTGTATGGAGAAGATGAAGAACATAAGAGGAGTAAAGGCATTGTTAAACATAAAGTGGCGACCTGTTTAAACTATGACAAGTATGAAGAAACATTAAATGGTGATTTGAAGGATAAAGTTGAATTTAACACTATACGCTCAAAAAACCATCAAATATATAGCATTAATCAAGTTAAGTTTTCTTTATCCAATTTTTGCAATAAAAGATATTTCTATAACGCTATTGAAAGTTTGCCATATGGACATTATTTAATTAACCAATAAAATTTCGTGCCTATTGTATTTTTTACTTAATCCATCCAATTTATAATAGCGATTATTAAGTAAATCCATACCTACAAGTATTACCTTATATTTTCTCTCACTCCACACGGAACGGCTCTCTTTCTTAGAAACAAAATTTCCCTTACCTTTGCTATAAACTTTAACATAATCTCCCTCATTTATTTTAGGATATTTTCTATTATGTTTTTCTTTCAATATTTGATTTGACCTGACTTCCAAAGCATTATCTAAATCATGCGCTTTATTTGGAACCATGCCGGTGCTACTATGAACTTGACTATTGTTGTATTTCTTCAGTGATGCTTTCATCATTTCTACCCATGTTGAAGATGGATTATGTCTTAGTCTATCACTAATCATTTTCTTAAAAGTGCGAATAGCCCTCTCCGCCTGTGATGCATGAGTTTTAGTAATTATTAATTCAATTCCTTCACCTTTCAAATAATTCTGTATCTTCTTACTATTTAATGCTCCTTCGTCATCACTATATATACTAAGTGGATAGCCTAGAACTTTAAAACATTCCAACATAGCATTGAAAAAAGTATCAATATCATTATTTTCCATTGGAACTATATGACACTTTTTACTGAAAATATCGATACAAACAAAACCAAATTTAGGTTGATTTTTAGTATCAACCCCAACGTCATTTAACAAACTTGACATGACCATTAAATCAATTTGGAATTCATATTTTGGAAAAGGTGCTGTGTATGAATTGTAGTTCTTATAATTTCTTGTTTGCTTGTTTGGTTGAGATTTCATCCATTTAGAAACATAATCTAATGTAAAACCTGCTTCAACTTTATTCGCTTTTTCATATAAATCTCTAACAGAACCGAACCCCTCATCAATATTGTAATATATCTTTTTTAAAATTTCATCCTTATCTAATTTCCTACTCATTATAAATTACATGATATTATTTTTGAATAATATCAAACAATTTAAAAATTACATGATATTATTTTTTTAATAATATCATACAATTATACTAATTGCTTTTGACATTTCTTAGACTTCTTATGTTTTGATAAATTTGATTTACAACTCAATTGACATCCGCAAATATCACAAATACATGTTTGTTTTGTCTTTTCTTTATAGTATGTTTTAAAATAGTTATCATCATTTGGTTTCCTATTGTAGTATCCGTTATCCTGTTTTCGCCATTCAGCATTTTTTGTTTTCGGTTCTTCTTCTGATGATATGTCGCTTGTTTCTGAACTAATAAATTCATCATTTCCTATACTGTTCCATAACATATCAAACATATCATTAGTCATTGTCATTTTCACGCCATTATCAACAAAATATGACGGCATTATATTTTATATATAAAAGGTGATTATTCTTTAAGTGATTTTTTATTATTTTCCTCCAATTAGACTTTTATTTTATTATTATTATTTTATTTTTATTATCATTATTTTATATTTTTTTCTTTATTCTTATCTTTATCCTTATCTTCATCTTCACTTTCAGCATCAGTAGGAACAGGGATGTCAGTAGGTGGAGCTATTTCATAATTAACATTTTCTTCTGATGATGACGAATTAACAGTATGTGTTGAAGAACTATTAACAGTGATAGGTGGAGAACTATGAACACTAACAGGTGGTTCTGTGTTTAAATCAACTTCCTGACTAACATTTGTATTCAGCCAATTCATTATAGCAGTTGCTATATCGTATGATGTTATTAATGAATTCATTGTTAAATTAACTAATAACTCAGAACCTTGAATTGTAGTTAATGTAGTGTGGTATGTTAAATGTGCTACTATTTGTCCTATACTAAAACCTGACCTCATCATAAATTCTATAATCCTCATCAACATAAATAATTTCTTTCTATATCTATCAATGTCATCATCCTTTTTATCATCATCATCATCGTCGTCATCATATAAATCAGGGTCATATGTAAATGCTTCTGCTTCTGCTTCAGCCTTGGTTATCAATTTGCTTTTGAAACTCTTTGAAGAACCGCCTAATAGTTTTGTCATATCATCAAAATTATAAGTTTGTGTCGCTTTATCATTTGGTAGGTCTGTTTGTGTTGCCTTGTTTTCTTTGTTAAGCGTTTGTGTTGCCTTGTCTGCCATCATAACTTCTGCGTTCATATATCTTTCTTTATTTTTATAATTCATTAAATCCATTTTATCAAAATCAAAATTATTCAATAACATATCTTTTTTGTATTTCTTCAATATAACTGTTGTTTTCATTTTGCTTGTGATTGCTTGTTTAAGCATTTCATCATAAGTAGGGCGTTTCCTTAACTCGTGCTTGCGGTTTTTAATCATTTTATATAATTATTGATAAAATATATAAATGATTTATTTAACCCTTTGTTGCTTTACCTTTTCCTTTCATAACTCTCCAATCTTCCATTCTTTTTCTTAGCAATTCATCATTTACTTTCGTCGTCCATTTTCCACTGTTTATGAGTTTCTCCACCAGTCCAACTAAATAAGTTCTACCGGTTTCTTTTTTACCTTTCCCCTTTTTCTTTGTGTTTGAATATTGTAGTTCCTGTTCTTCGGTAAGTCCTGCTCCTCTTAAATGTAATTGAAATAATAAGTCTTCTTCTTTTACTGTGCTTCCTCTCCAATGGTTTATATCAGTTGAATAGTCAATGGTTTCCTTATGTGTTCTTGTTTGTCTTTGTTGGACTGTGGATGAACTGTCAGCGCTGTCCCTTGTTTGTTCTCTTCTTTCTTCCAACTCTTTTGCTTTATTTTCAGTAATTTGTTTGACAAATGATGATGCCACTTTCCTTGCTACATCTTTCGATTGACGATTTACAAGGCCTTTAACATATTCTTTTGATGTGGCTTCTGCTGTCATTCTTTCAGTGGTTATTTCTTCCAGTGGTGGTAAGTCTTCAGAGTCGTTTGATTTTGCGGTCATCATTGACTGGATACTTGGTCTTCTCCCCTCTTGTCCTTCTAATTGTCTTGCTCGTTGTGCTCGTTGGTGTAGGTCTGCTATTTGTTCGCTACTAACTCTTTTTGAAACTTGACTGATTTGTTGTTCGTGTTGTTCCTCGGCATCATCCATTGAGGCACTTAGCGATTGTATTGCTTCATCTCTTAAATCATCCATTTCATCGTCTCTCGATATATCAAAATGTTCTGTTTGATTTTCCCCATCTAACATTTTTTGAAAGCGTTGTTGTCTCAAATCTACTGTATTATTATCATAAACTGTTCCTAATGGACTATCACGAAAATAATAAGCGTTTCTGTCTATTACATCTCTTATATTCTTATTTTTATATTCTTCCTTTGTAATTTCCTTTATCAGTTCATTATAAGACGGACTTAATCTTAATTGAGATTTTAATGTTTTCATCTGTGTATCGTCTAATCTCATTGGTATATAAAATTAATTAGATTATATTTATTAATCTAATTAATTGATTTAGTCAAAATTAAAATCCGTTCTTAATTGATTGATTATTCCTTTCTTCTTCTTAATCATTTCTGAATAGGATTTACCTGTTTCACTTGATGGGTGATGTCTCAATTTTTCATTTTCCAACCTTTGAATTTCATTAAAATACGCCTGTGCTTCATCTTGATATCTTCTTTTATTTTGAAATACAGCATAATCCTTTTTAGCGCTATGACGTTCTAATTGTTCTTGTAATTCTTTCAAATATGTGTAATTAGGTTGGTGTGCCTTGTTGTCTCCTTCATAATAGTAATGTTGAGTTGATTTATATTTATTCTTCTTTTTTGGTTTGTTTGTTTCAAAAACTGCTTTTCTATCAATAACATCACTGATATTCGGTTTGTCTTTATTTTGTGGTTCTGTTATTCTATTTACAACGTTGTCATAAATTTCTCTACGGTGCATAAGCAATTGTTTTTTATCAATAATCATTATATAATAATAATTAGATTAAATAATTTTACTTGCTAAATTATTAATTTTCTGTTTATTTTTATTATCTCGCTCTACCTTCATATTAATATATCTATCTTTTGCAGTTTCAAACACTTTGTTAGCTGTTGTTTCTAAATGTTTTTTCAATCTTTCTTCTACTCTTCTTTCTATTTCTTGTTCATCCACTTTTGGAATATTATCTTTAACTTTTTCATATACATTATTCTCAAATTCTTTTGCTTGTTGTGGATGCATAATTTTTCTTCGAACAACTTTGTTAGGGTCTGGTTCTTTTTTAACTGGTATTCCATTACAGTTATGGCGATATTTGAAAGTGTATTTTGTTAAATATTTTTTACATTTTGGACATTCCACTTTTTCAGTTGAGTATGTTTTAGATTTTAATTCTTGCTTTGGTTCGTGTTCTCCTTCTACTTTATTATTTTCTTCATTTATAATATTATTAGTTTCTACTTCTTTACTTTCTTCATTAATAATAGGTTCTTCTTTAATTTCTTCTACTTCCTTAGGTGCTTCATTATTTTCACTGCCTACGTCTATAATTTGAATATGTTTAACCATATAATTAGTATATGATAAATATTTATATTACAATATTTTAATATAATTTGTATATAATAAATAATTATATTAAAATATCTATTATATGCTTTTCTAACCTTCAAAAAATGTTAAACTAAAACTACTTGTTGTTCCATTCATATTTAAAACTCTACCCGATGCATCAGTAAATCTAAAATGAAGTCTATTCAACGAACGCATACTAACATCATTAGCATCATTTAAAATTAGTTCATTATCATATATGAGGTTGCCGAATGATGTTAAAACTGGTACTTTCTTTATTATTGATGAAGTACCAAAACTACATAACTGGTTCCCATTAGAAAGTTCATTACAATGAATATAAATATTTTTAACAGGTAAAAATGATATAAATCCACTAACAAACGGGTCTGCAGTACTATTTACTTTTTCAGTAGTATTTCCTAAAATGTCATTAATACTATTAAGATAATCTCTATCATAATCAATACCAAAACTGTAATTTGTTTTTAATTCTTTATCTGTATGGATTATAAAAAAGTAAGAAATATAATTACAACTTATAGTTATATTATTTGTTTTTAATGAATAACTACAAGTAAAAAAATCACTATTTCCATCAGTTCCATTAGTAGCAGTATTCAATTTATTTTGTAATTCGTTGCTAATTCACTACCTACATAACTACCTTTATCAGGTGCTACAATAAAATAATATACTGGTGCTCCTATTAATATCCCTCCTAATGTTAAATATAATCTGTTATTTAAATTATCTTCAATTGGATAAAATGAATTAGCGATAGATACTTCATGACAAATCATTTTAGTATTTGGTCCGCATTCTTGTTGCTCTCTTAGATTAATAACAAAATCTGATGTAGAATTACTGTCATTTAAATCACGATAAGCACTGTTGATATATATTTTACGAAATCTCATTATATTAATTAATTAGATTCTTTTTTTTTTTTTATAATTTAATTATATATGAAGAATAAATACAGTTTTTATGATAATAAAAACGCTACGAAGTACAAATATTATTTAAAAGAAGGAAAATTAAAATCATACAATCCACTTCATCAAGGATATAGTGAGATGTATAGAAAAATAATTAATGAAATTCAACAAGAAAAATCATTATTCAAACCTAAATATAATAATAATTTATCTGACACAGAAGGATTAAACAAAGCATATACAAATGGTAAAGGTTTCTTTATTGATGGCAATAAACTATATGTTGCTGGGACATTTGGTAAAAATAATATTAAATCAAATATTAATGATATTTTAAGCGATATAGGATTACCACTAAACCTTACAAGATATTCAGAACGTTATAGAGATGTATCAGAAGTGTTGGATAATAATATAAATATAGATACAATTATTTCTCACAGTTTAGCCAGTTCAATAAGTTCAGAATATATTAAAAATAATCCTAATAATAATATTAAACATTTGACAACTTACGGCGCTCCTTTTATTTCAATGTCATCTAAAAATGATGATAGTTATACTAATTTTAGAAGTGGTGGAGATTTGATTAGTATTTTAGACCGAGGTAGTATTCAAACACGAACCAATACTTATAACCCCTTAACAAATCATCAATATACAAATTTTCAAGACCAAGGAAAAGAACCAACTGTAGGTGAAGACCCGGTTAAACTTGTGATGTAATTATTTATATAAATTATTATATAAGAATGCCTAATAATGATATAAAAAATACTATAAACCCTAAAAAGAAAGTCAGTTATGATGACATTAAGAAAATAGTAGAGGATGAACCTAATTATAAGGTTGAACATAATAATATTAAAAATAAATCTAAAAAACTATTAAATAAAAAATCTAAAAAAGAAGTTATAGATTATTCACACTTTAAAATAAATTAATTTAATAATAGAATAATATAATATTTTCTATTATTAAATATATAAAGATGGAAACATTAGATATTGAAGACCGATTACACGAAGGTAAATTAAGGTTTCGCTTGAAGGATGGTGCTTCTTATATTAGAATGAAAGAAAGTAAAAACTTTTATCCTTCATCTGTTTCAACATATACATCAGGTGGTTCATCATTAATAAGATGGAATATTACAGGACCACCGAACCAGTGGTTGGATTGTAAAAGTCTTGTAATGGGCTTTACATTGAATAACACTGATGAAACAACAGGGCATATATTAAGACCCATTGAGGCAAACGCCTTTTTTAGTCGTATTCGTGTATTGATGGGTGATGTTGTAGTTTGCGACCTTACATCGCTTCCACGTGTTGAGAAGATGCACGATGTTTTGAAGTCATCAGACCAAAAAAGAATTGACGAAAACTTAGGGTTTGGTAATTCGTTTATGAATAACGACCATAGATTTTTGAGTGTTTCAACCACAGATGAAGGAGATATTGAAGATAGAGTTAGGAGGTCTGTAAGCACGGGCAATATGCAAGGTATTAATCCTAAATCTTTTGTTAATGTATTTTATGACCCTGATTTAAAATGTTTTAAAACTGTAGATAATTTCATTCCAATTTCGTATTGTCCTATTACCGTAGAGATGTATTTATGTAATAATGCGTCAGACCCTATCATTGTTGGTGGTGCTTCCAGTTCTTTTACTGATGCTAATACAAGTAAGTTATGGTCTATTACAAAACCGCTTTTCAAAGGAAATGTTTATACCCTCGACGATTCTTTATACGCCGAATACAGTAAAATTTTAGAAACTGGTTCTCTTCCAATTACTTTTGAAACTGAAACAATACAAGAACAGACAGTATCTGAAGAGACTGAAATTTTCACAACAATTGTCAGGAATGTTTCTAAACTTAATAAGATATTTATTTCATTTGGTAGAGAAGTTGCCCCAGCTGGTTATGATGGTTATGTTGGTTCTTTTGGAGAAATTTATAAATGGTGGAATGCTATGTATCATCCACTGTCTCAAAGTACTTCTGTATTGTATGGCGGTTATGATAGTAATTATGATTTGTCAGCTTCTCTTGTAATTGGTAATCAAGTAATCCCCACACAAGAAGTGCAAGGTGTTAAAGAAGCGTATTTACATCTTATGCATTGCTCAGAAAAACCCTTTTTAATTCGTGCAGAAGATTACCAAACACAAAAGTTTATGTTTGG
Source organism: Effrenium voratum (assembly GCA_963377175.1). Lineage (NCBI taxonomy): Eukaryota > Dinophyceae > Suessiales > Symbiodiniaceae > Effrenium > Effrenium voratum. The sequence continues at coordinate 52,901 of CAUJNA010001638.1, read as the reverse complement.
TTTTAATTTAATGAAATTTGAAAATAGTTCCTATACCGGAATGAATTTAAAAAATAATTCTAATATGGTTCTGCGTGTGAAACCACTTGATGGGACTACTTTATATGCAAGTGCAGTAATGCCGAAAACCCTTTACCTGCTACTTCAGCACGAGTGTATTCTTGAAATCCGTTCAAATTCTGTATCATTTTATGATTAAAATAAAAAATATGATATTATTAATTTTCTAATTAATAATATAATATTATGAGCAAAAACTTAATGAATATCTTTGATATTACAGCAAATAGAATTAGGCAAGTAAAAGATGGAGCAGTCAATGATATAGAAGACCTTTACGCGAGTAAATCTGACATTCAAACAGTATTAGATAGTAAAGCAGACCAAGCCAACACTTACACAAAGCAACAAATAGACGCTAATTTTTATGATATAACTGAAACATATAACAAAACAGAAATTAATGTATTATCAAATAATATTAGTTCAAATACATTTTTAATAGGTAATCTAACAATAACTTCAAATACACATTTTAATAATATTTCAGCAAATACAAATTTAATTAATAATTTAAATTCTACTATGACAACTAATTTTAATAATATTTCTTCAAATACTAATTTAATTAGTACAAATTTTAATAATATTTCATCAAATACAAATTTAATAAATAATTTAAATTCTACTATGACAAGTAATTTTAATAATATTTCATCAAATTCTCATTTAATTAATACAAATTTTAATAATATTTCATCAAATACAAATTTAATAAATAATTTAAATTCTACTGTATCAACTAATTTTAATAATATTTCATCAAATTCTCATTTAATATCTCAATTACAAACAGGTTCATTTGATAGTAATTTATATTACAATAAAATAACAACTAATACTTTATTATCAGATAAATTGAATACATCAATATTAAATAATACATTAATACATAATATAACAACTACTGCAACGTTCAAAATAGCAAATTTTGGAAATTATAATAATTTTTATGAAATGTACAATAATTATTTTGATAGTTATATTTATGGAAATTTAAGTGGAGCAACTATGTTTTTAAATCAAAGAGGTTTTGGAGATGTAGAAATTAATAATTCTTCAACTTTTCAAAATGATAAAATATTATTAAATCATAATACTACAATATTATCTAATTTACAAGTATCAGGTTTATTTTCGTGTTCATCTATTTTAGATATAGCAGGTTCTGACGCTAGATATGTTTTACAATCAGATGGATTAAATTCATTAATAACAGGAAATACAAACACAATCAACTCAATAATTACAAATGATAGCGCACAAGATACAGTAATAAGTCAAAAATTAGACAAAGTTAATACAACTGCGCAAACAGTAAACTCTCCATTAATACTTAGTTTAACAGATAATACTAATCCAATATTTAGAATTCAGGATGCAGTTAGTAATCAAAGACTAGAGTTTAAACGCGGATGTCAATTGGACTCTTATCAAGGTTTACAAGGAGCAACCCCTTATCGATTATGGCTAGGATGGAACACAGGAGATGTTATTATTGGAAGACCTAATAATGCTTCAAGAATCACAATTAATGGTAATGTTCATACTTCATATAATTTTGCGCAGATGCACGGAACATCATATTTCGAAGGTGCTGTTTATATGAAAGGAAATTTATTTACAAATAATGATTTTTCAACGGATATTAAAACACAAATAGATAATATCAATACTTCAATAAATGGATTAGAACCATACTTAGAAACATATACACCAGATGCAATAGAAGGTTTTTATATGCATCATCCTAATTTTGTAGCGTGTAGTGTAGGAGATATAACTAATGCTTCTAACCAATACTTCATTGCAGATGGGCTTGTAGGAAAAACAATTTTTAGTAAACCTATAGATGTACTAGGTAATATTTATACAAATGCTGATGTTAATTGTGATAATATTAATATTGCTACTGATGGTAAATTAACAATTGATACAAATTGTCATCTATATAGATATGTTAGTGCTTTTTCATCTTTTGATATGAGAAATACCGATGCTAATTCTTCAATTAGATTTATTTGTGGAGACCCCGCTGTTCAGTCTAACATAGTTGGGGCGGTTAATGTTTCTACAGGATGGACTTTTAACACTTCTACTGCTGATGTAATGGGTAATTTATTTGCAGACAATATTTATGTTAAAAGCGGGGGAGCATTAAGAAGCAATCATTTAGCACCTAACGGAGGAACATTAATAACCGTTGATACTAACTTAGCAGTTCAAAATGCTTATTTAGCAACTAATACCATTCAATCATTTGATTTAACAACGGTTTCATTTTTGAATAATATTTCAATGACAACAGGAACAGATATATTAATGGGAACAAGTGAAATATCAACTTACTATGATGGAACTAATTTATCCACAATTGATGTAATATTCAGAACGTCAAACACGGCGTTCAGAGTTTCAGATAGTTCAACTACACCCTCAGTTTTATTATCTATTGATAAGACATTTGGAACAACAGTAAATACTGGAAGTTTTACAAATAATGCCTCATCAACATTCAATGAAAATGTAAAAGTTGCAGGAACGAAGAAATTGTTATGTAATTTAATTGAGCCAGCAACAGGGACAAATATAGATTTAACAGCAACAACCGTTACGATTAACGGAACGTTTGTTGATTCATCTGATTCGCGGTTGAAATATGACATAGACAATGTCAAATCTAACTGTATGAATATTATTAAGAAATTTAAGCCAAAGAAGTTTAAGAGACACGATAGAAATGATGGTGGTAAAACTCATATAGGATATATCGCAGATGAAGTATTGAAAGCAATTCCTAAAGAGTTTGAAAATATTGTATGTCAGGACAGAGAATATTTAGGATTAAATTATTTAGTTTTACCCGTGTTGGTTCATAAAGCAGTATTAGAATTAAATGATAAAATAGATAAACTTGAAAAAGAAGTTAAGGAATTGAAAAAAGAAAAATCTAAATAATAATATATAATGGGTCTTGGTCAAAGTAAAAACGAAGAAAATAACAGCATGGAAGACATTAAGAATTTAAGAGTAGATGAAAAAACAAGAGCGGATACTTTAATAATAAAATCTATTAAAGAATGTGTAGCGAGAATAGAAAAGTTAGAAAATCAAAAATCGGACAAACTATTATATAAATTACCTGCGTTGAATTTATGCAACGCTTCATTGATTTAAATTAATAATATTAATATGATTTCATTAACATTATTAATTAAACAAATATGAATAAAATTTACTAATAAAACTTTGTCTTTCATAATTGATGACTTTAATGGTTATTTTTTTCACTTGTAATGAAATAAAATTAACCATATTACGGCTATACATTAAATTAGTTTCATAAAGGTCTTTATTAAGAAAATAATAAATATCAAATAAATTATTTGATGTTAAAGTACGATTACGAACATAATTCAAACAAGTAAATGAGGTAGATGTAGCTAATATATCGTATTCAATTAATAATTTTAATGGTTTATGATTTTGATGTAATTTATCTAACTCACTTAAGTTAAAAATATATGATATACCATTATTAATATTGATATTATCAATTTCAAAATATTGCATATTATTTAATTTGTAAGACTTATACACTGGTTTAAATTTATTAATATATTTTTTAATAATATTATTATTTTTTATTTTTAATAATCTAACATCATCTAAAATATACGATATTAAAATGTTTTTAATTTCTATTGGTAAATAATAAAATACCATAATATATATAATATATTTATTTTATTTTAAATGCTTTTTCAAATCTAACATAAAACATATTATTAACATCTTTGGAATTCATATTAACATAAAAGAAGGAGTAGGGCTTATCATCTACCGCTTTATGATACATATTTAACAGTTGCTCTTTATCAACGATGGCGGAGTTTTCCTCGATGAATGACATTAACTCTGATACATTCTTTAACTTGAAGATATACAACGAACTAGAATTCAACCTAATGATTGGAGCAAGGACACGATATTTTTGAACACTTAAACAAAAACTAATGGCGTCGTGTCTGCCTCTCGTTGCCAGTCCATGTAATAACTTACTGTATCTAACAAATTTAGGGTCGTCTGCAAAATCATCAACTATGATTAAAATTGAATGTAGTTTCTTCATCTTCTGTTCTTTCATATAATGAATTATCTTTCTTTGTGTGTTAATTATTTCTTCCAGTTCTTCAGGTTGGTAGGTGTCATAATATAACTTTTCTTTTTCATCATCAACCTTCATATTATCTTTTTGATATTTCTTGACTTCAACGAAGGTAGGGTCATTATGAACCGACGGGCTAAAAATGAATATACGGGCGAAGCAGTCCCTATAAACATTTAGGATAAGGTTTTGAATTAAAACTGTTTTGCCACCCGTTGATGAAGCAACAACAATTGAGCGAAAAGGTAGTTTTGGTACATGTTCATATTTAGATTGTTTGAAATCGTAATCAGTTATATTTATTGGTTTTATTATTGGAACATCAGACATAATAAAATAATATTAAAGTTATTTAGAAAATATTTTATATTTATTATTTTATATGAATAGAAGTTATTCGGATTATATTGATATAATAGATAAAGTAGAAAATATAGAACAAGTAATAATAACCGATAATAAAATTAAGAAATGTTGTTATTATTCATTAGAATTAATTAAGTTAGGAATACAGTATATTAAAAATATAAATATTAATATAGATGGGGAGAAAGAAAAAGAATAAGACAGAATCAGTTGTTTCTTCAACCGATGAAGAAAAAGAAGAAATTGTTAAAGAAACATCAGTTATTGAGTTTGCTTGTCCAATGTGTAAAAAAATCTTAGAAATGAAAAATGAATTAGAAATACAAAAGAAAGGAAACTGTAAATGTTCGTGTATTCCAACAAGTTTCAAAATAAGTAGAAATGATAAGAAAATGAATATTGATAAAACTAGAGACAGTATAAACTTAGAAACAGATGTTCATAATATTGCTATCAAATGGGGAAGGCATGCATCACCATCCGATAATGGTGATAAGGAAACACAAGAAACTGTTAAACAAATAATGAAAAATTAGTATTTAAAGAGTAGATTTAACATAATTGCAACATTTAGTTTTAAAAGTTTAGTTTTATAATTTAGTATATATTTACATGGATGAAGGATTAGATAAGATTGTTAAAAAACTGAACAAGGTTTTAGAACAGAATAAGAATATTTTAGAAATCTTACAAGAAATGGAAAAGAAGAAACCACTAACAAACAGTTATCAAAGTCAGGAAGTAGATAGAACCAGAGCTGAATATAAAAATAAAAGAAATATTTATTTAAACAAACTTAATAACAAAGAAATTAAAGAACCGAAGGCTTCAACTATGACATTTTATCAAATTGACTATGACGAGGAAACGCAACTTTATTCATAAAGTTGTATTTACTCATTGAAAACTAAACATAGTTTAGTTTTTAACGAGGAAACAGGGATTTTTATTCAAAGATAATATTATCTAAATATCTTTAATAATGAACTTATTAGAGATGTTTAGCGGAACAGGCAGTGTTGGACTTGTTGCAAAGTCGCTCGGTTTCAATGTTATTTCATTGGATTTGAAAAATGCTGATATAAATACTGATATTTTGAAATGGGATTATAAACAATTTGATAGGAACCATTTTGATTTTATTTGGAGTAGTCCCCCATGCACTGAATATAGTGTAGCAAAAACTAGGGGAATAAGAAACATTGAATATGCTAATAGTATAGTTTTAAAAACTGTTGAAATTATTAAATATTTTAATCCTAAATATTTTGTAATCGAAAATCCTCAAACTGGATTATTAAAAAATCAGGAGTTTATGGATGAGTTTGAATTTAAAGATGTAGATTATTGTAAATATGGATTTAATTATAGAAAGAGAACTAGGCTTTGGAATAACATTACAACTTGGAAACCTAGAGATTTATGTAAAAAGGATTGTGGCAACATCAGGAATAATAAACATATTGAAACAGCACAACGGCTACCATCGGGCACTAAGGAAAAATGGGGAGACAATCCAACAATACATAAGCAGGAAGACCTATATAAAATACCTAGCGAATTAATTTGTGAAATCTTGGTGAGTTTGACGGATTAAGGATTTTTGAGTTTGGGGTTGGGCTTGAAACTTGAAATTTCTAGGTTCATCCAACGACAAAACAGTAAAAAATGGAATTCTAAAATTTGAAAAGTATTGATTTTTAAGGGGATAATCCATAGTTTATCAAATTTAGAAAACGCCAATATTCATATAGATATTTCAGGAAACTCTCGCCAATCGTCAAACAGGTCAACAAAAAATGGTGAGAGTTTCCCCCTTATATATTACTATAAATATATACCCCCACCCAGAAAAGAACCAAACACACCCACACCCCAAAAAACCGCCGAGAGGGAAATCCGAAAGGGCAACCTAACGACCCACACCCAAAAAAAAAAAAAAAAAAAAAAAGAAAAACAGAAGAAAAAAAAAGCCACACACCGAGCCCATCCAGTCCTTACCTGATAGAGGACAGTCGTGTAGTTGAGGATGTCAATGAAATACCTGCGCTGAGATGTGTTTTCACAACAAACAAGATACGGAAATCAGTCTAACAATGAATGTCATCATTTGCAACTGCAAAGGTCTTTTCATTTGGCGAGCGGTTTCTGGCTAGCGGTTTGTTGAAGACACACATCACAGCACAAGATGAGTGTCTCAAATGTGGGTGAGAAAAGAGAGAAACAGAACTCCACATGAAGTTAAGAAACTCTAGCTAAGCACAAACTGTCATCATGAAACGAACAAACATGCGTGGTGGAAGGAAAAGTTGTTCATGGTGGAAAGAAAAGACGTGTATGGTGGAAATGCTGGTTTTTACAGGGTTTCCACCGACAGTGGAAGGAAAAAACGGGCATGGTGGAAGGTGAATCTCTCTTTCTCGTTTCACATCTACATCATTAACGCATCAACTCATCGCCGTTGCGAAAACTGATTTCACTGACAATCACCTTCCTCATCTCTGACCAGTTCCATGCACCATGAGGACGAAGGAACGCTTCCGAAGCCAGAACATCAAACGTAAGCTCTACTGTTTCCATCAAGCCATTCACCTCCGCCGACAAGTCAAACAGCGAGCTGTAGTTGGGCTCCATGATTGCACGTCCAACCTTGTCCAAGCGACTGTCGGGGCGGTTGTTCTTGAAGATGTTCAGTAGAGGGGACTCTTCCTCGGTTGTACCAATCTGGTCGGTGGGCAAGTTGCGAAGGAGACTCCGAAATGTCCTGATGGGGTTGGACTCTGCATCGGTGTAGAGCTTTGTTAGGCGAACCTTGGCGTCTTCCACCACTTGGGTAGTTGTAAGGAACTTGCTCAGATTGAGGTTGGACTCGGCTTCACGGAGCGTTTGCTTCTTCTCATGAACCATTGTTCGCTTCATAATGTCGTTGGACTCATCCTTCTTGATGGACTTGACGCCACCTTGCCCGGTAGGGTTGACGAAGACGGTGTATCCAAGTCTCACATGGTTTAGACAACTCTCCCTGTTGTTCATCAAGTGGTTCTCATTCACACGGAACACATACTTCCGGTAAGCCGTCTTGCTCTTGTTCAGGTTCAAGTAGTCCAGAACGTGGGTCTTGAACTGGGCAACTGTGTTCAACGGTCGGCGAATGTCTGGCGTGAAAGGCATTGCCCGTGTGGGTTGGTCAATGAACTTCACCAACAGCACAGGTTCCTGTGAAGCAGTCAGGGTCATCAACTTCTCTTGGTGTGCATCTAGGGCTTGAGTAATGCGTGTGATGTTGGACTTGATGCCATCAATGGTGCCTGGCATTTCAAAGCCAAACCCGGAGGCTATCACCAAACGCAACGCCTTGTTCTCATTGACTAGTTGATTCACATACTCCTCGTCAAAGATGAGGCTTACCTGTTGCTCATCATTGTCGTCGTTCTTTGTGTCTGTTGCCGGATAAGCACCGCTACTGGTCTGGTCAGAGGAGGAAGCCATGTCTCTAAACACAGCGTGTAGAACTACTTGAGCAAAAATCTGACATCAAGAAAAAGCATGTAGCGAAGAAATTGAAATGCAGGATTGACCGACAACACAGCAGGGCGCACTTTGACAGTCTTCTCCAAAAGATGTCGCTGAAGCCGTGGTTGCATCGCTGGTGAGATTGAATTCGGATAAACAATAGAATAAAACTGTTTATTTATATTATGTTATTATAATATAAATTAACATTGTAAAACTTTATAACCTTTCATTATACTATACTTATACTCTATAACATATTTCGTTTTGATAATTATTACATTTTTTTGATTTGCTTGTCTCTTTCAAAGTGCGTTGTTTGAACTTGGCATGCTCTTTTGATTTTTTCGTGCTTTGGCTGTTTGTATTTTATTTTGTTTGATACTCTTCTGATATTTTTTGATGGTATGTTGCTTTGTTTTTGATTTTGTGTGTTTTTGAGATTGGGTTCTTTGATGGTTTTTATTTTTGCTGTTTTGTTGGTATGCTTGTTTGAATTATTTAATGTTTTATGCTTTGATTAAATATTTTGTTGGGGGTTGTTCTGGTTTTTTAGTTGCTTGGTGGTTCTTATCTTGTTTTCTGTGAATTTTGCCGATTTTGTTGTATGCTGTTTGATTATTTGGTTTTGATGTTAGAAGTGCCATTTTATGTATTTTTTTTTGGGGGGGGGGGGGGGGGGGGGGGGGGGGCCCGGGGGGGGGGTCCCCCAATACCGCGCGGCAATTTGATGACGTTCCACTAAACGTAGTCTTCGGGGAGCCGGTGTCGCAAAACAGGGGTCCCAGGCTCGATTCCCCCTGCCGGCTTTTTGCTGGCTTGGGCTTCCTGCATCCTTTTCCCGAAAATCTGGAAAAACTCAATGTTTTTGGACGTCATCTTTGCGAAAACGCTGGAAAAACGTGTTTTTTGCGGGAAATACTGGGGAGCAAGGGGAAGTGCAAGGATACATACATACATACATACATTACAGTACATTACATTACATTACATTACATGACATTACATGACATTACATACATACATACATGCATACATGTATGTAAGCATGCATGCATGCATGCATGCATGCACACATACATACATACGTACATACATTACATGCATTACATTACTTACTTACTTACTTACTTACTTACTTACTTACTTACTTACTTACTTACTTACTTACCTACATACTCACATACATGCATACATGCATACATACATACATGCATACATACATACATACATGCTTGCTTACAGACATACATACATACATGCATGCATACATACATTACATACATACATACATACATACATACATACATACATACATACATACATACATACATACATACATACAACCATACATACATACATACATACATACATACATACATACATACATACATACATACATACATACATACATACATACATACATACATACATACATACATTACATACATACATACACACATACATTACATACATACATACACACATGCATTACATACATGCATACATCACATACATACATACATACATACATTACATACATGCATACCTACATACATACATACATACATACATACATACATACATACATACATACATACATACATTCATACATACATTACATACATACATACATACATACATACATACATACATACATACATACATACATACATACATACATACATACATACATACATACATTACATACATACAGTTACATACATACATACATACATACATACATACATACATACATACATACATACATACATTACATACATACATACATACATACATACATACATTACATACATACATACATACATACATACATACATACATACATACATACATACATACATACATACATACATACATACATACATACATACATACATACATACATACATACATACATACATACATACATACATACATACATACATTACATTACATACATACATACATACATACATACATACATACATACATACATACATACATACATACATACATACATACATACATACATACATACATACATACATTACATACACATACATACATACATACATACATACATACATACATACATACATACATACATACATACATACATACATACATACATACATACATACATACATTACATACATACATACATACATACATACATACATACATACATACATACATACATACATACATACATACATACATACATACATACACATACATACAACATACATACATACATACATACATACATACATACATACATACATACATACATACATACATACATACATACATACATACATACATACATTACATACATACATTACATTACATTACATTACATTACATTACATTACATTACATTACATTACATTACATTACATTACATTACATTACATTACATTACATTACATTACATTACATTACATTACATTACATTACATTACATACATACATACATACATACATACATACATACATTACATACATACATACATACATACATACATACATACACATTACATACATACATACATACATACATACATACATACATACATACATACATACATACATACATACATACATACATACATACATACATACATACATACATACATACATACATACATACATACATACATACATACATACATACATACATACATACATACATACATACATACATACATACATACATACATTACATACATACATACATACATACATACATACATACATACATACATACATACATACATACATACATACATACATACATACATACATACATACATACATACATACATACATACATACATACATACATACATACATACATACATACATACATACATACATACATACATACATTACATACATACATTACATACATACATTACATACATACATTACATTACATTACATTACATTACATTACATTACATTACATTACATACATACATACATACATTACATACATACATACATACATACATACATACATACATACATACATACATACATACATACATACATACATACATACATACATACATACATACATACATACATACATACATACATACATACATTACATACATACATACATTACATTACATTACATTACATTACATACATACATACATTACATACACATACATACATACATACATACATACATACATACATACATACATACATACATACATACATACATACATACATACATACATACATACATACATACATACATACATACATACATTACATACATACATACATACATACATACATACATACATACATACATACATACATACATACATACATACATACATACATACATACATACATACATACATACATACATACATACATACATACATACATACATACATACATACATACATACATACATACATACATACATACATACATACATACATACATACATACATACATACATACATACATACATACATACATACATACATACATACATACATACATACATACATACATACATACATACATACATACATACATACATACATACATACATACATACATACATACATACATACATACATACATACATACATACATACATACATACATACATACATACATACATACATACATACATACATACATACATACATACATTACATACATACATACATACATACATACATACATACATACATACATACATACATACATACATACATACATACATACATACATACATACATACATACATACATACATACATACATACATACATACATACATACATACATACATACATACATACATACATACATACATACATACATACATACATACATACATACATACATACATACATACATACATACATACATACATACATACATACATACATACATACATACATACATACATACATACATACATACATACATACATACATACATACATACATACATACATACATACATACATACATACATACATACATTACATACATACATACATACATTACATACATACATACATACATACATACATTACATACATACATACATACATACATACATACATACATACATACATACATACATACATACATACATACATACATACATATGTACATGCATGCATACATACGAGAGAGGGAGAGTGGGGAGAGAGAGGCTTGGGGGGATGGGGAGGATGGGAGCAGAGGGAGGGAGAGAGGACGACAGAACACACAAGGGAGACAAGGAAGAGAGGAAGAAGGAGAAAAGGGAGAGGACAATGTTGGCGGACTGAGCCGGAGGCTCTAAAGTTTATGCAGATCTAGGGGATCAAAATCCAAACTCCCTTTCAGTTGTTTCAAAGGGGTCCAAATACGCTTCTTCCCGCTAAAACACCACCAATTTCCTCTGGAGGGGACCTGTGAGCTGCCGTCGTGCCAAACTATGGCCCCCTTGTTGGACCGGGTGCTGCCTCGGGCCATAATCTTGACAACTGAAACTAACATCCTCCCTCACGACCGTGCAGGGCTCAGGCTACCAGTTGTGCCTCAAATCGTGGCACAGCTTCTAGATACTTTTATTTTCAGTTGGGCAACAACAGGAATCAGGAAAATAAGGTCCTACTACGTGTGATCAAAATCTGAAACACGGCCATAAGGGGCCAGCAGTACATTCCAGCCTTGAGACCTTCTTCACCCTGTTTGAGTTGTTTTGCATGAATTCGGCTCCCTTGAGGCAACACTGCAACGTGGTGAGCCTTCCTAAGGAAAATCTGTCCGTTGCCCCATACAGCAACAGTCCCGCCACGCAATTCCCTGACTTCCCTACTCAACCCCGGTCAAAAAGTGCATGGGCTGTGGGCCAAACATTGAAACATGGAGCAACCCCAACACGGGCTGACTGGCAGACGGAAATTGAGAAATTTCCGCCCCGCGCGGGGCTGGGGCAGCACCGGCGGGTGTCTTCCGGAGTTTCCCGTGAAACGGAGGTCGAAGCAGCGGGTTTTCGGGTTGGAACGGGTCCCCTCTCCACATTGGATGGGACGATTTCTGCAGACAAACCCTTGCCCAGCCATAGACTTCTTGCAAGGAATGAGTGGGAGGCGCAGTCCAGCCTTCCTCGCACCAAGAACGAGCAAGAAAAGCCGGTCGTTCGCGTAAGGCGGCCTCCCCGCGACGGACCCCGCCTGTCGCCGCTTTCCCAGCGCGGGCCCTTTCGCCGCCGCCACTGCCTCGGAGCTCCGAGGTGAGACCCAGGAGCTCTTGAGGCCATGTGCCCAGGTGCTTTCCGGGCGGTTGCCTCTTACCAACCTGATACCATGCCATCAAAAAGAGCTACACCATTTGGGAACGACATTTGATGGACCAAAGCAGTTGTGCCTTTTGGTGGACGTCAAAGACTCATAGGCTGTGCCCAGAACGAAACAACGGGAAATGCGCTGAATTCTTGGGTCAGTGGACCATTCCAAAAAGTAATCATGCTGTCGTTGGCAAAACTGACACGCGGAAATGCAGAAGACCTGCCTTCCGCTTGCGAGCTCAGTTAGGGATGGCCTGGCATTGAATCACCCTAGGCCTGGCTCAGTTCTAAAAACTGTTCTTGTGGCGGGGAGCATTAATTGTCAGGTTGGTTTGGAGTAGCGCGATCGAACTGCCAAACAAGCCAACAGCTAACCGGACGGCGACCACGAAGCATTGCCCGCAACCAGTCCTAGTCCATATTGTTGGGTGTGGCTTTGCTTTGTGGAACGGGCCCCTTTTTGGTTGGTGTTCTAAGTTGAAACCAAAAGGAAACCAAGAGCCCGTTTTAAGGGTTCTCCGGATTCTCCTTTAAGGCAAAACCCATCCACCTGAGAAGTTCTACCTTGAACCAGGGCAGCGCAACATCTTGCCCAGGGTGGTTTAAAGGGAAATCAAAAGAAGCATACCCTCCTCTACGGAAAGCGTCTCTTTTCTTAAGTGGGAACTGGGATAAGCCCACGATTCAAGCAGAGGGACCGTCGACATCTTGGGAGTATCATGCTGGCTCGACAGGGGGTGAAAGAATGACCCCTCCGAACCCTGCGATTTCCTTTGAGGGGATCCTTAAGCTCACGTCTAAAACCCCTTACACGATTCCCTAGTCAGAACCAGCAAGATCAGTGTGTTGGATGAATGCATGCAGCCCATGCGTTTTATCGGCAAACAGTTGCACGTCATGTAGACATCTCTGAGCTCGAATCCTCCCCCGGCCTGTTGAGGCCTTGTGATTGCGAGTCTCAAACACGAATTCCTTGTTTTGCAGAGAAAGGCATAGAAAAGCGCAACCTCAGGAAATAGAAAAGCCACTCTGAGAAGGACCTTCGAGGCATCGACCTTTCCTCTGGTGTCTGCGAAGAGCTCGTAGGGAGGATCGAGAAACACCGGCGCCCTCACACCGGGCACGAAGCACGCGGCTGCGAAGCACGGTGTCCCAAAGCGTCCGTGTCGACTCTTCAAATCGTTCTACTTGGCACCTTCCTACAGGAGTCGAATACTTGCGTGGCATCTTTGGGGACTCCGAACCACGTGGCTTCCGATGAAAACAAATCCAAGCCACCAGAGCTGTGTCAGGCAGAAGCCACAATACCGCATTTTGTCCTGTGCTTGAAACCCGAAATGTGTAGAAGCCTGTACCTCAGCTTTTGCCCAACCAAAATACAGTGTGTGTCTGAGTCTTATTGTGCACATCTTCAAATCTATTATAGTTGCAATAGCGATCCCGGAAATCTCTCTATATTGGGATGGTCCCTTTAATTCCCCAGTCGTTTGGGCGGGCATTCAATCCCAGCGAAGCAGCGGCCCGGTCTCTGCCTCTCTGGCTGTGCAAAAAGTTCCGCAAGACTCCTGCCTGGCTCGAGCGCCAAAAGAGTTCGCGACGGCCGAATTCGCGGACTTCCGCCTTGGATAACCCAATCGATCAGAGCGACCCTGGAAAAACAGCCGAAGAAGCCGATCGCCGCCGATCGCCCAGTAAAACCTGACATCCTTTTCGATTCAGAACAGTAGGGATGGACCATTGCTTTAAGGGAGAACCCTCAAACCAAAATCGGTTAAACAAGGGTGGAATCTACTGAACAACTGGGATAAAGTCTGGCAATGTTTGGCATTCCCCCCACACAAAAGTCCAATGCCGTTTTCCGCTGGTCGCCTTGGTTCAGCGATTCATCGCCGAGAACCGGGCCGCAAATCCAACAACTCCTCTGCGCTCTACGGTTGTGGGATTTCGTGTTTTCATCCCCGTTTCTCCGGGTGGCCAAGGGGGCAAACGTAGGGCGAAAGGAGGTTTTGGCAGATTTTGGGTGGCAAAGGGTCCTTCGAGTTGCTTCGGGAACGGCCAATCTACGTTTTTGCTTTAATGTGTGCCGTTCTGATACAAACTTGTTGTCGAGGCGATGTTCGACCAGCACGCCTGTCAACCGTGGGAAACACCTCACGTTGACACAAAGGTTGAAGATCTGATCTGGGCATGTCCCAAGACACAGTACGAACACCTGCAGCGGCGCCCCGCCCCCCTATCACTAACCCCCCAGAATCCGTCTTCTGCCAAGTAATTGCTGTTCCAGAACCCAAGACCCGACTGGGGAACGAACCCACACACACACACACACGTACCAGCAAAATTATCTTTGTGCCTTCTGGTCCAAGATGTTGTCCACAACCGCTACTCCCGTACCACTGCCAATAGGGTCTATGACATGTGTACGTATATATACACATCTTATACGCACCAGTTATACAGTGTTTGATGGTGTGGTTGTACACCCCGTTCCTTGGCGTGGAGACATTTCAGATCATGAACCAGACTGGGGATCGCACCGGCGTCAGCGGCAGGTGGCCACGCACAGCTCGTTACTGGTGAGCCTTCCGGCCTGAGCGACGATTCGACGAGGGTGGGACGGCCGAAAGGGCGGTGAACATGTGTTGCTTGGAAGATGCCCACCGAAAGGTTGCGGTGCGCCACAAGGGGCAAGGGCTACTTTTGGGGCTTCCACACAGCTAGGCCAACCTTCACAGGGAAGTGAACATGAACAACTACTCCGTGTCTTAAAATCGAGGCCACCGGTGCTCGATTTTGCGTCAAAACTTTCAGCTAGCAGTCAACAGCCATGTCCATCGCGTGAGCCTAGGTGGCGGGAAGTGACTAGGACGAACCTTGAGATCCCATCAATGCATGTGTAAAGTGTAAACGATATAATTGTTAACAATACGAGTACTATTCTCCACACCATGGGCAGAACGCCAGGCGGCCACAGCATCTGTTTCTACCGTAGCACAGTCTTCGCAATGCTCCACAGAATTCAAAAAATCAGCTTGCCGCAGGACACTGGATCCCTGCTGGGTTTGAGACTCGCAGAGCTCAACTCCTTAGCGTAGGCCGACATCCAGCAGCCACCAGCTAGGGCGTGGGGAAAGGGCCGCCCGGGCCAATGTGCTCCAGAGCTGGAAGAGGTCCGTCCGACGCGCTGGCAGCGCTCTCGGCTGCGACAGCTGAACCGAAGGTTACCAAGCCATAGCTCTCAATGTGAAACATCTCCACAGATTGATCCTCCTCGAACGCCACCTCGTATAAGACTGTGCACTCCTGGCACTCTGCTCCCTCGAAATTCACTCGAACCGTCCTATGTCCAAACTCTGTTTGCGCAGGGTGGCAAGATGCGGGGCGTCGCAACTAGCATGGAGCCCATGAAAAAGGGGACCGCCAGTGTACAAAGACTTTCCCAGAGGGAAATGTTATATTTGTGATATTTGTGTAGGAGGCTGAAAGGGGCTATCAAGAGCTCAAGCGCAAGCTCCTGCAGGTGGGAGACCTTGGTGAGCTTCTGGTTTTTCCCACCCACAATGACCAGGTCACCCTCACTCAGCTGATCTGCACGTTGGGCTCCCTGGCAGCCTGCAATGCGCTCGAAACATGTCAGAATAGTAACAGAAAGATGGACGAACAACCCAACGCCCAAAGCACCTCCCAGAGACTCAAAACCACACAACGACAGAGGAAACCCCGAAGAACCCTCGCAAACTTCATGCGGCAATCAATCAATGGAGGCAAATGTGGCAGGCGGTGAAGAGGCGTGTCCCGGCAGCAATTTGCCCTTACGCGTGCCCCACCTGGCCCAGGCACTGCCACGCGATGATCCTTGGACACTGTGAAGCGCCCCTGGCGCGTGGTAAGCTCCACCAAGTCGTAGGGCCTCTTGCGGTGCGCCTCGATGCGAGCCACCTTGGCGTCAGTCAGGTCGCGCAGGCGCACACGGTCGCCGATCCTCAGCTTCTCCACGCGCAGCAAGTGGCCGTCCGCTCCCGGCAGGACCGTGTTGGGTGGGAAGCACTTTGCCGATCGGCTGCTCGCATCGCTGATGGACTGTGCATCTGACTGGTCTCCAGTGTTAACAAGAATAAAGGAGTTGGCGGACTGAACATCTGATTGATCTCCAACAAGAGAGGAGGAGTCCGTGATATTGTTGAGGACCGGGGTTGCGCCTGAGGCCAGGTACCCCACATGCTTCAACGATTGCTGGTAAGCCGGACTCTGAACAGTTGCTGTGATGGATTTCAACATTTTTGTTTGGCAACCAGCGGGCCTGGAGCTTCATCTCGAGAATCGCTCGTGTCAGGGTGGATGAAGGCCTCGTCCAACAGAAGTGGCACATCGTGTTTCCGCAGCTGACTCTCACATGTTGGGATACAACTACATGCCCTTGGAGTAGCTGGCCGGGAATAGCGTCTCTATATTGTGCAACCACCAGTATGTCATTCATAACATGATATGTCCGGTTGGTTAGTATCCCAAGGTGTGGCATTTGCCCGGATGGGCCTCGAGCATTTGTTGAAACGAGCTAGCAATGGAACTTAGCTGCGCATATAGAAATATATTGCACACCGTAAATAATGTACCTTTTGAAGACCCCAAAATATCATTATCATTCATTCATTATCAGGTTGCATGTTATCATGAAGTTTAGCTGGCCTTGGGTGCGTGGTCAAATCCTAGCCATGGCCAGCTTCAGGCTCAATGGCACGAAGCGTTGCCCAAACACGGGGTGACAGCTGTTGTTTGAGCCCGTTTCTCGCGGACCTGATAGTCCCTTAAGAATCTATCTTTCGCTCGAAACTCCTCCCACCAGCCCAAAAGTGTACAACTTGCGCAGGGCAAGTGCAAGCCCCTTGGACTGTCATTCCGTTTGAGCCACGAAAAGCCTCATTTGAGTCGCGAAGAAGTATCATTCCCAACCACAACATAGGCCACATACGGCGATTTATTCGTGCTGGGGCGCCAAGACATCGTCGCAATCCTCCTTCAGCTTCAAAATGCGCCGTGCCAGTTCCCCTGACTTCTGCACCTCCGGAGTCAACGCAATCCTCTGAAGGGCCTCGTTCTCACGCTGCAAAGCCTCGACTTTCTTCGTCTCCGCTGCCTTCGCAACTGTCAACTCGTCCAGCTGCTGCTGCAATTTCTGCTTCTCCTGCTGGATCTCCGCCTTCTGCTGCTTCTCCGTCTCAAGCTCCGCCGTGAGCTGGTCGATTCGGGCTTGGAGTTGCGCGTGGGCGGGCGGCGGGCTCTGCAGGCTTCCAACAGGCCCAGGCGGGGAAGCAAGCAGACATCGAAGTACAACTCCAACTGCGGCTCGGGGGTTTCACCAGCCTCTCCTCGCCCGCCTCTCTGAGCTCAAATCTTTCCAGACCATGTTTCAGAACAGAAAAATGGTTCTCCATGGATTTTGCAAAAATGAGGTGGCTGACGTGTTTGTTGGCTTGACAAAAAGGTGATGGATGCTTCAGGGACATGACTTTCTCCACAATGACCCTGCTGTAGGGCCTGGACCGCTTTTTTGAAGAGAAATTCAAGGATCCTCGGGCGGGCGGAAGCGTTCAGCCACTTCAAGCGAAGAAAAGAAGGCATGTTCAGCCATTCTCTTTGTGGCAAGAACCAAAAACTCCCCTTGAAGAGCAGAACCGGCTTCTCAGGATTTTCCCCGCGCCCATGTCGAGAGCACCGAGGCGTTTCTCCCCCGGGTCTTCGGGTGTTCGGGGCTCGGCTTCCGGGCTTCGATTCGCCGGGCGGTCGCCGTCCTGGGACCCCGGGAGCTGAGAGACCCGACGGGCCGGGCGGAAGCTCGCGAGGAACACGGGAAACGCCGGCCGTCTCCAGACCAACAGCTGGTGAGTCTTTGGGACCACTCGCGGCTTGTCTCAACACAAGGGATCTCCCACTGGTGAGTCTGTGGGAGTCTTTGGGAGTCTTTGCTGTGTCCCGGCGGTCCTTTCCCGCTCCAAGACTCCAAGATCGACCTGGGAAGCGGGAGCCGCTGGAGCTCTGACTGCCGCCTGGTGCGGGGGCCCACGAAAACACGAAGCTGTTAAGACTTTCGCCCCAATAATTTAGCCTCAAAAATCGAAATCACCTCAAAACAAGAGAAACCACGGGTCCCCATGTAAGACCAAAATTGCCTCTGGAGTCCCCACGTAAAACCAAAGTGTTGTGCGGGGGGGGAGGTTGTGGTCGGGGGGGCTGCGAAGCTCTATGATGATATTTAAGCTTGGGTACCGGAACTAAAGGGCGATGTCCAAGCCCGATCCGGCATTAAACTGGCTTGCAACCGAAACCAGCCTCCAACCATGCTTTCCAGGGACCCGACCATTTCCAGCAACACGAAACCGCTAGACAACCATATTTGTGTGCAAAGAAGCTGGAAGGAATGAGTGTGGCTGGAAACTCTTGGTTGGATCAGAATGGGGACGGACGTTCCCCCTCATGAATCTTTCCAGAAAAACACCAAAGCCGACCCAAGGCCAGTGTTCATTTTCAAAAGAGCAACGGTTGCAAAGGATGCAAGAGGTATCCAGCTATTCCGGCTCGGCCCAAAATCTCTCGGTAGTCTCATCAGGAGGGCTCTTCGTTTCAAAGGGAAACCGCGGAAACTTTTTTTGGGGGTCGTGACCACACAAATACCCGCTCACGAGAAAATCCCGCCGGGCCAGGATCCAGGATCCAGCATGCCCCTTACCCTGTATATACCCCTAAAGTGGGTTGGAAACCAGGGGTTGGCCGACGGGTACTTCCACCCTTCAAGCCCGGGCCCCCAGGCCTCCGGGCCGTTCAGGTCTAAGACTCCTGCACGACTCACTCAGAACCAGGAGCGGAGTTGGATGAATGAATGCACGTGCGTTTCATCACCAAACATGGCAAACAGTTGCACGTCATTTCGACATCTCTGAGCTCAAATCTTCCCCCTGTTGAGGCCTTGCGATCACAATTCTTCAAACACGAAGTCCTCCCTCGCAGAGACAGGCATAGAAGAACGCAAACTCAGGCAGGAAATGGAAACGGCATCGATTTTGCTTAATGCACTCGCACAGTCGGCTACTTCCCAAAAGACCCGAAGGCATCTGGGGAAAGGACGCCTGACACCCAACTTGCTCGGCATCCATATCAACAGCTCAGTGCCAACAACAAAAAATCTAGCCCCGCCCAACGCAGCCGTCTGGTCCTTTTGGGAGGCCACGCCCGTACTGGGAGCACGGCCGTCCAGCACCATCCAACTGGTGTGTTTTCCTGGCTCTCGGGGAATCGATCAGAATCCTTTTCGGGGGTGTTTGGCAATGAACCGCTTGGGATCCCTTAACGGACCTACCGGGAACTACGTGGTGGCTCAGGGGTCATTCCCGGCCCTCCAAAAACCATGCGCCGTCCTTTCACTCGCCCTTTAAAACAGCCATCAGTGGGCGCTCCTGAAACGCTGAACTCAAGCCCAAAGAACATGCAGCATATCGGCCCATTTCTATTTGGGGTTCCATAGTGTGTCAGCTCCTGATTCATCCACCCCAGCCAAGGGAACCCCAGGAATCAAAAACAGCATGTATTGCGAACTCAGGGCCCATCAAACCCAAACTCCCTCCCTGCGCCTGTGTTTGTATGGCGGCACATGATCCCTCATATTGCTCGCTGGACTCCCTTCGCTTATCACACCTCCGAACCCCACGCGGGCTTCCCGGCAACTGGAAGGGTCAATAAACACACACCCGGCACGAAGCACGCGGGTGCTGAGAATTGCCTCGAGGTGTCCATGTCTCCTCTTCAAATCGCTCTACTTGACACCTTCCAAAAGGAGTCGAATACTTGCGTGGCATCTTTGGGGACTCCGACCCACGTAGCGGAAGTTTTCGGAAAGGAAGCTTTTGGAAGCCACCAGAGCCGCAGGCAGAAGCCACAGCTCAAAAACCGAAAAATGCGTAGAAACCTATGCCTCAGCTTTTGCCCAACCAAAATACAGTGTGTGTCTGAGTCGTGTCATGTGCATCTTCAAACCTATAAATGGTCCCAACGGCGATCCCAGAAATCTCTCATGGGGATGGCCCCTTCCCTTTTGGCAGATTCTAAGTGAAGGGAGTCGGTCGGATCGGAACCCCGCGATATGGGCCGCCATAAGCCTCGAGCTGCACACTTGGGCATCACCTTTCGCCCGCAGCCACACTTATTGAGGTGCCGGATTCCACAGGTCGCGAATCGGAATAGTGATGGTTCAAACTGTGTCGAAGGCAAACCGAAAGGCCATGGGGTTCCAATTCCCAAGAAGACTGGTCCTGCAAAGAATCAAAAGGCCACCGTTCTAACTGTACCCCCCTCTCCAGGCTCTCCAGAGGGATCCATGTCAGCGACGTGGCCCGAGGGACGGCAAAGTGACAAGGAAAGATAATATGGGTATTGACACCCTGTTCCCTCAGAGTCTCACGCCACCCTTTACACCATGTTCGTTTCACTTGGCTCGAGTTGTTGAGGCGGCGGGGTGCTCTAAAGACCCGTACAGGGAAACTTGGGAAGAGGTGAAAGGACTCAGTGCCAGTTGTCTATCCAAATGTGCTCTTTCAGAGCAAGCCGATATTTTTGTTGAATTTTTAGGGCTGGTTCATTGGCCATGGAGACAAAAAAGCCAGAGCCCCCCTGTGCTGGCTGATTCTAAGCCGCAAACCCTTTCCAAGAGAAGGGCAGTCGAGTTGCCCGGCTTCGCCTTCCGACTCGAGGCAGCAGCCCGGTAGGCCGCAATGCAGCCTGGCCTCGGAGGCATCGATACGCCAGGCAGAACTCGCTTCCGACCGAAGGCCCCTGACTTTGATTTGCCACAGCTTGCAGATGAGGGGTTCCAGGTAACTGGGCGTATCCCAACCAAAAGGACGAGGTATCCCAATTAAAAAGGACGCCAGTGGGCTCTGAAGAAATTCCCAGCTTCGGACTTGTGTCTGTCTCTGTCTTTGCAGCGCTTCGGCAGCTTTCAAAAAAAGGCCAGTTTGCCATTGCAGACTTTGATTCCCGCTGGGTTGGCAACACTTCGCAGAAGCCAACGCGGAACGGGAGCCGTCACTCCTTGGCCAACTGAATCAAGGATCCATATTTCGCTGGCAAAGCAAAACAAGAAGCTTCCGACGTGGAGCATCACTGCATCACTCAGTTTGGACGAGTTATTCCATGGCCAGTGCCTCTGCGCAGCTCGTTTGATCCAAAGCAAACCTAGGCCTCAGCTTCGCCGCGGCCCAGCTCCGCGTCAGGCTGCTCGGAAGCGACGCTGCCAAAGGTCACCAAGCCGAAGCTCGGGAGCTGGAGCATTTCCAGCGGGCCGTCTGGCTCCAGCCTCACCTCGTACAAGTGCGTGCGCTCCTCAGACTCCAAAGCAACGAGTTGAGGGCAGCTCCGACGGCCAACCCACTTGAATTCAGGACGCCCTTTGCCTAGACCTACACCTCCAAGCGACAAAAGCTATTGAACCAGCTGCCGTTATGTAAACGTTGCATCTTGACTAGTTGGCCTGCGTAAGCCGAACAGGGGGGCCTTCAAGGCTACGCATGTTTTTTGCCCCCAGAAATAGAAATGGTTGGATTTGCGGGAAACCGTCTTGGCGGCAAGCCTTGTTTTGGCCCGAACTTGGCAATCGGAGGCAGCAGTTCTGAGTGTAGACAGAGGAGAAACCAATTCCCATGCACTTCGCTGGGGTCGGACAACTTGGGTCTAAACATACCATGCCCTTCAAACGGAAACCTACAAAACTATGTTGAAACAAGGCAGTTCCAAACATGCTTCAAATGGCGTGTCGGCCAACCTGATTTGGGAAGCCCGTCCTGTCGGCTGGTGACCTTGGTCAACTTCTGCTGCTTGCCGCCCACCAAGACCGTGTTGCCCACCCCGAGCTGGTCTGCGCGCTCCGCCTCGCAAACTTCGCCTCGCAAGATCAGCGGCCATAACAATTTTAAGCATGAACCAGCATGGTCAAGGACTTGTCTTCTTGTCGTTTTCCGGGCTTTCGGGCTGAGATCGAGGGCGATGCTTTTCTCGGCAACTTGGAGGTTTATGCGGCCCGTTTTGTGTTTCGTTGTCGCTTGACCGCCATCGTCCTGCTTAACTTTGCCAAACCAAGCTAGGGTTTTGTGGATTGGTTGAAGCCACCAAACCAGGGTTCCTCTTCAAGGTTCAAGGGGCAAGCATGACTTTCAGTGTGTATATAGAGCAGAGGTGGTTAAAGCGACTTTGAACGTATGTTTTCGTCCCTGGAACGTCAAACAGAGTCCATATTGGCTGAACCAGGTTGTAAGCATAGATGCAGTCGAAACATCCTTTGATGATGTGGCCCGCCTTCTGACGCCAATGAAGGTACTGCCACGCGGTGAGACTTGGACACGGTAGACAGCCCCTGGCGCGTAGTGAGCTCCACCAAGTTGTAAGGCTTCTTCTTGGCGCGGTGCAAGTGCATGCCCACCACGGAGGCTTCGGTCTGGTCCAGCAGCCGCACGCGGTCCCCGATCTTCAAGTTCTCCACTCGCAGCAAGTGACTGTCCAAGCCGTGCAAAGCCGTGTTCGGCAGAAAGCACTTGGCCGAGCGGCTGCTGGTGTCCGAATACATGTCTGACTGATCACCGACAAGAGTGAATGAGTCCACTTCGCCTTCCGAAGCCGGGGCACCTGAGCCATGCTCGTGTGATCCCTTGAAATCTCAATCTTTGGAAACCAACAGGCCTGGACCTTCATCAGCTTGAGGACCGCCGTCAGAGCGGCTGCAGGCCTTGGCAAAATCAAAGTGTTTCCGGTCACCTTCAGAACACCCAAGCTCAAAGCCAACGCTTCCCAAAAATGTCATTTTGAGAGAAAACGCGGCCCATTGACACACAGTGACCATATCCGTTTTCTTAAAGCACAATCTCCAGTTGGGGTGCCAAAAAGGCGTCGCACTGCTCCTTCAGCTGCAAGATGCACTGCGTCATCTCTGACTTCTGCGCCTTCTGGGACAGCAAAGCCATCCTCTGCTGCAGAGTCTCATTCTCTTTCTGCAAATCCTCGACTGTCTTCATCTCCTCTGCCTTCTGCCGCGCCAGCTCGTCCAGCCGCCTCTGCAAGTTTTGCACGATCTCCGCCTGCTGCTTCTCCGTCTCAAGCTGCTCCATCAGCAAATCAATCCTCTGGTGCAAAGCCTTGATCTCATGCTGCGCGGACTCGGCTTTCTGCGTCTCCTCTTTCTTCTCCCGCGTCAACAGCTCATGGCGGCGCTTGGACTCGTCCAGCTGCTTCTGCAATTTCTGCTTCTCCTGCTGGATCTCCGCCTTCTGCAGCTTCTCCGTTGTAAGTTCCTCCGTGAGCTGGTCGATGCGGGCTTGGAGCTGCGCGTGGGCGGGCGGCGGGCTCTGCAGGGTTCCAGGCCCGGGCAGGGGAAGCAAGGAGACATTGAAGCCGTCCACCCACTCTGAAGACGTGTACAGCTCCAACTGCGGCTCGGAACTTTCGAAGGTCGCCTCCAGCACCCGCCTCTCCCCGGCCTCCAGCCACAGCTTCCAGCCACAGCTTCCAGCGCCCCGCGGCCTTCTCCCAGCGCAGCCGCACCGCACCGCCGTCGAGCTCGTGCCGACCAGGCGGCCGCCGTCCGCGTAGAAGTCGACCTCCGCCACGAGCCTCGGCGCCGCCCCAGGCCGCAGCTCGGAGAGGTGAGCCACGGAGTGGTAGCTCCAGGCCTTGTGGCGCAGCTCCAGGCCTTCGGCGCCGCTCGCGGGCCACGGCGCCGTGGAGCGGCGGCCGTTCGCGTCCGCCTGCCACACGAGCTCCGAGGGGGCCATGGCTTGGGACGGGTTGAGAGGCGAAAAGGCGGAGACTTCTGAGACGTTTCAAGCCGAAATCTGCTCAAAACGCACTATGAATAGAAACACAGCAGCTTCCGAGTGCCATCAGCTTGCACTTGAAATCATCTAAATCTAAACTGCAGAAGTCTTTGCCCAGCTGACAGCTTGTGCCCCTCTCGTCGCTGGCACGTCAAGGCCCCCGGCGTGCCCCGTGCCCTTTTTGCAGCTGGAAGCCTCCAGGCCAGGTGGAGGGGTCCTCCAAAAACTGAGCGCGGCTCTTCTGGCTCACGAAGAGTTTTTGCTTTTGCTACGTTTGTAGCTCTTACCTTCTCGTGAGGACTATGCCCCGCCAAGATCCATTCCCCCTACTCGCGACATGCTGTCAAATACTTTGAGAAGCTGCGGCTCTAAGGAGGCCTGACGCATGACAGAATGAATCACCGGTCACGGGAACCCTATGCTGCAATGGGTTTGGTCAAGACATTCTATCAAAATGAACTTGTGCCTTTGGTCTCAAGCCAGTTGGCTTGGATATAAGTTGGCTAGCATTCTCACAAATCACGTTGGACATGCTCTTTGACCCACCGTCGTTGGCCCAGAAGGCGACATTCCAAGCTTGCTTTCGGACGTCCAAGCCGGATCCGAAACTGGGCTTTGTCACTCTAAAACCAGCCTCTCGAGTCTTCTTACCATGCGTTCCAGGGACGTGCCAAGAATCTGGAAAGAATGAGTCTGGCAGGATTTCTTTTTGGTTAGAAGGAATGGAGACGGTTCCCCAAGTGAATCTTTCCGGAAAATCACCAAAGCCGGCACCAAAAACACGTGTTCTTCTTTCAAAAGAGCGATTGTGAAGGATGCAAGCGGAATCCATTGCGATTCGGCCAACAGAATTCTCCGGTAGTCTTGGTGGCTTCGAAGGAAAACGCGGAAACTAGTCTGGGGGTCGGGGTGACACCCAAAAGCCCGCGACTTATCGAGAAAGAACGCCGGCCCGGGCCTGCCGAGCTGGGGCGTTCACACCGGTCCGCGTCCTGGCAAAGCAGCTGGCAAGCCGCGAAACGGCAAGGGGAATTTATGAGACGTAAGCAACTCCGGTTAAGTCACCCACGTGTGTTGAAAGGGCACCAAACACGAGCGCCAGTTGTACGAACGCACAGCCACACCTGGGGCCAAAAAAATAGGCGGTGCTTTTCTGGTTCTCCTTTGCGGCAACGCCTTCCGGTAAAGTAGCCGCAAGGACCAGCCCGGCCTTCGTTTTTCCCCCAAACCCCAAACCAACTATTGTTAGACCACACCAAGGGGGTAAATAAGCAGGTTGTGGATGGTAACATGAATATTATCACGATATTGTTTGCTTAGAACATCACATTTTGGAACATCGAAGTTAGTTTCCGTTTGGTGTTTGCTGATGTTTGCAGGTTGGTTCTGGGTTCTTCTCCCAAGAAGCTGGGTCGCAACTCTCACAAAAGGACACTGGGATTTCCGTGGCCTTTCAACTGCTGTTTGATTACAAAATTTCGAAAAGTCCCAGCCGCCAACGGGGTGAAGGCTCTCAACCGGTCGCCTGCCTCGAAGCGCTCGCCGTTGCCAGGTCCTGAGGTCGGCGGTAGACCTGCGCAAGGCGAACGAAAACAGTTGCTAATGCCTCTGGCTGCATGTCTTCAGATTGCTTGTCGGTGCTTGGCTTGGTTTAGAGGCCAGGGGGCGGTTTCCCATTTGCCCACAAGAAGGAGAGGCTCAAACCCTCTAACTTTGGGTCACCTCATGCTTGTCAAAACTTGGGACGCCCTTCCCCCAACAGGTTTCCCGCTGGTGTCCTGTCCGAACAAGCCACACTTGGAGGGTACCCGCAAGATCAATTTCATCTCAAAGGCACCCCCTCCGCTGGGTGCCAAATCCTCCCGCCGGCACGGACGCGCGCGAATTCAAATACATCTTTCATGGGTGGCATAGCTTCCAGAATCTTCTAGGTACCACTAAAAACGGGACCACCTACACCAACCATACTTGCTTCATGATGGGAAAAACTGCAACCACTGGAGTCCAACATGGCCATGGATTCACACAACGTACACATCCAGCGTGTTGAGCACACCTGCTTGACCCTATTTCAGGTGTTCTCGCATCATGATGCGTCCAACCCTGTAGAAGCTGTAGACACCTTTAAGCCCACATGCAATGTGTGAGACTTCCAAAGTCAAACTATGCTGTCTCAAACTACGGCAAACTTGCCGTATTTTGCCTGTCTTAACCCCGAGAGAAACCCATCTAAGACCATCTAAGACATCTAAGGACCCTCTTCTTTGCTTCCCTCCCCCCCCCCCCCCACCCTCCCCGCGGCTCCGCCTCCACGCACGCCGAATCGCGGGATCTCTGCCACTGGATGCCACTGGCAACGCCTCGGCCGCGAAGCTTTTGCTGAAGGTGTTGATCCTAAGGTCGGGGTTGTGGGACCACTCGCAGTTTATCTCAATACAAGGGATCTCCCTCTTACGGCTGGTGAGCCTTTGGGAAGCCCTTGTTGTTGTATCCCAGGAGCGGTCGTTTCCCGCTCCGTCCAAGATCGACCTGGGAAGCGACCCTTGGGAATCAGATCCTCCGCGGTGTTGGGACATGTTGGGACCTCCTAACAGGTCCTAACAAAGGCCACCCGTCCACCGGGGGCAAGACCTCGTGTGAACGCACGCTTTGATTTGGCTCCCCCATGATCAGCAAAAGGAGGGCCCACGTTTGGAGGATAACATGTCACACGTCAAGGGCTCGACCCCCGGACCTCCCCAGGCCGACGGACCCAGGCCGCCGCACCGAACCGCCTCGCCTTGTGGGGGGACGGCCGAACGCCGACGGACGCGAGCCCGGCCGGGCGGAAGCTGCTCCCGAGAAGCACGGGCACCGCCGGAAGCCGCGGACGCCGGCCGCCGGCCGCTGGAGTCTGTGCCGCCGGCCAAAACAACCAGTCGAGCGCGAAAAAAGCGCCTGAAAGTCTAGCCAACACCTCAAAATTCCACCCAGATTGGTGTCAAAACGAGGAAACACCGCTAAATGTGTGGAGAAAGGACCGCTCAAGCGAGGAACCAATCTAGTAAAATCGGAATCGGAGCCGAATCGGGTTTTGGATCGGAATCCGATGGAACGATCACCATCCGGATGAATCCGACGGAATCCAAAACCTGGGTGGAACTAAACTAAACCAATCCGATGGATCGAATACCCGCAAGGCCCAGGCCGAGCCGCCGGGGTCTGCGGCTTGAGATCCCTGAGTTGGATGAATGCAGCTGCGTTTTATCGGCAAACAGTTGCACTCCCCTTGCTGGGGCCTTGCGATCACAATTCTCAAACGAATTCCTCCCTCGCAGAGAAAGGCATAGAAGAACGCAAACTCGTTCAGGAAATCGAATCGCCGCTCTGAGAAGGACAAAAACGCATCGATCTTGCTTCTTTCCACTTTACGGCTCCTGGGCCTTTGAATGCACTCGCACAGTTGGCTACTTCCCAGAAGACCCGAAGGCATCTGGGGAAAGGACACCTGACACCCAACTTGCTCGGCATCCATACCAATAGCTCGGTGCCAACAACGGAAAATCTAGCCCCACGCCCAACGCAGCCGTCTGGTCCTTTTGGGAGGCCACCCCCGTACTGGGAGCACGGCCGTCCAGCACCATCCAACTGGTGTGTTTTCCTGGCTCTCGGGGAATCGATCAGAATCCTTTTGGGGGCGTTGGCACGGACCTAACGGGAACCACGAGGTGGCTCAGGGGTCGTTCCCTCACTGCCTGAGAAGCAAGCTTCAAAGTTCCCGGCCCTCCAAAAACCATGCGCCGTCCTTTCACTTGCCCTTTAAAACAGCCATCAGTGGGCGCTCCTGAAACGCTGAACTCAAGCCCAAAGAACATGCAGCATATCGGCCCATTTCTATTTGGGGTTCCATAGTGTGTCAGCTCCTGATTCATCCACCCCAGCCAAGGGAACCCCAGGAATCAATAACAGCATGTATTGCTAACTCAGGGCCCATCAAACCCAAACTCCCTCCCTGCGCCTGTGTTTGTATGGCGGCACATGATCCCTCATATTGCTCGCTGGACTCCCTTCGCTTATCACACCTCCGAACCCCACGCGAGCTTCCCGGCAACTGGAGGGGTCAATAAGGCGAGTGCTGAGAATTGCCTCGAGGTGTCCATGTCTCCTCTTCAAATCGCTCTACTTGACACCTTCCAAAAGGAGTCGAATACTTGCGTGGCATCTTTGGGGACTCCGACCCACGTAGCGGAAGTTTTCGGAAAGGAAGCTTTTGGAAGCCACCAGAGCCGCAGGCAGAAGCCACAGCTCAAAAACCGAAAAATGCGTAGAAACCTATGCCTCAGCTTTTGCCCAACCAAAATACAGTGTGTGTCTGAGTCGTGTCATGTGCATCTTCAAACCTATAAATGGTCCCAATGGCGATCCCAGAAATCTCTCATGGGGATGGCCCCTTCCCTTTTGGCAGATTCTAAGTGAAGGGAGTCGGTCCGCGATATGTTCCGAGCCAAAAGGCTGGAAAAACCAAACTGGGCCGCCATAAGCCTCGAGCTGCACACTTGGGCATCACCTTTCGCCCGCAGCCACACTTATTGAGGTGCCGGATTCCACAGGTCGCGAATCGGAATAGTGATGGTTCAAACTGTGTCGAAGGCAAACCGAAAGGCCATGGGGTTCCAATTCCCAAGAAGACTGGTCCTGCAAAGAAGCAAAAGGCCACCGTTCTAACTGTACCCCCCTCTCCAGGCTCTCCAGAGGGATCCATGTCAGCGACGTGGCCCGAGGGACGGCAAAGTGACAAGGAAAGATAATATGGGTATTGACACCCTGTTCCCTCAGAGTCTCACGCCACCCTCTACACCATGTTCGTTTCACTTGGCTCGAGTTGTTGAGGCGGCGGGGTGCTCTAAAGACCCGTACAGGGAAACTTGGGAAGAGGTGAAAGGACTCAGTGCCAGTTGTCTATCCAAATGGATATTTTTGTTGAATTTTTAGGGCTGGTTCATTGGCCATGGAGACAAAAAAGCCAGAGCCCCCCTGTGCTGGCTGATTCTAAGCCGCAAACCCTTTCCAAGAGAAGGGCAGTCGAGTTGCCCGGCTTCGCCTTCCGACTCGAGGCAGCAGCCCGGTAGGCCGCAATGCAGCCTGGCCTCGGAGGCATCGATACGCCAGGCAGAACTCGCTTCCGACCGAAGGTCCCTGACTTTGATTTGCCACAGCTTGCAGATGAGGGGTTCCAGGTAACTGGGCGTATCCCAACCAAAAGGACGAGGTATCCCAATTAAAAAGGACGCCAGTGGGCTCTGAAGAAATTCCCAGCTTCGGACTTGCACTCGGCACACTGTGTGTCTGTCTCTGTCTTTGCAGCGCTTCGGCAGCTTTCAAAAAAAGGCCAGCTTGCCATTGCAGACTTTGATTCCCGCTGGGTTGGCAACACTTCGCAGAAGCCAACGCGGAACGGGAGCCGTCACTCCTTGGCCAACTGAATTAAGGATCCATATTTCGCTGGCAAAGCAAAACAAGAAGCTTCCGACGTGGAGCATCACTGCATCACTCAGTTTGGACGAGTTATTCCATGGCCAGTGCCTCTGCGCAGCTCGTTTGATCCAAAGCAAACCTAGGCCTCAGCTTCGCCGCGGCCCAGCTCCGGGAGCATTTCCAGCGGGCCGTCTGGCTCCAGCCTCACCTCGTACAAGTGCGTGCGCTCCTCAGACTCCAAAGCAACGAGTTGAGGGCAGCTCCGACGGCCAACCCACTTGAATTCAGGACCCCGTTTGCCTAGACCTACACCTCCAAGCAACGAAAGCTATTGAACCAGCTGCCGTTATGTAAACGTTGCATCTTGACTAGTACTAGTTGGCCTGGTGCTGCGTAAGCCGAAAAGGGGGGCCCTTCAAAGCTATGTTTATTGCCCAGAAATAGAGATCGTTGGAATTGCGGGAAACCGTCTTGGCGGCAAGCCTTGTTTTGGCCCGAACTTGGCAATCGGAGGCAGCAGTTCTGAGTGTAGACAGAGGAGAAACCAATTCCGCACTTCGCTGGGGTCGGACAACTTGGGTCTAAACATACCATGCCCTTCAAACGGAAACCTACAAAACTATGTTGAAACAAGGCAGTTCCGAACATGCTTCAAATGGTGTCGGCCAACCTGATTTGAGGATGGGCTGTCGGCTGGTGACCTTGGTCAACTTCTGCTGCTTGCCGCCCACAAAGACCGTGTTGCCCACCCCGAGCTGGTCTGCGCGCTCCGCCTCGCAAGCTTCGCCTCGCAAGATCAGCGGCCATAACAATTTTAAACATGAACCAGCATGGTCAAGGACTCATCTTCTTGTCGTTTTCCGGGCTTTCGGGCTGAGATAAGTCGAGGGCGACGCTTTTCTCCGCGGCTTGGAGGTTTATGCGGCCCGTTTTGTGTTTTGTTGTCGCTTGACCGCCATCGTCCTTAATTTTTTAAACCAAGCTAGGGTTGTGGATTGGTTGAAGCCACGGTTCCTCTTCAAGGTTCAAGGGGCAAGCATGACTTTCTGTGTGTATATAGAGCAGAGGTGGTTAAAGCGACTTTGAACGGATGTTTTCGTACCTGGAACGTAGAACAGAGTCCATATTGGCTGAACCAGGTTGTAAGCATAGATGCAGTCGAAACGTCCGTTGAGCAACCCCCCCCCCTGATGTGGCCCGCCTTCTGACGCCAATGAAGGTACTGCCATGCGGTGAGACTTGGACACGGTAGACAGCCCCTGTCGCGTAGTTGTAAGGCTTCTTCGTGGCGCGGTG
This sequence comes from Effrenium voratum, assembly GCA_963377175.1. Taxonomy (NCBI): domain Eukaryota; class Dinophyceae; order Suessiales; family Symbiodiniaceae; genus Effrenium; species Effrenium voratum. The sequence continues at coordinate 20,871 of CAUJNA010001638.1, read as the reverse complement.
CAAGTGCATGCCCACCACGGAGGCTTCGGTCTGGTCCAGTAGCCGCACGCAAGTGACCGTCCAAGCCGTGCAAAGCCGTGTTCGGCAGAAAGCACTTGGCCGAGCGGCTGCTGGTGTCCGAGTACATGTCTGACTGATCACCGACAAGAGTGAATGAGTCCACTGCGTCTTCCGAAGCCGGGGTTGCACCTGAGCCATGCTCGTGTGAGCCCTTGAAATCTCAATCTTTGGAAACCAACAGGCCTGGACCTTCATCAGCTTGAGGATCGCTGTCAGAGCGGCTGAAGGCCTTGGCAGAATCAAAGTGTTTCCCGCAGCTCCGCTTGAAGCATGACAGTCACATCCTCGGAAACTAGGTGCCCCTAAACTAGGTGCACCAGTAACATGTTTAATTCAACCGAAAACCTAAGCACTTCAGAATTGATGGCACCTTCAGAACCCCCAAGCTCGCTCACTGTGAGAGAAAACACGGCTCATCGACAACCACGGTGACCATATCTGTTTTGTTTTTTGCTTTTGTTAACACAATCTCCAGCTGGGGTGCCAAAAAGGCGTCGCACTGCTCCTTCAGCTGCAGTATGCACTGCGTCATCTCTGACTTCTGCGCCTTCTGGGTCAGGAAAGCAATCCTCTGCTGCAGAGTCTCATTCGCTTTCTGCAAGTCTTCGATGTTCTTCATCTCCTCTGCCTTCTGCCGCGCCAACTCGTCAAGCTGCTTCTGCAAGTTTTTTGCGATCTCCGCCTTCTGCTGCTTCGCCGTCTCAAGCTCTTCCATCAGCGAATCAATCCTCTGCTGCAAAGCCTTGATCTCATGCTGCGCGGACTCGACTTTCTGTGTTTCCTCGTCCTTCTCCTGCGTCAGCAGCTCATAGCGGCGTTTGGACTCGTCCAGATGCTGCTGGATCTCCGCCTTCTGCAGCTTCTCCGTTGTAAGTTCCTCCGTGAGCTGGTCGATTCGGGCTTGGAGTTGCGCACAGGCAGGCGGCGGGCTCTGCAAGGCTCCAGGCCCAGGCGGGGGAAGCAAGCAGAAATCCAAGCACAAATCCACATGTGCTGAAGGCGCGTGCAACTCCCACTACGGCTCGGGGCTTTCGAAGGTCGCCTCCAGCACCAGCCTCTGCCCGCCCGCCTCCAGCCACAGCTTCCAGCGCCCCGCGGCCATCTCCTCCCAGCGCAGCCGCACCGAACCGCCGCCGGGAAGCTGCTCAACGACCCGGCGGCCGGTCGCGTCGAACTCGACGTCCGCCACGTCCCTCGGCTTTGCCCCGGGCCGCAGCTCGCGGAGCCAAGCCCAGGACTAGTCGGGCGCCTGAGGCCGGGGGCGCAGCTCCAGGCCTTCGGCGCCGCTCGCGGGCCACGGCGCCGTGGAGCGGCAGCCGTTCGCGTCCGCTGCCTGCCACACGAGCTCTGAGGGGGCCATGGCTTGGGACGGTGTGAGAGGCGAAAGGCGGAGACTTCTGAGACTTATAAGCCGAACGCTGCTCAAAACGCACTCCGAGTCAAATCAAAACATCTTCCGAGTGCCAAGATCAACACTGTGCCAACTTGCACTTGAAATCATCTACATCCAAACTGCCAAGTCTTTGCCGGCACTTGCGCGTCAAGGCCCCCGGCCCAAACTGCGTGCCCTGTTTATTGCAGCTGGAGGCCTTGAGGCCGGGCAGCGTAGCAGTCCAAAACTGACCGCGGGGCTTCTGGCTCATGAAGAACTTGTGTTTGCTTCGTTTGACATGACTATAGCTCTGACCTTCTCACGATACGCTTCCATCCCGAACCCGAAAGAAAGTCTGATACACACAACATGGCATCCTACGCACTGAGCTTTGGCTCTTGGGTGGGCATCAAAAACGAATCACCGGTCAAAGGGATCCTATGCTTACCATTGGATTTGGTCAGTACATGTTGCTGAAATGAACCTATTCCTTTGGTCTATCAAGCCAGTTGCTTCTTGGAGTTCCTTTCTTTCTCCTTCCTTGGAGACTGTGTTTTGTTAATGTGAAACTGAAGCGCACATATTTTGGGAGACGCGAATCGTCTCAACGACTAGGATCTGATAGAACTATTTTTAAACGAGAGGGGGTTGTAACCACGACAAAAACGCGATTTTGTCACCATGACAAGGTGCAATGTTCCCACGGCAGAAAAAAAGCGTTACAGCGACATGTTTCTTGCGGGCTGATCCCGACAAGCAAGGAAATAGAAAGGAATAAGAAGGAATGAGAAGCTCAATAAAAAGGAATTAAGAAGGTCAATAGCAAGGAATAAGAAGGTCAATAGAAAGGAAAAAGAAGGAATGAGAATGTCAATAGAAAGGAAGAAGAAGGAATAAGAAGGTCAATAGAAAGGAATAAGAAGGAATAGGAAGGACAATAGAAGGGAATAAGAAGGAATACGAATGTCAATAGAAAGGAATAAGAAGGAATAAGAAGGACAATGGAAAGGAATAAGAAGGAATAGGAAGGTCAATATCAAGGAATAAGAAGGTCAATAAGAAGGAATAAGAAGGAATAAGAAGGTCAATAGAAAGGAATAAGAATGAATAAGAAGGTCAATAGAAAGGAATAAGAAGGAATCAGATGCCAATTGACAAGTATAAAATAATAAGAGGTCAATAGAAAGGAATAAGAATGAATAAGAAAGTCAATAGAAAGGAATAAGAAGGAATAAGAATGAGAATAGAAAGGAACAAGAACAAATAAAAAAGAATGTCAATAGCAAGGAAAAAAAAGAGTCAATAGAAAGGAGTAAAAAGGAATAAGAAGGACAAAAGAAAAGAATAAGAAGGAATAAGCAGGTCAACAGGAAGGAATAAGAAAGAATAAGAAGGACATTGGAAAAGAATATTAATGAATAAGAAGGTCAATAGCAAGGAATAAGAAGGTCAATAGAAAGATATAAAAGGAATAAGAAGGTCAATAAAAAGGAATAAGAAGGAATAAGAAGATCAATAAAAATGAATAAGAAGGAATAAGAATGTCAATAGAAAGGAATAAGAAAGAATGAGAAAGTCAATACAAAGGAATAAGGAAAAAAAAGAAGGTCAATAGAAAGGAATAAGAATGAACAAGGAAGTCAATAAAAAAGATAAGAAGGATTAAGAATGACAATAGAAAGGAATAAGAATGAACAAGAAGATCAATAGCAAGGATTCAGAATGCCAATAGAGATGAATAAGAAGGAATAAGAAGGTCAATAAACGGAAAAAGAAAGAATAAGAAGGAGAATAAAAAAGAATAAGAAGGAATAAGAAGGTCAATAAGAAGGAATAAGAAGGAATAAGAAGGTCAATAGAAAGGAAGAAGAATGAATAAGAAGGTCAATAGGAAGGAATAAGAAAGAATAAGAATTAGAACAGAAATGAATAAGAAGAAATAAAAAAGAATGTCAATTCAAAGGAATTAAATAAGAATAAGAAGGTCAATAGAAAGGAATAAGAAGGAATAAGAAGGACAATAGAAAGGAATAAGAAGTTCAATAGAAAAGAATAGGAAGGAATAAGAAGGACAATAAAGGAAATAATAATGAATAAGAATGTGAAGAGCAAGGAATAAAAAGGTCAATAGAAAGGAAGAAGAAGGAATAAGAAGGTCAATAGAAAGGAATAAGAATGAATAAGAATGTCGATAGAAATGAATAAGAAGGAATAAGAAGGTCACTAGAAAGGAATAAGAAGGAATAAGAAGGACAATAGAAAGGAATAAGAAGGAATAAGAAGCTCAATAAACGGAATAAGAAAGAATAAGAAGGTCAATACGAAGGAATAGGAATGAATAAGAACGTCATTAGAAAGGAATAAGAAGGAATAAGCAGGTCAACAGGAAGGAATAAGAAGGAATAAGAATGTCAAATGAAAGGAATAAGAAGGAATGAGGCCAACAGAAAGGAATAAAAAGGAATAAGAAGGTACATAAACGGAATAAGAAAGAATAAGAATGAGAATAGAAAGAAATAAGAAGGAAAAAAATGTCAATCGAAAGGAATATGAAGGAAAAGGAAGTTCAATAGGAATGAATAAGAAGGAATAAGAAGGTCAATTGAAAGAAATAGAAAGGAATAAGAAGGTTAATAGAAAGGAATAAGAATGAATAGGAAGGACAATACAAAGGAATAATAAGGAATACGAAGGTCAATAGGAATGAGAAGGTCAACAGGAATAAGAAGGTCAATGAAAAGAATAAAAGGAATAAGAAGGTCAATATAAAGGAATATGAAGGAATACGAAGGTCAATAGAAATCAATAAGAAGGAATAAGAATGTCAATAGAAAGCAAAAAAAGGAATGAGAAAGCGAATAGAAAAATAAGAAGGAACAAGAAGGTCAATAGGAACTAAAAAGGAATAAGAATGTCAATAGAAAGGAATAAGAAGGAATAAGAAGGTCAATAGGAAGCAATAAGAAGGTCAATAGAAAGGAATAAGAAGGTCAATAGAAAGGAATATGAATGAATAAGAAGGTCAATCAACGGAATAGGAAAGAGGAAGAATGAAAATAGAAAGGAATAAGAAGGAATAAGAAGGTCAATAAGAATGAATAAGAATGAATAAGAATGTCAGTAGAAAGGAATAAGAAGGAATAAGAAGGTCAATAGAAGCGGGGAGCATTAATTGTCAGGTTGGTTTGGAGTAGCGCGATCGCACTGCCAAACAAGCCAAGAGCTAACTGGACGGCGACCCCGAAGCATAGCCCGCAACCAGTCCTAGTCCATATTGTTGGGTGTGGCTTTGCTTTGTGGAACGGGCCCCTTTTGGTTGGTGTTCTAGGTTGAAACCGAGAACCCATTTTAGGGGTTCTCCAGGTTCTCCTTTAAGGCAAACCCATCCACCTCAAAAGTTCTACCTTGAACCAGCCCAAGGCAACTTTGCCAGCCAAATTTGCCATGTCCCATCAAAAATCATCCAATCAGACAGCTCCTCAAACCGGACGTGATTGCAGCCACACATGGTGGCCAAGCTTTGGTGGTGAGGCTTTGAAGTCACGCAGCTCCATTCAGACCGAAGAGCTGGCGTCAACAGGTTGAGGAGGTGGGCAGTGAGCCATGGGCTTCACAGGACGCTGTCGAGCCCAGATGAGCCGCAGGGCGGGCGCAGCTACAGCTGCTGGTCTTCGGGCAGAAGGTGGTGGTGAAGAAGAGATGGAAGAGGGAGGCGATCACCCAGAACGCGGTCTACGTGGCTGGACCAAAAAGGGTAGCATCCATACCTGGTGCCGGAGCTGAGAGACCTTCTTCAACATCCCGGGCGGAGTTGTGGACCAGGAGGAGAAGGCTGTTTGGAAAGCAGAAGAACGAAGAGGCAGAAAGAAGAAGATGAGCCGAGGCTGAGGTTGAGATGGGAGAAGAGGAGATGGTGGGGCGAGAGAGGAGGCGATGGGAGCAAGATCATAGGCCTGGAGCGAGATGGATTCGTGGGATGGGAAAGACGGCCATCCGTGAGGTGAGAGAAGATTGGTGGACAGATGGGAAAGAGAAGGCGAAGCGGCGCAGAGGGCGCCGGGAAAAGCGGTGTTCGAAGAAGGAAGTGCCGCGCTGTGGTCTGCAAGAACCAGATCCAGGAGGTCGAAGGAGGTTCGGACGTCAGGAGTGGAGGCGGGGACGGTTCGGGCTCGGAAGGCGGCCGCCAAGAAATGGGCGGTTGGCTGCCTGGACATCAGGACAGCATTCCTGAACGCACCGAGGTTGAACCATCGTGTTGTGGTGAGACCGCCGTATGGGCTGAGGGCATCGCTGGCCAATTGGTGCTCGAGATGACGCGAGGTGGAAGGTGGACATCGGAGGTGGACAGGTGGTCTTGCACCAACGAGAAATTGTGGAAGAAGCTGGGCAGTACCACAGTGGGGTTCATTTGATCTGCTGCTACGTGGATGTGGAAGTGATGGCGCACATCAAGAAGGAATGGGATGCCACGGACCTGGAGTGGGCCAACACGGAGAAGCCGCTGAAGTTCTGCAGCGTGTAGGTGATGGTGAAGCCGGCTCTTGGTTGGGGAGGATTACATCAAAGACGTAATCACCATGTACGGGAGTGAGGTGAAGGAGAAGCTCATCCCCATGCATATATGCCTTTTCTTGAGAAAATCAGTGCTCATTTTCCATCAAAGAGAGATCAAAGCCCCGGAATAGCCCATGAATTAAGAAAACAAAGTCCGATCGTCAGAGGGCACTTGTTTCTTCCTAGAAGGGGCAGTGAGAATACATACATTTAGGAAATCCAGAGTTAATAGTTATTGATGATATTCAGACAGTAATATATATATATATTATTAAATAGTATTGATTAAAACTAATGATTTTTAGATAGGAAGAAAAATTAAGATAATCGGGAAATTAATAATTCTTAAGATTCTAAATAATAAAGGAATCTAAAAATGTGTTTATTATTTTTATAGCGTATTCAACTTCATTGTAATATTCAGAATATATATATATAGGTTTAATAGAATTATCTTCATTCCTTATACATTCTTTCTAAAAAAGATTGTTTAATATGTTCTTTACATAAAATCTTATGCAAAAGATATATATATGTAAATATAAGTTAGGATCTTGCTTTAATAAACAAATTATCCGAAATTAAATAATTCTAATCTAAATTTAAATATGTATATATAGTTTGATATATTAAAAATATTGAAAACAGTAATATAATTGCAAAAGTATGTTTATATTAAATATAGTATCGAGATCTGAAAAATTCCTAAAATAATTGAAGTACAGCCAATATCATTTTGTTTTCAAGAATAATTATAAGCTATAGTTTTGATATATTTTATAGCTAAAAGTCACTAAATTTTTGAATAATTTTATAGATCCTAGAAATTATAAGTAGTCGATTTGGAAAGATAATTAATAATCATCTCTCAATTATATTATCATAAGAATACATATAATGATAGATTGTTCTTGATACTTATCATATAAGAATTAAGGATACCAATATTTCTATTATTAAGCTAGAAAAAATGATATTCATATTTAAGATTAAAACGATATTTCTTTTCAAATAAAGGAAAATCCGCCGACATTGTTCGGCGCGTCGGATACTTAATAGAGGATAGAGGATAAACCCCCCCCCCGACCTCTAATACGAAGGTTTTAGGGGGGGGGGTGAGGCCCACTGCCCCAGAAGGGAACTGGTACCCTGTGGTAGTAGAGGTCGTTGATTTGGTCCCTGGATCTATTCCGGAGAGAATCCAATATGCCACTGTGGATGATTGGAGGATGGATTGGTTTTGGTGGATTGTCTTGCCTGCTAAGGTTCTTTGTTCACGCGATCATGAATGATGCAATGTTACACAAAATCAAAAGGGGCCTTGAGCCAAATGTTGCAGGAGATCAAGTGTTCAGTAAACCAAAAACAAAACAGACACAAATTTCTTTTGATCTCCAGCACTAAGTATGAAATACTATTGGCTTCATGGCCTTTGGCCGTAGCCTTGATGTATGCCGTAGCCATGCTGTATGCCGTAGCCATGTGTATTAAAAACGCCGGATTCATCCTCTTTTCTGCTCGGATGAAATGTCTTGGCTTTCGAAATGGAAAACACTATGTACTGCTTCTTTTTGAGATACCTAGATGTATCAAAGGGTGATGTGCAACGCTATGTACACGCGGGACGACTGTGAAACTATTGATCTCTCACTCATTGAATAGTCTTGTAGACGGCGAGGATCAATCATCTGAATTGAGTTCGTGGTGCTGAACGTATGAATCTTCATGGTCAGTCGGATCGACGATACCATCGGCGGCTGCTGTCGGATTGCCTGCCATAGCCTACATAATCATTCCAGGTCAAGGTGCTATAGTCCTTCCACTGCTTCTGATGTCCCCACTGCTTGTTGTAGTCCTTGTACTCCTGCGGGGTCCAGGCTTGTTTCTTCTTGATGTACTCCTGGTATCTCTGAGAGTTGCGTTGCCTGGTTGCAGATTTGCTGCGGATGTAAACCATGATGGACTGTGAGAGTCGGAGTCCTGCGAGCCATTCATGAACATGTCATTGTTCACGCGCTTAAAGCGCTCTGCGGATGAGACCTGGTAATCGAATATGGCCTTGGTTGGATCGTTCCGCATGAGTTCCAGTTGTTCATCATCCATGCCGTTCATCTCGTCCTTCCGGAAAGCCTGCTGGATGTTCGTTTTGCCCCATCCAAATACGAAAGTCATCATCACATCTGGGAATGTTCGATCATATCCTGATCCACACTTCATGTACAGGTGATGACGGACAATGGATTTCAAGGTGCACGAAGTCTCCATTGCATACTCTATTCTGTCCACGAGTCATTCCACAGTCTCTGATATGCTCTCATGAGGATGTTCACGAGACCGTTGGCCGGATTGAAGACGTGCTGGAGTTTGCTGTAGGTGTTCGCTGATTTGATTCTGAAGATCTTCCCGTGCTGCTCCATGGCTGATTGAAGGATGAATGTGGAAAACTCCAATGGTAGCGCTGCCCTCGTTATGTGGCGGTCGTCATACTCGTGGAGTGACTTGTTGGATGATTTCGGGATCATGCCACGAAACTCATCACTCTGCTCGATATGGAGAACGACGATCTCCTTGTCTCGGCCATGTCCTTGGACAATGGTGCGTGCTGGCAATCTCGGTCCAATGTACTTCTGGATTCAGTAAACATGGATGGTCCTGTAGTTGCCAAGCAATCCGAGGTCGGAATTTCGTATTCGGGATCAGTGCAACTTCCTTCGGTTCCGAAGAAACATCTGAACATTCCGAATGTGGTTCCCCAATTCTGGCTCTTGGTGGAAATCTGTCTTGCCAGAAGTTCCACTCTTGCAGAAGGTCCGCGGACAAAGCATGCGATCGGTCTGGATGACCATTGCTTGATCACGATGCCCTTGTACCCGAGTCGGATGAACGTCTGGATGAGCTCCCTGGATTTCTCATCATTAGGACTGAAGAATGCGTCTGCTTCATTCAGGCATAAGATGTGTGCACTGTTCTGCATCATCATCTTCACGATCGGTCGATCCTTCATCGGCATGTTGTACACCTCCCTGTTGTCCAGCTTTGGATTCCTCGTGAGGCTTCCGTGGTTCAGGGTAAGCATGTTGATCGCTATGGATGAGGTGAACTCATGCATCTTGAGATAGTCCACAGGAGGACGGTCGGTCGGTTGCATCAGCGATCCCAGGATATCGGCATAGGCTCGGGTGATTTCCGGGTCATCATGTGACCTAAGCTTCTTCAATCCAAGTGGAAGCTTAATCGGATATCCGGATCCTGGTTGAGCTTGCTTGTACTCGTCCATGGTGGGACATTCCCCTTGATGAGGGAAGTAGAAATCTTCTTCTCCGAGATTGACATCGGGATCGACATGCGCCAATGAGGCTCTCTCGCACTCTGTCAAGTTGGGATGAGCTCTTCTTGGATCTTTGTTGTACTTGTTCATGAAGCGGAGGAGGTTTGCCTTGGTCTCCGCGAGCTCTTCCTCTGCGTCCTTTTTGTTCAAATCTGTTTCGAGATAGATTCTCTTGAGTTCTTGGATGAACTCGTCTAGGTTCTCTGAATTGTGATATTCTACGGTGACCTTTGGCTTGACGGATCTTTCCCCGGAGGGTTCCATGGTATCTTCTTCAGCTTCGTCCTGATCGGTGGAATGCCGTCTCTTCTTGGTCTCTGAGGAAGTATCTTTTTCCTTGCTGTGCTTTGTGGAATTCACATAATTGAAGAAGGCATCGGCAAATTCGCGGATCTTGGTGTCGTACATCTCGTAATCTTCTTCATGATCCACTTGTTGCTCGCCATGAGGCTGCCATCAGGTTCACATGCTGCAACAATGTTTCTTGCCTCGATGGTTTTGTCTGTCAACGCTGTTCGCTCTTCGGAGAGTCGGATGCCATAGTCTTGGTCCTTGAGGAATGCAAGGATCAACAGTGCATCTCTTCCTGCTGGCACATGGGTCAATGCGGCTTCTGACTCGTCGTCGTCAAGGATGACGTCATCGATGCATGCCATGTGGACGTGCGTTCTCCCCGAAGGGTTTGACTGGGGTTTCCCAGATTTGAGCCCGTGCTCCATGATGCTGAAGAGCTGATTTCCATAGGTTGCATGGAACATGAATGTGATGGGCTTCTTCGCGATTTTTCTCTCTTCTTCAATGGATGGTGGCGCCGGCCTTAGCATTCGATGCTTGGGCTGAGCCGTGCTTTCGTCTTCATGAGGCGCCTCGGATCTTGACGGATGCGGACTTGGTGGAATGGATTCCGTTGGGAGATCATAGTCCGGTTCGTCGTGTACAGGGTCGTCCAAAGGATTGGATCTCGACTTGTCGTGTGTGTCCGCTTTTGCATCTCACATAGAACTCCATCTCTGGATCGACATAGAATTCCTTGCCATCGGGCCTGAGTGCATTTTGTGCGGATCTTGTGGTGAGCTTGTCGATCCATCGATTCCTTGGAACAATTTCTCCCCGTGCCTTGCGCTCATTAAATGACCCGTCCACGGATGGAAAATACGAATGCAATTTCGGAACGTGATTTTCCATAGCTCGGGAACATAGCCATCAAGAGAAGTCCTGGCTTATTTCCAATGAAGTTCCTGGCATGTGTGATGCAGGTCTCAGGACCCACGTCCACTTGTCGTCTGCATTCCTTATGGATTCCATGCCTTGGATCATGCCGAAGACATCCGGAAAATGATCTGCTCATTCTCTCAATTTGCCAGAGGATGAGATCTGTGATCTGTTTCGCCTTGGATGGATCCATGCGGAAGTATTTGCAAACCTGTTCGACATTCTGGACGGTCTTCTCGAGATCAATGTTGACTGTGGCATACCATCGGGATGATGTCGGTTCCGTAAACTTCGGATTGAGCATTGGTGTAGCAGCAGATGCTGTAGACCTTCTTGATGAAGTCCATGTATGGCTTCTCCGTATGAGGTCCTTCACCTTGGAGTGTTGGCTGCCAGTAATCGTTGAATCTGGCCTTCAACCAGAATACCTTGACTCCATGTGGTCTCTCATGCTCAGGAACGAAATGGAAGTCCGGATTGACATCGAGGATGGTTGAGCATTCCTTGTAGCACTCGTACGCAAAATTCAGGAATTTTGAGTTTCCGAAAGGTCCTGGGTGTACGGATTCCTTCTGGAGGCTGATGTTTGTATCCGATCCATATGTTACAAACCACCGATCATTGGATGTGAGAACAGGCCGCATCGCTGGTCGCCTTGGAAGTGCAGGTCGATCACCAGGATGATTGTCGGATTCCGTCTCTTCATCCAAGATGTTCTTTGGTGCTGGCTTGACCTTGGAGACAAGCCTCAATGCTGGTGGCGGTGCCTTTGGAACAAGTTTCGGATGCGGCATCGCCTTTGACGTAGGCCTTCCTGCGGGAGGATGCCCTTCTTCATCTGAATCATCGTCGTCGGAATCTGGATCATGATCAACCTGCTCCATGTTGACATTCTCGGGTTGTTGAGAGGCGGATGGATTCTCATCGGCGACTTGCTCCATGGGGCAGTCTGATGTCTCATCTTCCTCATCACGAGCAGGGGATTCCTTCAACGGTGATGCCCATCTCTTGATCATCGGCTTTGGCACAGGTGCCGCGGCGCTGGATCGTCCGAAGATCATGTTGAGAATGGGCATGTCTTCGAAATGATCGAGCATACAAGATGGTCGGATTGGTTGTAAACCGAAAGTGGCTGCGGATGCAGACACATATTTCTTGAGATTCAAAATGGGTCAAGCGCAAACACACGCATCACGGATTTGAGGAATTGAAAATGTGCAAAACGGAAAAACTCATGCATCAGAATTCGTGGACATGCGGATCATGCCCAGGTTCCCCAATAAGCAAACATGGATTCTGCTACACCGACTCCTGCAAAGGCAATGATGTCGGGTCCGTGCTTCGTGTTGTGTGCTAGCCACTCAACCAAAAATGCCTTGTTCTGCAACATGGTACGGAAGGGTGGATGTGCATCTACATTCAAGAGATTGCCGGTGAGGACGGCCTTGATGAGCTCGTCTGCTTTAGCTGAATGCTTGGTCAGCGAATCTGCCAGACAATCCTCACTCCGTACATGTGCAAGGTCGTGCATCTGTCCACTGTTGCTTTCCTTTCTCAACATCTGGATCAAATGCATTGTTTCTTTCTGTTCCGGTTGATGTGTTGTGGATGCTGTGGTGACAAGATTGTTCGCATCAGTGCGGATGTGTACATCTGCAATTTCGCCCGTTATGTCTGACCAGAGACCGCGAAGAAATAATGCTGAACCGTAACAACGCATTAGTCCGTGCAACTCTGCAACAGTAGTGGACATGGTTGTGGCGGTGATCTTGTGCGTCTCATAGTCGACCAGTGAGCCTCTCGAGTTCGATGAGCCCTGGCGAAGATCTCTTTGTTCTGCAAGAAAGATAACATGCGCACGTTGGGATGACTTATCCTCGTTGTTGCGATAGGATGCATCTGGATAGCCAACTATGCGTGTCTTGCCACGAAGGGGCCAGAATCTCATACTAAGCGGGATGCTTTTGATGGTTCTGACTGTCTTATTAATGGCGCGAACGTCCTCAATGGTCGGTGATGATGCCTTGGATGCACACCTGGAGAACTGATAACCAATGTGGAACTGCGTTCGCGACTGTAACCAGTTGATCTGACCTTGGACACTTCTGTATGCAGCATGCATTTGTGGAGTAAGAGGAGTGTCGTCCTTCAGGTGTTTGTCAAAAGTGATCTCCCGAAGTTCGTCGATGGCAACATTCTGATGGACATTGATGTACCAACCGTGCTTGTCATCTTGCTTCCATTGGATGCGCTGTCCTACGAAGAGGCAATCATTTTTGTCTTCGGACCAACCTGAAAATCTTTTCGAAGTCGTCCCATGATTTCCTTCTCAAACACGTCATCCCCCGTCATATGAAGATCATCTACATGAAGAGACAGTGCTCCATGAACTTGTCGATTCTTGGCATTGTTACCAGAAACGGGATCCATAAGGTAATGAACTGCTCCTTCGAGATCGAAAGTTGTGGATGACTTCTTTTCACTCGCCACTGCGGGTTTCGGAAGCTGCTTGCCGTAGTACACATATGTACAGCGGTCTGCCCGGGTTGGCACCAGTCCGTGTGAACGGAGTGCCGAATCAAGGATGTTCCACCATCTGCGGGGTGCGTCATTTAGCCCGTAGGCAGGCTTCTTCATGCGCGCTCCAATGTGTGGTGGATATCCCATTTCAGGAGGAATCTGACAAATGATGTCACGAGACTGATCGTATGCTTCGCCTTGGAGAAATGCTGTCTTCAAATCCATGTGGAATATATTCCAGCCTTTATTTGAGGCTGCTTGGATTGCAAGGCGGAAACCACTCCTGGATGCAGCAGGACTGTCTGTCTGCTGATCATTCTTCTGCTTGTCTTGGAAGCCTCGGAGGACCCAGCGAGCCTTGGTCTTCAGGAAGTTACCATCCTTGTCTCGCTTCAGGGTAAGAACCCAGCGACCGGTGACCCAGTTCCTGACCTGAATCTTGCGTGTGTCGACTAAGTCGAACTCTTCATTGTCAAGCCATGATTTGCACTCAAGCTGCTTGGCTTCAAGGAATTGCTTCTGATAAGCTCTTATTTCCGTGGCTGTAGCTTCCTTCCGCTTCTTGCCAATGAGTGCGGATGTGGATGAAGCCTTCAAGGATTCTTGCTTGGATGAATACAGAACTAAGAGTGCACGGTCATCGTCGGTCATGTTCTTGCATAACTGGTCAACATGAGTCTGATCTGTGTATTTCTGATGAGAGAATCCGCATCGGGGCGATGGGATGAAGGTCCCTTTCACACGTCCAAGAAAGCCGGTGTTCGCACAGATCTTCTGTTCGGCTGTCATGAGTGACCAATGCGCTTCATCAAGAACGAGATCAGCTTGGTGATCATCGTAGGATCTGGTCCTCTGAGAGTCTTCTCAATCTCCATCTTCCTGGTCAGTGTATCTCATGGTTCTTTCTGAACTTCCAGTGCCGGATGAGGTTGGAACACGAGGAATCAGTTCTTCCTCACTTTCATATTGGACCGGCAAATTCGCTGGATTGTTCGGATTATAATTGGATGAAGATGCAGGATCATGTCTGATAGAATGCTCAGGTGACTCATCATTGTCATCTGGCTTCTTCTTCTTCCAAGTCTTCTGCTTCTTTGATGGACTGCCGGTTGTTTCTTCTTGCGCAAGTGTTGGCAGTTCAAGATCTTCATCTTGGTCTTCTGCTTCGGGATTTGTAAGAATCGCAGGCGGTGAAGGTACCACGACAGTCGGAAGAATTGGCTGAGATGATTGCGACTGTGATGGCAAAGAGACATCACCCCCCAGTCGATTGAGTCCGCTTGAGGATGAAATGGACTGCTTTGGCCGTTTAATCGCTGCATCTCCTCCGCCAGGCTTGTCGTGCGGCGGTAGTGGAGGATCCACTGGACTGTCTGGTGACACACTGCGTGGTGCTGGCGGCATGGGATGATCAGGTTGATGTGGAGGACCCGGAGGAGGATCTGGCATGTGCTCGTCCAGTGGCGTTGGAGGTCTTGGATCAGGCATGGGATGGTCCGGTGGATCAGGTGGCTGCTGTGTGTCAGGTTGTTGAGGTTCATCCGTTGGATCCAATGGATCCGTCTCGATGGGCATCGGCCTGATAGCCGGCGCATCGGTGAACGAATGAACGGATGAAAACATCACAGCATGCCAAGTCTTCGGATCATATTTCTCCCAATTGCGTTTTGATGCAGGCAAGACCCAAATTCTATTCAGCTGATCAGGCTGCCAGAAGGATATGATTGCATCGTCCGGAGGTGACGTAATAGGCATATTGATGCCAATGGTGTGGACGTATGCGGTGCATGCATCATACTGAGTGGATGAGATGCACAATTGTCTCAACTTCTTACAGCCATTCCACATGTTCTGACATCGTCAGTCATTAGGATCTTGCTTGAAGATATTGATTTCAGTCTGAGGTGGGTACTGCTTCATCGTCTTCTGGAACTTTTGAACTAGCGGGTCCTGGATGACTAATGGTTGAACGTCCTTGGTCTTGGATTCTGACTGCAAGACTGCTGCTGGTCATGTTGAACTCCTTGTCAATGGCTTCCATCTCCTTTCTCAGGATATCAACCTGCTTGATGGTGAATGGTTCAAAAACGTCCTCCAAGAGGTACACCTCATTGTCAAGCGGTTTCACCTGCAAGTGTCGTAGGAGGATGTGTGCGAGATCCTGACAGAACTGGTAAGGATTCACCTGTGCCAGTTTGGTCCTGCTTCCGAAGGTACCAGCCTTTCCTTGTAGGGGTTGGTGTTCATGCTTGACTGAGCTGGAAAAACTTTTACACCTTCTGAAGATCGGTCTCATTACCTCGGGAGGTAAACAGTGCATCAAGCTCGTGGGCTTGAGACTTCTGAGCCCGGATTCAGGATCTTTACACAGAAATGGAAAGCTCCCCAGGTCACGGACGGATCTGAAAACAATTGTTGTATGCATTTCAGATACCAAATCCTGGATGTCTGAGGATTTTCAATGATGAAGTATCTTCTGTGCTCCAACTGATACCGCGCAATGGATGCCACAAATTCAACCATGGGAAGGTAGCGTCTCCGCTTTTCCCCAACCTTTTGTTGGTCTTGTTGGATGTTCTGCATATTTGACCATGGTCCACAGACCGGTGGCATTAGGATGACATCAGGTGCTTGTTCCCTGATGATCTCCACCATGCGTCGTCCCTTGGATGTCATTACGTCGAATCCTGTGCGGATGTCTACGGGAGTCCCAACCTTAAGACCTGATAGTGCACAGCATTGACTGAATCTGGCACTTCCTGCAAAGATCTCGAGAACGTGGATCTTTCCTTTACGTACACAATTCCAATGTGCTTGTTCAGGAACGGATGTGAGGTCCTCGACGAACATGTTCTCTGCTGGATGAGGTACTACAGGTTTTGGAGCTGTTTTCCCGCGATACGTGCTGGCACTGAGGATCTTGGCTTAGGAGCTGGTGCGGATGCTTCCTTTCTGCAGAGGAGCCTGGTTGCTCCTTCTGCAAGGATTCTCGCTCTTCTGGCAATAGAAGATCAATTCCGGGTTTCCCCGGAGGGATGGTTTCATCCTTCCTGAGCTTCGTCACGTTAACCTTGATGAGTCGAGTCCCAAGATCAAGTCCTACCATCGCTCCTTCAATGGGAATGACCTTTCCTTTTAGCCATATTCCTCCCTTGCTTCCATCGGAACGAATCTTGGATTTGTCTTCCTGCCAGTAGAATACCTTGTCCTTCACCTGAAGAGGCTTAGAACTCATTCGGAGATTTTGAGCAAGGTCTCGTCGGATGTCAATGATTGACGCGCTTCTTGGAAAGCTTGCTTTGACAGCTGCTTGATCTGGATGGCTGTCAGCTCTTCTTCATTCCTGTCAATCGTCAACTGAGTTGGTGTTGCGACATCGAGTTGGATGAGATCTGCTGGTCGTCTTCCGAACGCGCGCTCCAATGGTGTTACACCCCCGTAAGTGACGGTCTGATTCCGGACAGTTGCAGCGGCCTTCACTAGCTGCCTGTATGTCACTTCCTTCAGTGTTGCAGGTGCTGTACCTGCCTTGATGGAACTTGGCATGATCTTGAGTTGTGCCTTCAGGAGTCGAACTGCTGCTTCAGCTCGATTTGGCCATGGTGTATTCGGTCCCAAGGATATTGGTGTGATGTCAAGGGACTGCTAGAAATGTTCCCATGTATCTGTCATGAAGGCTTGATCTGCGACAACTGATTTGGGCTGCAAGTGGTACTGGTCAAAATAGTTCCTGAGGACAGTGACTGTTCTCGGCTTCTTGCGTAGTTGTCACTGCCTCTGCAGTGAGCAATGTTGTTGCTCCATCCAGGATGACAAAAACAATGATGTGTTCTCCTGTTCCAAGAGGACCTTGACAGTGATCAATGAATGTCATGTCACCAAAGGTGTCCGCTCGAAGTCCACTTGTTTTGCTTCGTGACGGTGCATGTTTTGCCGCTTGGCAAACTTCACACTCACTTCGGATTTTGTCAAATAGATCGAATGTCGATTTCGGCAAATGAAGCGCGCGGTTTCTAAATCGAAATTGATCTGTTGTCATGTGATGATGCTGTAGGTGGAGTTTCTTCAACTCTTCGGGATTTGACAATCGCTTGTGGATTCTGCCTAGGGCAAGCGGAAGCGATGTTGGTTCATCTGAGGATGGTGTAAAAGGATCTGGCTCAATGGTCGACCGGCCCCTCTTGTCGATGATCCTGCCTGCTGCCGATCCTGAACCTGCTTCTTCGTCCTTAAGCGAATTGTCCGCGAAGGTGAAAATGGTCTTACCTGTCCACAGGTTAATCATTGGTTTGTTTGCCTGGGATGTAAGTCTCCAATTGCCTTCTAGAATGTCTGGATCTCCACCTGCGGATGCATCAATGATTTCCGTAGTACGTTCTCGGCTAATGTGATCAGGATTGATTGGACACTCCTTGGCTCCATTTGGTGTGAACAGCGCCTTTCGGGGCGTGATGCGCACACGGATGAGCTGCTTGTTCTTCTTGTCAAGGATCCAATGGTCCTGCTTTTGAGACCCAATGATCTTAGGAGTTGCTAGGTCCTCCTTTGTCTCGGATGATTTTGCTGCACAAACAGTTTCGCTCTTGGTGAGATCCCCGGAGGGAAACTTGATGCTGTTATCATCGTCATAGACATAGTTGGTGAGGCCCTTGTGAGCAATTTCTCCACGCGCCTTCACTCTTGCAACTCCAGCGAGATCTACCTGCACCGGATACTGGAACTGCTTGACGGTTCATGCCAAAGGCCTTGCATGTGATCTTGTCACATTGATGTGTGTGCTCGATGGTCATGTAGAGGTTCCGCATCTGGCTGATGCTGAGGAGGATCGGTACAGTTCCTTGTTCAAGGATGTCGATGTTGGTACTGCGTGGAGGAGTTGTGTGATATCGAAGATGCAGGGTCCAATTTACCCTGGCGGTCTCTCCGTTTGCAAAAGTGAACTTGGTCTCGGCCGGGATGTACTGATAGGAGATGATGTCCTTCATTGGTTCGATGGCCTGAGTAAAACGCTGGGATGCATGCCAGCTGCCCATAGATCTGGTACATCCATTGTCCAGAATCGCATAGGTCGGGTTGTGCTGAGGGCTGATGACAGGCGCCATCAGCTTTGTTGCCAGAAGGCTGTGATTTGTTGTGACGGACAGATTGTGTTCTGAAACTGTGTCTGATTGGATGAGCTTCCCGTGGATGGCCTTTTTCCCAGGATGCTCATATGCATCATGGAATGCCATTAACGCTTGTCCTGTGCTGGATGTCTCATGGGATGAGCACCAGCCATGTTTGTCCCATGTCCATGATTGATCCCAGTCTTGGTCTGTCCAACCGGCATAGGTAGGCTCTATGGATGGTGCAGTCTGCTGGATGGCGGGCTGCTCCTCCGTCTTCTCTGCGGTGGCTGCGAACGTCTTGGATTTTCCTTTCTCCTGTCCGCTCTTTCCTTTGCCATTCTCATAGGATGGATAACCCTTGTTTCCATCATAGGGATATTGGAATTTTGATTTTCCTTTCTTTCCCTTCTTTCCTTTGCCTTTTCCCCAATATGCCTGGTCGTAGGGATCATAGTTTTCGTTGGCCATATTGGCCTTTCAAGGGTTTAAAGCCACCTCGTTGGTGACTGCCCTTTTTGTTTCCTGATTTTCCTTTTCCTTTTCTCTTCTTGAATTTGAAGTTCTGCCCCGACACTTTCCTTGCTATGAACGCATCGTTCTCCTCGAGGACCCAGAATGTCTCTTCATCGTTGTTTGACATGAATCCTTCAAGTCCTTCTTCATCCTCAACCCAGAAGCCTTCTTCTCCTTCATATTCACCTTGTTCGATGATGAAGAATGTGTTGCTTCGGTTGCCTCCTTGAGGTCGGATGGATGGATCTTGGATGGATGTCCTCGTCGTGATGAAGAGTTCATGGTAGTGCGTCTTCAGCATGGAGTAGTTTTCTAGTGAGATGCTTCTCAGTGACATTGCGCTTGTCAGTCTCTCTCTTTGCTGATCTGACAGCTCACTCTGAATCATGAAAAACTGTGCAATGAGATTATCCCCGAAGGGAAATGCGACCCGCTGTCTGTCCTGCATTCCTTGGATACACTGTCTGAGGACTACTGGATCATCCTCATTGAGCAGGGCTGGAGACGGTGCTCGAACACCGGCTCCTTGCTGATGTCGAGCAATTGTTCTTGCATTTGCTTCCTGCACGGATTGTCGAAATGTTGAGGACTGTGCCGTGAAAACGGGCATCAAGTCCATCCATGCTGCCTTCAACCTCATAAGAAGGATTTCGAATTTTGATGTAAAAATGATGAACTCTTGGTTCTGCCTTCGATGATTGAAGAAACTGAGAAGCCTGTACAAATACACGTTGGTCGCACCTTTCAAAAAGTACTTCTTCAGCGTGTTCTTGAAATAGTTGACTCCTTCATCAGGATCTTGCAAAAAGTCGTTTTGGAGGACTGCCCTGTACATATATGCATCTCCGGTCAATCTGCTCTTGAGCAGAGGTCCTCTCCTGAGTGCTTCCACTGTTGTGATTGTCACCCAGTCGTCCACGAGTTCTTCATACCTGCACCAGCTGACTTTTCCGTCGTACGATGGCGGCTGCTTGGCGGTCATCGATAAATTGAGTGTTTCCTCCGTATAGCCTGGATTTTTGGCCATACTTGAATAGGCTTCCATGAAGCCTTCTCCATCGGATGACATCTTCCCTTGGATCTCTGCGGAAAACCCGCTCGCTACCACAAATTGAGGCCCACTGCCCCAGGTGCCTATCCCAGAAGGGAACTGGTATTCTGTGGTAGTAGAGGTCGTTGATATGGTCCCTGGATCTATTCCGGAGAGAATCCAATATGCCACTGTGGATGATTGGAGGATGGATTGTCCCTGGTGGGTTGTCTTGTGGATAATCCTGTAAGCGGCCTGCTAAGGTTCTTTTGGTTCACGCGATCATGAATGATGCAATGTTACACAAAAGGCTCGATTCCCCCTGCCGGCTCTTTCGCTGGCTCGGGCTTCCTACCTCCTTTTGCCGAAAATCTGGAGAAACTCTGTGTTTTTGGACGTCCTTTTTCCGAAAACGCAGGGAATACATTACATTACATTACATTACATTACATTACATTACATACATACATTACATACATACATACATACATACATACATACATACATACATACATACATACATACATACATACATACATACATACATACATACATACATACATACATACATTACATACATACATACATACATACATTACATACATACATACATACATACATACATACATACATCACATACATACATACATACATACATACATACATACATACATACATACATACATACATACATACATACATAACATTACATACATACATACATACATACATACATACATGCATACATACATACATACATACATACATACATACATACATACATACATACATACATACATTACATACATACATACATACATACATACATACATACATACATACATACATACATACATACATACATACATACATTACATACATAATTACATACATACATACATACATACATACATACATACATACATACATACATACATACATACATTACATACATACATACATACATACATACATACATACATACATACATACATACATACATACATACATACATCCATCCATACATACATACATACATACATACATACATACATACATACATACATACATACATACATACATACATACATACATACATACATACATACATACATACATTACATTCATTACATACATACATACATACATACATACATACATACATACATACATA
>CAUJNA010001637.1:5000-63936 GCA_963377175.1 Effrenium voratum | reverse complement strand
GTTGGAAAAGCAAAAACCCCAAAACCCCCCCCCAAAAAAAAACAACATTTTGGGGTGCATCTTGCAAAGGCCAACACTTCAATCAGAAATTGCAGGGAGTGATGTTGCCAGACAGCCTGCAGAGCCTGGCTTTTGGTGATCAATTCAACCTGCGGAGCCTTACTTGACTCTTGGCAAGGAGCCTGGTCAAAGCTTGCAGGGCATTGATTTTGCGTGTAGTCTGTGCAGATTGCGGGGTGGAGGCATCACCCTGCACTGCGATTGACAAGCTAATGGCCGGCTGACACCATTCGGGAATGAGTTTAGTTTTAGCGCCAGGTTTGGCAGCGGATATGTTTTGGTTTGACTTCAGTCAAAAGGCGATATCCACGCGCGGGCGCTGGTGCCCCACTTGATTGCACGGTAAAATCAATTCATGATTTGGCTTGAGTCAAAAAGACCCCGAAACGGTTAAATTCAACTGCAGCTCAGCTTGGTTTTGTGGTGGAAAACGTGCCCCATGGATGGCCGAGGGTAAGCTCATCATGTGAACTGCCCCCACAGTCTGGTTGTGTGGCTTCAATCTTGGGGAGAGTTGGGTTTGAGTCAACGGCCACAAGCTTGTTTCTTGTTTCTTGGCACTTCCCTTTTGACTACTGTTGGGTGTGTTCAAATGACGCTTCGCATGTGTAAATGCGGTGGTGCCATCGAGTTACTATGTTACAATGTTAACCATGCTAGGCCACCCTTGCGTTTGTATGGCTCAAGGATGTGTTTGTGAATGACTTCCACGCTGTGGCTTCGCACCTGGAGCAGCTGCGCTGATGCCTTGTCATGAAGTGGAAACATGCCTGGATCCTGCCTAAGAGGCCCCAAGCGCTTTGGGATGGGCCCGGGGGATGCTTTTGATCCACATTCACTCTTGCAAGTTTTGCTTGCTCAGCGCCTTGGTTTGACGACTTGGCAGGGACTTCGCATGTGGCCAAGGGTGACTTGAATGAACCCGGGAGCCAGCTTGTTTCGCCCGACGTTTTCTGCTTAGTTGACCTTGTTGAACAGTCTTTGGGTTTCCACCGACAATCTAGCCTCGCATCTTCCCAGCCGGCTAAAATGCTGCGTCAGGCTTTGCCCGTGGCTGTGCGGCGCTGCACACTTAATTTGAGACAGGCAATTTCCATGGGATGCTAGGAGACCAAGTAAAACATGTTGCGGCTTGCTCTGTCACGCAGTGTGGCGAACATTGGCTTGGCTAGTAACATTCTTTGCGAATGCGCTGCGTACATCACTGAGGCCAGTACACGCAAATCATACTCACCGACAAAGCATCCTGGCACATCCAGGCTGAGTGCGGGCCCGCGAGGATCGCGGAAAGCATGGAACGCGCAGCTTGCTGCGAGCTACCCTCAGCTGGCCCGATGCACCGACTCTGGCCGATGGCAAAAGTCAATCTGAGCCTTGCGAGCCGGCGATTGCCCAGGCTTGAAAGCTGGCCTGGAGCGCAGGCTATTGCGGGCGTTTTGCGCTGCCTCATGTCAGAATGCAGACCCAGAAGCCAGACAGCTCACCGTGTTCCCAGCAAGCAAGTTCTGCGGACTTGTTTGCTTCGGCAAAAAGCTCTGCGAAGTAGTTCTGCGAACTCCTGCACGGTTCTGCGAAGCAGGTTCTGTACCTGCGTAGTTTGCAGAGAAGTTCTGCGGAGTGTTCTGCGAAGTTCGGCGAAGCGAGGCCGCCGTTCTGGAGCCGCGGCATCTAGGCTTTGCGATCTTGATTTGGTGTAGCGTCCAGAAGGAAGGTCCCTTCAAGTCTTCGAATCAAGTCACGCCACTGGTAGGCATCAGACGCGCTACATAGCAAGAGTTGCGTTGGACAGCTTACCATTGACATGCCAGGGAAGGCAAGGCGGGATCCAAAGGGAAAAGGAGAACACAGCTGAGAGTGGAAGCGCGTACGGTTTACAAGCAATTTCCTCCGCGGAAGCTCCGGACCAAGAAGGCTAATCTTCAAGAGATACAAATGGTTGAAACTGTTTGCCTCCACGGACGCATGTTTGGCTTCCGCGGCAGGTTTGCGAGTGTGCCTATGTCGCGCGTGAAGTTCAAATGTCTTTGCGCAAAACCAACCAACTGGCCCAAATCCGAAAACCGTTTGGTGACTCCAAGGCAGTGCTTAAATGAGGCCGAGCTGCGCGTTGCCATTGCAGGCACGTGCTGAGGACGCGCTGAGGACGCGGGGGAACCCCGGATTGGTCAACTTCATTCATCACTTTTGGAGGCTAGCTCCCCCCTACGAATAGGACGGGTTTACTAAGTCAACATTAGCAGTAAACTCATGCGGACTGCCGCCTTGATGAGAACCCAGTAGAGCGGCGACACCATCCATGGCTGCAAGCTGCTCTCGCAAGGCGCCTGCACGCACAGACCGTAGACCTGATGCGGCGCCCGCCTTAAATTCGCCGACGACAATGCGTGAAATGATGCTTTGCTGAAAGCATGTTTGGCTGAGACGCTGGGCCACTCCGAGGTGGAGCACGCCGGGGCACCCCAGCGCACCCCACCCGGCAGATTGCCACCGCGAAGACGGTTTTTCACAGCTGCCCAACCATATTCAAATCAGACGCATGTGGCTGAGCGGTTGCAAGGTTTTGGCCTTGTCCACGTCTGGGACTTGAGGCATTTTGCAGCACGTCTGGCCAGCGCTACAGCGGCGCATCTGTGCTGGCGGTTGCTTGGCTCTGGGTTGGCACAGATGGGTACAGCTGGACTCTGCAAGACCTGTTGCTTGGCTTTTCACGTCGCCTCTGGCAGCTGCATCAGAGACGGGCAGTCGTCATAGCAAAGCCGCGTGTGTGTCGTTGGCGCATTTTGGGTCGCTGCCTGTGGTGCTCTTGTTGTCTGGTGTGTGGCAGGCGCATGGGCAGCTGGGGCCCTTCGAGCAAAAGTTCCAACCAGGCACTGCAGGCTGTCTGGTGAAGCGATCGGGCCAGCAGCCTTGCCGTGGCAAGTTTGGTTAGATGCCCGCGTAGGCCTGTTTACGTGCTTCAATTGAATCAGCAGTATTTCCCATGAGCGCGCATCACGCCAGCTGCGAGCAGAGTCTGTGCTCGTTTTTCTTTGTCTACCGCAAGTCTGGGAGGCACAGGCACAGACATCCCTTCTCAAACTCTCACTCGAGTTCCTGGACTTTAAACATTTTGGGTTTGGACCATTCCACTTTTTCCAGTGGCCAAGAAGTTTGGATACTTCTGTTTAGCCAATCAATCTATTCAGAAAGTGAGAACTTTTGCTTAATCACGAACGCCCATCGGGTTCTGGCAGAGGCGCAAAGGCCGTCGGAGCGACGCACCTCAAGTTGGGCAGTGTCTTTCTTCCGGGTGCACTCCACGCAGCTTCTGGGCAGTCTTCGCTTTGAGACTCGGAGCGGCTGCGCTTCCGACTGAGTTGAGCAGTTGAACTGGGGGCTTCTCAAACTTGTGGACCCCCTTTTGGATGGTTTCGAATGGAGACCAAAAGGAAGCCCGCCGGTTTAGGAGTCCCCTAATTTGAGAAATGCCCAACTGTCTGAGAAGGCATGCCTACAGCTTTGACGCCCAAGCTTTGCAGCGAGGCGGTGGCAACAATCAGGCCTGCCGCGCAAGCCTTTGCTGCTTCCGGTGGTGCCTTGCAGAGCTCCTTCGCAGCTGTCTGCCCTGGATCTTGCTGGGCGGTTGCATACTTTGGCTTCTGTGCAGTGACAGGCAACACGAGCTCGCGGAGGCTGCCTTGTCTTTGGGAAGTACCTTGCTTTTTGTTTCAGTTGTGTTTACCCGCATGCAAAGCCAAGACAGTTGAGCTGCCAGAAGCTTTCTCGAAGACCCCAGAAGATCTGACATTGTTTGACCCAACGCCGTGCTTGTGGCATTTGGGGGCTTCAGCCCGGTACTTCTGCAACACCTCCCAGCTGGACGTACGCTTTTTGCAAAATCAGCATGTTACCCTTGTGTCGCCCCCCATATCACCCCCGTGTCACCTACAGTGACATGATAGTCCCTGTGTGGGCCAAATCCAGCGAGCAAGGTCCTAGGGGGTATGTGTCAGCATCTTGATTGATTTGACCCTGGTTTTTATAGAAAACCTGTGATTTGCCAAGCGCCTTAGTTTGACCCCAGCTCTTAAGTGACATCAGATATAGGGCACTTACAAGAGGTACAAATGGACTGCCATCAGAGGGTGCTGGATAGTCATTGAGGACACCCTGCGCAGTTTCAAAGCGCAATTTCAGGTTTCTTTCTTAAAGAACGGAGTTCCGAAGCAGGCCGACGTGAGAGCTGTTGTGTTTGCTGCGTGTTCTGGTTTTGTCAGCCCACGAGCAATTCCGCCAGCACCCGGATCTTGGGTGCCCGCAGCCTAGCTCCCACTGGCAACGATGCCTTAGCGCGAAATGTATGCCGCTGATCGCATCGCGAGGTGTTCAGAACATTAGGTCTCGATTTTGTGCGCCCAGCTGAGCTGAGAGACCCAGCTTCTTCCAAGAGAAGGTGCAAGAAGAAGTGCAGGCGTCACCACGTTGCCTGTTGCGTTTGAGGCAACGCCGCCTGGCCGATGTCACTTGCAGCTGTGCGATTTCCCGGGCCTTGACACAACGCCACATTGGGCCTGCTCAAAAGCTCGGCTCTGGAAATTTAGCCGCGTGTGATGCTGCTGCCGCCCGTACTTTGCAAGCCTTTACCATGAGCAACGTAAGTGTCCCAACCTTTTCATGCACCTGGACACCCTGTGCAGTGTCATGGCCTGAATTCCTTGCGCATCTCCGTAGCAGTTTGATATAGGAGCTGTTCCGGTGTCTGCGTGAGGTGCTGGTTCCGTCGTTGTGGACGTTTTGGCTGCTCCCGGCGTTTCGACAAAGCGTTTTCGCAGTAGCTTGCCCACAAGGCGGGCGTGTGCATGCATTTTGCTTCAGTGCAGTGACAAGGCACATGCCAAAACTCGTGCAGGCTGCCTCGTCCTTAGGCCACGCTTTCTTGCTATAATGCATCCCGCGTGCTGTGTTTGTTCTTCTTCTTTTTTTCTGCCATCAACTTCTTCGATTATCCTAGAAGATCTGACCGTGTTTGATCCAATGGCTTGGATTGTGCTGCCAAAGCAAGCTTTGCAGCGTGTCCCCTCTTCATGAAACGCCACGCCTCCCGGCTGTGCTTTGTGACCCATTGGGCATGTCACCAAGTTTGCCTGTCAGCGGCGCGGATACCTTGCGCAGTCTGTAGAATTGTTGCAAGGCATTGGCGACCAGATTTTCAGGCACAGCCTCGTTCTTCATCAAGGCGATTGCCTTGCATGCTCGAGATGGGAACATTGAACATACTGTGCGCCACCTAGGTTCAAATGAGTCCGAGCCCTGCCTACTTATTTCAGTTGGGAAGTGCGTTTTTGCCACCACAGGGGTTGGTGGCCTAGGATCTTATTCCTGCCAACCTGCGTTTCCACCACTGAATTTGGTGTTTTTAGGGAGACGGAAAGGGATGAGGGTGACGAGGGGGCCGGGTTGCAAGTGGGAGGCCGAGAGCAATCCAGTTACCTTGGCGCGGTTGGAGGATGCCATCCAGGCACGGAGGGTCAGAGAGTAGGTGAGTAGGTGCCAAGCAGATCAGAGCCTAATGTTAGTCCATTGGCTGTCACAGTTCTGCAATGGATCGGCTTGTGTAAGAAGTTTCCTGTTTTGTGGCAAAAGTGTTTCACGATTTTGGGACGGCATTGCCTTTCTGGCTTTTTGGCGTTCGACTTGTTGGCTTCTGCGCTTTCCGGCCTTTCTGGCTTCTTGCCTTGGAGTTCCATACTTTCTCGGCTTTTCCAGCTTCTTGGCTCTTGTTTCTACATGTCAAGGTTCTCGCATTTCTGTTCTCCTGTCGTCTCTGGCTTGTCGGTCTCTTTGGCCTTAAAACAATGCCGCCCATCATTGGAGCGGACGTGCGCCTGAGCGCTCAGGCTCTTACGCAAGCGCTGTGGTATGTGTGTGTGTGTCTCTGTGTCTCTCTGTTTCAGTCGTGTGCGTGCCTGTGTGTTGTCTGATGTGGTTGTGGATGTGTGCATGTGCCGCGCGCGCGTGTGTGCGTGCGTGCGTGCGTGCGGGCGGGCGGGCGTGCGGGCGTGCGTGCGGGCGGGCGGGCGGGTGCGTGCGTGCGGGTGGCGTTTGTGCCGTGTGGTGCGTGTTTGCGTGTGCCGTGTACCTGGTGTGCCGTGTGCGCGTGCGCGTGCGTGTCGTGCGTGCGTGCGTGCGTGGTGCGTGCGTATGCGTGCGTGCGTGGCGTGCGTGCGTGTTGCCGTGCGTTGCGGGGGGTGGGTGGGTGGGTGGGTGGGTGGGTGGGTGGGTGGGTGGGTGGGTGGGTGGGTGGGTGGGTGTGTGTGTGTGTTTGTGTGTTTGTGCGTGCACGTGCACGCGCACGTGCACGCGTGCACGCGCGCGTGTGTGTGTGTGTGTGCACGTGCACGTGCACGTGCGTGTGCGTGTGCGTGTGCGTGTGCGTGTGCGTGTGTGCGTGTGTGTGTGTGCGTGTGTGTGTGTGTGTGTGTGTGTGTGTGTGTGTGTGTTTCTCTGTGTGTCTCTTTGTGCGGGTCTCTTTGTGTGTCTCTTTGTGTGTCTCTCTGTGTGTCTCTCTGTGTCTCTCTCTGTGTGTCGCTCTGTGTGTCTGTGTCTCTGCGTGTGTTTCTCTGTGTGTCTCTCAGTGTGTGTCTCTTTGTGCGTCTCTGTGTGTGTCTCTCTGTGTGTGTCTGTGTGTGTGTGTGTGTTGTTTTGTGCGTGTGTGTGTGTGTGTGTGTGTGTGTGTGTGTGTGTGTGTGTGTGTGTGAAGCGTCCTGGAGCACGGACGGAAATTCCACATTGCAGGGGGACCAGGCGTCTTGCTGCTGACCTGGTCTAACAAAGCTAGGCAGCAAGCGGGGATTACACGGAATTTGCCATTTCGGCGTACTGCCTCCTTTGGATGACCTAATGTGTTTTCCTCGGTTTACCACTGTTTGCTTCATGTTCGGTTTCGATGATGTGACATTTGCACTGCAGATTGATTTTTTCATGCCCTTTCAGTACAATCGCGTGTCTGCAAGAGCAGCCTCTCGAGATAAGTGTGTTTACCCACGGCCTGTCCGACATGGCGCTGTGGGCTGGACTCGCCACATGCGGGAGCCCCCTGCGAGGGGAAGACCGTTCATACGTTCAAATTCAACCTGCCGTTCAGCGCGTTTGACCACGATCAAGGCTGCAGCTTGAGGTCTTAAGGTATTCCGCACCCAAATGGTGCTCTGCTGGTTTCATGTGCGTTGCACTGCCTGCCTTTGATGCAAGGCTGCGCCCACGAGGTTTCAGGTTCCTAAGCTTCATGCGCCAGTGACGAGTTGGTCATACACCAACTCTGCAATTCGTGGTGTTTATGGAAGCTTTCGTCTCGGATGAGTTCAGTTCAGATTCATCGGCATAGCCACATGAGGCACTTTCATGAGGCCACTTGACAGGCACCTCTGAGAACCCCTTTGTGCTCGCATGCATTTGCACCATTGACGCATTTTTGCTCGCATGCATTTGCACCATTGACGCATTTTTGCCGCAGTTGTGGTTTTGTTTCACCCCTTTCCAACCTTCTCTCTCCCTTGCGAGATGGCTGGACACCAGCTCTATGACATGATGCATTCTCTCCTGCATAGCATTGCGACCGGCACCGCGTCCGGCTCACCAGGCAATTGTGGACCGAACTTGCAGCTGTCATCCCAGATGACGCAGCCCATGAACCTTGTACCGGCACCCAACTCGCAGACGGCATCCTTCACACCTTTCCCCATGATGCCCTACGGCGGCCTCTCGAACTTTGGCAACCCGATGGCCATGATGCCCTACGGTGGCCCTCCCAATTACGGCAACTTGGCACCTGGCACCATCATGCCTTACATGACTCAGAGCAGCATGCCATCTTCACTGCCCGAGCCTCAGCCGGCGCGCGCGCCCGAAGCTGCCGCTGCGGCTCCTGCCGCTACCTCCTCAACCAAACACCCTCCCCCGGACACTCGGCACCCTCCCCACTCTCGCAGATCCCGTTCCCGCCACAGGCAGCACCGACACTCCCACTCCCACACCAGCCACCATCGCAGGCACAACAAGTCGCACCGACGACACGACCCCCGACGATCCCGCAGCTACAGCAGGTCACGTTCCCTTTCCCGACACTCCCACCACTCCCGACGTGCACACCACTCCACTGTCTCCCTCCGCTCCCGCTCCCCCCGACACAGGTCCCACCATCGACACTCCCCTGCACCCAGAGCCACGACTTCGCACCGACCCACTCACACTACTCATGATTCCACCTCCTGGCGCACTTCCGGGAAGGATTACAACAAGTCTCAATGGTCCTCCTCACACTGGCGGAACCAATCGTGGGGATACCCACCACAGAACAAAAACCGCTGGGACATGCACCACCATGGCGCCAGCCACACCGGCCACCGAAACAACCAGGACAAACGATCGTCCTGGTCACTGCAGCACCATGGGCAGCAACCCCACCCCACTTCCCGCACCGGCCACCACAACACGAGCTTGCCCCCTCACCCAGCACCTGCGGCGGCCTTCACTTCCACTCCCCCTCCCCCTCCCCGACCCACGCTGGCTACTCCTCACCCTCCCCAACCCCCCTTCGACAACACCGATGATTTGGATCCCCCTCCATCGGAGGCGGACATCAATGCCACCACCACTTCCGACAACCGGTGGCTTGATCTATGGAGAAACGTCATGGACACGGCCAAGACTGACCCGCTGCGAGTTCCCACGCCTAGGGAGTTGGGGGAGCTGGACCCGCTTCCAGCCTTGGACATCTCCAGGGTGGAACAGACAAAGGCCATTTTGATGGACCTGGACCCTGCTTTGCCACCTTCACATGCCGATCTCCTCGCGGAATGCTGGGAACTGCGAACCATGGACACGGATGATCCCATACCGTTCGATCCCAGCTTCTACCACCTCTTGGGACGGGAATCACACGGCATGGTGTTCGCAACTACTTGGTTTCCCCGACCTCATCCTTGGCCATTTGCTGGCGGAGACCCGGAAGCTGGATCCGGCACGGCCTCCCATCACGCTGTCATGTATGTGCACGGCACCACCCCGGATCGAGTGCGCCGCATGTGCCATGAGAACATGATCCGACCCGCTGCTTGGAGGCCCGAGAACCATGACTACCCGAGCTTTGGATGCTTCGCTCAGGCCACCCCCACGGCATGCACGCCCGACACGCTCGGCCAGCTCTTGCAGAACTTTACAATCGGACAGTCTCAACTCGGCGCCATCGCTTTTGGGGAACTACGCTCCATCAATCAGCACAAAATCCTCGAATCCGGGGGAAGCCACGAGGATCAACACAACGTGCGGCGCCACTTCGCATGCCGCCGAGGCAAATAGTGGTGCCTTCACTCCAAGTTTGCGATGCTGAGAGGCATCGCGCTGCAGCGCCCGGCTTAGCGGGGCGCAAGTGTACCATCTTCCACCCAACCAGGAAAAGATTTGGTGCACTGTTTGATCGCCTTTTTTCTTTGCTTTGCTGTTCTGCCTTTCCGCGACCGTTCTCTCACCTTGTGACCTTACCCGCTTGATTCCGCTCACCAGCTTTTGGTTCGAACATTTCCTTTTCCCCCGTGTTTTCTCATGGCATTCCAACCCCCTCGAGGTTTGGTTACGGCGCTCCAAAGGCAAAACTTACCACCGCAGCCTTCGCCCACGGCATCCCATCATCATGGCATCGTGTACGGCAACAACATGGCCGGGAACCCGTGCGGGGCCCTGTCCGGGCCTTCCTACGGATGCTCTTCCACGACATGGACACCGCCAACTACACATCCGACTCCCTGTCAGACCTACGGCCAACCTATTCCCCATTACCCACCACACCCCGGCCCTCGTCCACCCTCCTTTGGCGGCTCTCTCCCCCCCCCTCCCGGCGGCAACCCCTTTCCCCCCCCTCCCCCCGGCCCCTTCACCCGCCCTCCACCTTTCCCCTCCCCCTCCACCGCCTCGCATTCCAAACCTCCCCCGGCCCTTCGACCCGTCCACTCAGTCCCAACACCAACCGAGTTCAACCCTGGCGACGATCACAACGACACCACCCGCGTCGCGGGGTACGACCTGCCCAAGGTCATAACGCACACCGCGTTTACTCGGCAAATGGGCATCGAGGGACAAGACATCGCTCGCGTCCCCCGCCTCCACCTCATGCACGAACAGTGGAACAGTTGGTGGTTGCGTCACCTCGCCCACGGAGGCGAAGTCCGCATCGTTGTCGCAAAGTCGATGCCGGAATCAGTGTTTGCTGCTGGACTACTCAGCCAAATCCGACAACGGCACCTCGACCTGGACGCCCTCGCCCTCCATGTCGCCACGCAGGAGGGCGCCTCGACCACCAAACCAGCAGCCATGAAGCTACTCACCAGCAAGATCTTCGACTTCCTCATCTCCCTCCGACCCACCACTACGGCCGACCCGGCCTCCGCGGCCACCATACTCCAGCTTCAGCAACAGCTTGCTGACGCACACAACCAACTCGCCCAGCAGGCTTCATCCCCCCCCTCTCCCCCCCACACCCACCTCATCCAACAAACGCCCAGCCAATCCATCTCAGGCCTCCCTCCTGGACTTCGGCATGAAGCGACCACGGTTGACTACACCTGACACATCACCGCAGGACGGATCCCCCGCCCTACCCCTGCCCACTCGCATTGCAGACGACTCCCAACCCCCCCCGGCTCCCCCCACCCACGGCGGCAACCCTCCAGCCCCCTCCACCCACGGCGGCACCCCGACCCCTCCCCCCTCCCCTCCCCACCCACTTGGAAGGAGCCCCGCGACTTGCTCCAACCACCTCCCCACGTTTGCCAATGGCTCACCAACAACTTCCCACCCGACATTTCCGACACCAAAGTCCAGCGATGGATCACCTCCCAGAAAACCAGCAAAGAGAGCAAGCAAGTCCTAAAAAGCTGGTCCAACGACTGCGCAAAATGGGCAACCACACTGGACTCCGACACCAGAGCCCAACTCGAACGAGCCGCTGTGCTATGGGGCATCCCGGTGCGAACCCTATCAAAACTGGGGTCATCGGCCTTGGGCCGCATCCTGGCCGCTGCGAGTCACTTCTACCAGTGACTCTCAACAGCACACCGACAACGACGCACAGCCAGGCAGCACAAAATTTGGCAACACCACTGCTGCCAACTTCTCACTGTCCTCCGTTTCACTCTTCGGTTCTTCCCAACCGATGACGTCACCGCACGTCATTCTTGCTCCTGGCTACTCGCACAGCTTCAGCTACTTGACGTCTGCCATCTCTCCTGTGGTTCCGGCAGACTGAAAGCCCTGCTTACTCGACTTGGCCTGGACAACCCTGCTTCCGATTTCTCTTCTCAGCTTGTCCCTTCAGCGGTTTATCTGAGATTCACCAGCCATCCAAAGTGGCAGACCTTTTTCTACCTCGGAGCCACTCGCACCTCCCTCATGGCACGGGACCGCAGCCAACTTCGCAAACTACTCCAAGTTCAGCGACATCATCTGGTCAATGCCGAACTGGCAGTCCGGTGGTGGGCACATTTTGACATTTTCCACCACTACACCTCGGTGCCCATTCACACTGTCGTTCCAGCAACGGACCTATTTGCCACTGAACAGTTCTACATCCAGGAACTGCAACCGTCTCTCAATTTTGGCTTCATCGAGAAACATTTCCGGCCACGCACGGGCTTCATACGCCAATTGGACTTCTCCCAATCCCAATCCCGGCACATGGGCTTCGCCACCATCTGGCGAAAACGCCGCCGACTACGACTACCCATCGCCCTACAACAGGCCTTCCTGGCCAAGCGCATGAACAACCGCCTGGATTTGTGGCGATTTTTGGGCGATCTTGGCAGCAACACTCTACGACGATTTGATGCCATCCGTTACATACGGAGCAGAGACTTCCCACCCGCCGCTCTCTATGTCCTTCATCGCATAGCCACACACCTGCCTGAACCACACCACCCGGCATGCCTTTCCGCCATTCGATCCAGTTTACGATTCCGGGGCCTCATTCCACCTGGCCCCTCCAGACCGATGCTTGCACCCTTCCTCGCCTGGCGACTACTGCTAACCTGGTACCGACAACGACAACCACACTCCTCTACCACACACCTCACAGTGGACACACTTGACACCTCTGCCATCACCCGCGTCTACAACGGACGCCGTCGCCGACACAAACCCACACAACGCACCCTGTGGCTCGACGACATCCCCGAGATCATTCAGGCCACCCTTGACATGCAGATCTTCTCTGTCGGCCTTCGTTCATTCAGGCAAACACGTGGGGCGCCGATGGGATCCCCCGCGTCCCCAGCTCTCTGTTTGATGGTGATCGCGGTCGCCGAACAATGTTGGACCAACATTCACACCACATCGGGACTTCGCTCCGTTGAAGATACTCTCCTGCTCCGCTACGTGGACAACAGACTCGTGATCGCAACCCCCAGGTGGCTCTCGACTCCGGCAGCCAACATACTGTGCGACGAACACTTCTATGGAGGAGACATCTTCCTGGAAACAGAAGCCGCCCTGGACTTCTTGGGGTTCCGACTGAACCTCACAAGCAGCACCATCTCCTTCATCCCCTCGCATGAGAAGCACAACATGCTCTCCGTCAAGTCAGCCGCACCAATGATACATAAGGAATCTGGATATTATTCCAGACGCACGCTGATCAGCCGAGTTTCCTTTCCTGAATTTCAGCGAGATCAGGATCTTGCAATGTTGAAGAGGTTGTACCTCCAACACGGTTTCACCTTACAAAGAGAAGAAAAACCGTCCTTTGCGAAACCACACTGGTTTTCTTCTCTGCCTTTGCATCCTGACAGATTTGACCTGATTTTCGTGCCGCAGCTGTTTGACTGTTTGACCAAAATCCGTTGCGAGCATGGATACCAACACAGCACGCCAGCTGCTCCAAGACTTCGAACTCATCCTTGGCATTGCCCAACAAGGCATCGCCACCATCCGCGAGTTCACTGAGAGTCCGACTGCCGAACCTGATTTGGCACCGGAGGCCACGCTCAACCCCGCCATTGAGGACCTGACCAACTCACCACCAACACCCCACCTGGCCCCCCTCGAGGACCTCTTTGAGCCACCTCCTGATGCTCCAGATGAACACCTTCCCACTGATCATGACGAACAATTCCCTGATCATTGGGCTCCGCCCACCCCTCCTCCGTCTTCTCCCGGCGAAAAACGAGCTCGCCGCGCACGTGATTTGGCCTCCTCACGATCTACGGCATCCAAAACCTGCTCGTGGACCAAGCGAAGCTACCACATCGACCAGGACTGATGCCTCTACTGAGGCCGAACCTGAAGCCTCGCAGCCTTGGACTGAGGGAGAGATTGAACTCCTCCGTTCCCTTAAGACCAATTCCAAAGCCAAGTATGCGTGGTCAGTCATCGCCACAAGACTTTCTCGCACAATTGATGCTTGCAAGACTCAATGGGCCTTGCACAAGTGATGTCGCCCCAGTTGGGGCTCCGTGTGTGTGAAGCGTCCTGGAGCACGGACGGAAATTCCACATTGCAGGGGGACCAGGCGTCTTGCTGCTGACCTGGTCTAACAAAGCTAGGCAGCAAGACGGGATACCGGAATTGGCCATTCCGGCGTACCTGCCATCCTTTCGTGACCTAATGTGTTTCCTCGGTTTACCACTGTTTGCTTCATGTTCGGTTTCGATGATGTGACATTTGCACTGCAGATTGATTTTTTCATGCCCTTTCAGTACAATCGCGTGTCTGCAAGAGCAGCCTCTCGAGATAAGTGTGTGTCTGTGTCTCTGTGTGCGTCTCTGAACGTGTCTCTGTGTGTGTGTGTGTCTGTGCGTGTGTGTGTGTGTGTGTGTGTGTTTGTGTGTGTTCTTGTGTGTGTCTCTGTCTGTGTGTCTGTGTGTCTGTGTGACATGTGTGACATTGTCTGCGTGTCTGTGTGTCTGTTTGTCTGTGTGTCTGTGTGTCTGTCTCTGTGTCGTGTTTGTATGTACCTGGCTGTGTATGTGTGAAGGTGTCTTGTGTGTGTGTTTTTGTTTCCTTGGTTGTGTGTGTGTGTATGTGTGTGTGTGTGTCGGTGTTTGTGTGGTTTGTGTGGTTTGTGTGGTTTGTATGGTTTGTACGGTTTGTGTGGTTTGTGTGTGTGTGTGTCTGTGTGTCTGTGTGTCTGTGTGTCTGTGTGTCTGTGTGTCTGTGCGTCTGCGCGTCTGTGCGTCTGTGCGTCTGTGGTCCGTGCGCGTCTGTGCGTCCGTGCGCGTCTGTGCGTCTTGTGCGCGTCTGTGCGTCTCTGTGCGTTTCTGTGCGTCTCTGCGCGTCTCTGCGCGCCTCTGCGCGTCTCTGCACGTCTCTGCGCGTCTCTGCGCGTCGCTGCGCGTCTCTGCGCGTCTCTGCGCGTCTCTTTGCGGCTCTGCGCGTCTCTGCGCGTCTCTGCGCGTCTCTGTGCGTCTCTGTGCGTCTCTGTGGGTCTCTGTGCGTCTCTCTGCGTGTCTGTGCGTGTCTGTGCGTGTCTGTGCGTGTCTGTGCGTGTCTGTGCGCGTCTGTGCGTGTCTGTGCGTGTCTGTGCGTGTCTGTGCATCTGTGTCGTGTCTGTGTCTGTGTCTGTGTCTGTTTGTGTGTGTCTGTGTGTGTGTGTCTGTGTGTGTCTGTGTGTGTCTGTGTGTGTCTGTGTGTGTGTGTCTGTGTTTGTCCGTTTGTGTGTTTGTGTGTTTGTGTGTTTGTGTGTGTGTTGGTGTGTGTGTGTGTGTCACTGTGTGTGTGTGTGTGTCTGTGTGTCTGTGTGTGTGTCTGTGTGTGTGTGTGTGTTTATGCGCGCGTTCGTGCTCGCAGCTCGCACTTGGCTTTTCGCGCTTAGCATGTGTCTGGCACGTAGTCTAGAGCAGTCGTGCTTCTGGTTTGGAATGGTGCTGACAGCGCATGGTTCTGAGTGGGCGTTCTTCTTATCATGTGGTAGGCGATGTGCGCAGCGGAGCGCGTGTGCCCTTTGGGCAGAACCCTTGGCCCTAGACTGAGCGCCAAACCCTAAATCTCCAAAACCCTGCCTAAAAGGGTCTGCCTGGCTAGTTGGGTTTTTTGTCTGGCTATTTGTGTTTTTTTCTGTGGGGTGAAAAAGGACAATCTTAAAAAAAAAATGCATCAAAGTAAACACAGCCTATGCGTTTTGTTTTTGACCTTTGATTTAATGCATGGAACACATGGTATTTATGAATTATAATCGTTTGTTTTGCTGCACTCAACTGTTTTTGGATACAAACATTTATGTTTTTATGTATAAATGTGTAATGTATGTATCATCTGTATAGGAACCAATTTTGTACATATTACAAACTAACTTAAAATTTGAATAGTTGGTGCATGGCGGCTACATTGCACAAAAACTGATGTACTGTGGAAGTGTTGAAGTTGACCATTGCAAGACATATCAGCACATGCCTTGTCCTGGGCAAAGCTCATCACAAACCCACTGAGGATGCCTTTGGGGGTGACCATGGGGTGGCTGCTTCAAGGGGATTCATGATCACTTTTGGGGGTTGGCTTGGCACCATGTCTGTCAGAAGGGGTCGAGGACAGCAACTGCTGGCCAGGGCCTGGGCCTTGCTGCTGAGGGGGCCAAACTAGGGCACCGAAAGGTGCTTAGCACCGAAAGGTGCAATAATAAAATGCGCTGAAGGTGCAAAAATAGAATGCGCCGAAAGGTGCAATAATAAAATGCACCGAAAAGTGCTTAGCGCCGGTTAATAAGAAGCACCGAGAGGTGCAGGGCCCCGGTCCTTTGTCTTACGCACTGAAAGGTGCCTTATTGTTTCTTTCGGGGCACAGTGCACTTCTTCGATGATGGCAGGTTGTATACTAGAGGGTGTGCGCTTGACAGGTGTCTTGCCTCAATCAGGATTTCAAATTATATGGATGCTATTGCATGGCTGTCGGCGAAAAGGGCATTGTTTACAATATTGCTCATGAAACTTTATTGGTGGACATCCAAATTCCAACTCCTGGTCATCCAGGCGTTGGTGTCATCAACCAGGATTCCTGGTCATCCAGGAGTAGGTGTCATCAACCAGGATTTTGGTATCACCAACTTTGTTAGTCGGGACGTCTCATGCTGGACAGCCAGGACGCCAACACTTGGCTATCCATATCATCAACTGTTGTAGCGGGGGTGCTTGGTGTTGACATGGGGGGAATTTGGTGATTGGGTTGACTCATTCTGTGTTGGAATAACTCTCGGCTGTTGGTCTCGAATCCAGCAGTCGCAAACAACATCACAGATTCTGTGGTGGCAGGCGGGCTCGGCTCGAGCATTGGTCAAACCACTGACTGTCTATTGTCCCAACCTCAACCCCTACCGTTCCCCCCCCCTCCTTAAACCTACACCACCTCCGCCCGCACAGAGGTTAATGTTGGAATTCACTTTGACCTATGCCGCAAGTGTCAAGCGCGCTAGCGAACGTGGCCTGGTTCATCAGAGCCTGCGCAAGCCAGGGGGAAAGAAAACGAGGGTGTCAGGTGGCTTGAGGTTGGTGACAAAACAGCGGTCGGAGCTCAAGCTAAGGAGCTGACAGTGCTCAGGAAGACCCATGCCTGGGCCAACCACCAAGCTTTAAGCTTTGTGACAGAATCAGAACATCGGCGCATACCTTTTGAGTGCTTCACAGCCTCCTCACCTCACAGCCAGTCAAAGTTTTGCACATGCACTTGTCCATGATACTAGCCATAAGACATCCAAGAAACACATAACAAACATTTCTTCTGCAAACTTTGTCAGCGCAGTGAAAAGGCGGCTCAAGGTGAACACTGTACAGAAGCCAGGTCAGAGTCACTGGCAGGGTCATCACCTGCCATTAATGCTGTGCGAGGACGCTGCCAGCGGACAAGGTAAGCTCGCCTCCGGGGTCCGGGTTTTGTTCTCATCGTCACTCGACCGCCGCTCTGCATCTACTCCCAGATGACGATCGATTCTGCCTGGCAAAGAGCATGAAACGGTTGCACTTACCCAGCGCCGGCCCAGCCAGGCCTCCCAGTCAGACAATCGCCTCTGGACTCTTACAGGTTTTGGCTTGCTGCTGGATGACACCTGCGCAACTGGCGAATGAGACACCCGAGAAGTGGCACATGTCAGCGTTCGCATGCTTGGGCCCTGGGGCCCTGGCCCTTGGGCCAGTGCCAGCTCGAGCTGCTGCAGCGCCTGCAGAGTCAGGAGCAGCTCTCATAATGACAGCAATGTGCGCCAAAGCACATGCAACAATGGCAGCAAAGCACACTGGACACCCAGGTGCCTTTCGTCTTGCCATCAGCCTTTGTTGCCTCAGTATGACCAGCAGTAACTTAACCTTAAACTGACTTGTTTCTGCTGTAGACTTGTGCATGTTATCATCCCAGCCTGCTTTGGCTCAGATGGGGCTGAGGCTGCCAGAGCACCTGCTTTTTCAACGCAATGAAAAGGCCAAACCAACGTAAACAATCTCATCGTGGCAAAACAAGGTGACAAGGCCTTTCTTAGTCTTGCCAGCAGCCTTTGTTGCCTGTGGCTGAGTGTGGTGACCAGACGTCTCAGACAGCAGCTGCCCTTGACCAGCCTGTGCTGCCGCGGGCTTTTTGAGCACTTTTGCATGTTTGGAGTTGCCTGTCAGTCAGACTGATTCCAGCAGCGCGCTGGGCACAGTGTCAAAAGGCAGGCCTCGAAGTGGAGCAGGACGCTTTGTCCCCTGGCAACTGCAGTGCTCATACAAAACTGCCACCAGGACTCAATGTGAATCACGACCCGGCCTTTGATGGCCTAGCTGATGGCGATGATGAGGATGATGATGAGCCGGAGTCAAGCGACGAGCTGGACGACGAGTCCGCCTGGCACAGGAACTTCTCCTCCAGGACCGCTGCCTTGGTTTCTGCTGCTTCCCGCAGCCCTTTCTCTCGGGTCAGCACCGTCCTGGCCCTCTCCACATGGCGCTCAAGGTTGCGGGATGCCAAGATGTCCTGCTGCTTAATCTTCTGCTCCAGTTGGCACGCCGTCTTCTGGTTGTCAACCAGCCTGCCCTGGAGGTCCACCAGGCCAGCTTGCAGCTGTTTCTGGGCGTGGCGGCTGTCTTCCAGCTGTTTTTCAAGCTGCTTTGCCTTTTGCTGCTCTGCCCGCAGCTTTAGCTTTGCTTCCTGTTCTTCTGCCAGCTGCTTTTCTAGCTGCTTTGCCTTTTGTTGTTCTGCCCACAGCTTTTGCTTTGCTTCTCGATCTTTCTGCCTGCGATCATAGCTGGGACCATCATGGCGCGGCATCTGAATCTTACCTTGAAAGTTGCCTGTCACAAACTGTTACCGTTCTGATGGCGATCAGTGATAGGAACGCTCAAGGTGATGCGTCGCAGTGATGCGTGATTCATGGCAGAGTGTGTGCCAGTGTCATGTCTTATATGCCATGCCAAGTGACACTTCAGCAGCTGCAGCCAACGGTTGCTACACACACACGCACAGACGCACTCATGCCATGCGCACACACACACACGCACCAGACTAACTTCCTGACTCAATGTCAGCTCAGGTACCAGCTGGTGTCAGTCGGCCACTGCATCAGGTCCGCCTCAGCCCCGCAGCTGGACACACACACACAACAGCCGAAAGAAGTGCCCCCAGTGACCCACCCGTAACCTTCACATTGCATTGAAAGCTTAAACCTGGCCTGTGAGCCGTGTTGGAGTTGTCCGGAGCCTGACAGAGCGTCGTCGGACTGACTGACTCTGAATAGAACAGCAGTCCACAGTTATCATCCTGATGAGGACACATCCAAGTGCCAATAAGGACACATCCAAGTTCAAGCCGCAGATGGATGATGGATGAAGGATTGTGACATCTGAGTGATCTATTCAAGGGATGAGCCAGCAAAATCTCCCAGTTTGTCTTATGCTGAACATTGCAAGTTCTTCTCAGCCCTGAGACAGCCAGGGCTGGGAACCCAAGACCTGGAAGCCAGGACTTGGAGTCAATGGCTGCCCTGCCTCGCCTGGCCCCCACGATGAGCACCTCAGGCAACAACACACAGTGCTCAAAGCAGACGCAGATTCGATGTTCAACATCATGATGCAGACTATGATAATTGCAAAAGCAAAAGGCGCAAAGCGCAATTGTTGCTCATGATGTCATGGCTGCTGTCGGCACTTAGCCTCACTCACTCAGGCTTCGTGATTCGATTAGAAGCACTGACGTCGGTCAGCAAAAGCTTCAATTACGGGACCAGCCAGACACTGAATCCATTCCAGAGAAATATTATTCTCAAGAGCGGCCTTCAAGCTTCTCCCACTAAAGCGATCCCTGAGCGCTGGCTGGTCAAAACTTGTGGCCTTTAGCCACCCTCACGCCCAAGTCCAACCAGTGGACTCGGAAGGCTCGGCATTGCCAGCTGGGTCGCCAGCAGACTTCGAGGCATAGCCACCCTCAGGCTCGGGTTCAGAAGGCTCGGCATCATTGCCAAGACTAAGAAACTGCCAGCCCGTCAGGCTCGGATTCAGCTGAGGAAGGCCAACGATGGCGTACCCCAGGTCCTGGGCGAAAGCGAACGCTTTCACAGCGTTAAATTTTCAAAGCTGACGCGCCGCTTGCTGACTAGAAGCATCAGGGCTTTGGAGGCTTTGCAGTGACTCCAAGTAGTAGGCGCCAGCCTTGGAGTGTCACTGCTAAGCCCCCTGAATTCAGTCAGTTTAACGCCAACCACATCTGAACTTAATGACGTCAAGCCA
Source organism: Effrenium voratum (assembly GCA_963377175.1). Classification (NCBI taxonomy): domain Eukaryota; class Dinophyceae; order Suessiales; family Symbiodiniaceae; genus Effrenium; species Effrenium voratum. The sequence continues at coordinate 44,173 of CAUJNA010001637.1, read as the reverse complement.
AGCAGCGTATGTGAGGCTTCGTGGTGACTGAGGCGCCTCTTCCCAGATTCCATTGGTTCGCAGGATAAACAGGTGCTCATCCGTCGACCATGCCGGCCAGCCGGTGCAATGAAAGTCCTTGATATAGAGATGCCGGCGGTCACCGCTCACTTCCCTGGGCTCTCTGGCAAAAAAAAGAAGTCTTAAGGACCAAAAAGCGCCCTGACAATCTACTTAAAAAAATCAGGCAGGCTCCGTGCAAGGGCGACCAGGCAATTTGCTTGGCCTTCAAGGTGCGTCGCCTGAAGCAGATCTGGCCAACGTAGGGCTTGCGGGGGTTGTCAGGCACCTGTCGACAATGACATGGCCAATGGCAGCACTGCCAGCATGCAATCTGGAACCACACACTTCAGATATGTATTGCTACCTCCAAGGCGCCAGGACGAGCCACTGGTCTGGACGATGGTGCCAGCGGAAAAGGAAGGCAGGGTGGCGGCACGCCATGGCTCTTAAATGCGCTTCGAGGCCTGCTGTGGACAGTTGACGCGGCCGTTCCTCTGCCTGTGGAGCTACATGCAAGTAGTGCTGTAGTGGAGCTAAGGCTGTTCGTTCGTGGAGCTACACTGAGTGTCTGAGCCTGCTCGGATGCCTCACACAAGTGCCAAGTGGTCTCATGGCAACCATTTCCTCGACACGAGGGCTGGGGCTAGCGCTCCTTGCTGATGATGGTGATGGTGACATGCAGCCAAAGAAGGCTCCTGCAAGAAAATTTCAGGAACACACAATGCGCTGCATTACTCAGGGGCAAGTCAAAACCCTTTGGCAAGCCGAAGGCCAGCAGCCTGGCAAGCAAAGCTGGGCAGGCGCCAGCCGATCCTGCCATGTCAAAGATCGATGTGTGCAGGTGTCAAGCGGAGCGAAGTCTCACACCTTGACAAGTGGATTAAATCAATTGTGAGGTGCACATATTTGATTATTGGCCCTGAGTCTCAGGTGCAGCAACCACAATCAATTTGGAGAGCCAACAATTGTCCTGAAGCCCTTTTCAGCACAAGGCCAAGACAACATCAAAGCAAGTTGGAAGTGCGACTTGCAGTAAAATAAGGCTGCCTTGAACTTGGAAAAGTCCGATCACATTGGCCACCTCATTCAGCCACTGCTGAGTTGAGTCAGCCAACGCTCGGCTCAAGATAAGGGCCAGACTCAGACTGGCTCTCTGTCAAAAATCCTCACTGACTGACTGCAAACTGTTTGCTCAAAGACACTGCCAACGGTGACAGAATTGTCGTGAGTCCGCTCAAGCGATAATCGCTCAGGCCAGGGCTTCCTTTCTGCCAGACCTGACGATCACAGGATGGTCTCAAGAGCAGGAGTTTCAGTGGTAAGAACTGCAAGCTGGCACTGTGTGTCATCACGGCGTGTCTACAGCATCTTCTGGAACTTTTCCCTGCTGTTCACATCAATGAGTCGAGTCTAACACTTAGTAACACCATTTCTTTGCGAGCGAGTGCTGCCCCGGCTGTGTGGCAAGCAGCTAAAGACACTGCCACGCTTATTATCATGTTCTTTCTGATTAGCACAGCTTTGCGTGCCAACACAGCATGATAGCACTCGAGGAGTTGGCACTGAGTGCTGGTGCGACTCATATTAGAAGTTCTAAATGTGGACACTCGACCAGCAACCACAGTCAAAGTTCCAACATCCAAATGTTCAGCCTAGCTGCGCGGTATATCTTTTAGGCTCGTTGGCAGTTGACTTATTAATGACCGATTCTCAAACAACAGTGCTTGGTTGCATGGCCGGCAGCCCAACTCTGGTCAGGGCCACGCTGATTGCAGCTGTGAACCCAAGGGCCTAAGCCTAGCTGTCAGGCTTCACAATCTGAAGCGCTTTGCCAGGAGGAATTGTGAGACTGACAGAGTTGACAACCATTGGACGGATGGGCTGAAGGCCTTTCGCGGCAACAGGCGGCCACTTCATAGCCCAGCACATCTTGATGTACTTACCGTTCCACTTTGACGCTGGCTGGCAGGGTCCCGGCCATGTGCGCTGCAGGGATCTTGGCGACATCATCCTGGCCGGCCTCAGCGCCTTCCGTTTTCACCACCTTCGCGGGAAAATCAGAGGCTTTGAAGTACACCTGGGCCTGCTTGGGGCTGAGTGTAAATGCCGCCGGCTCCGTGGCTGAGGGCGAATCCGTCAAGGTGTGATACCCCACGTGGGCGTCACTTGGGCTCAGCGATCGCTTCGTCTTGATCGTGTCCAGGAGGCTCATGTACTTGCCGCCCAAGATGATGCAGTCCTGCGAGCCCTCCAAGGAGAACAGCACATCGGCTGGGCCAATCTCCTCTTTTTCCTTTCCCGTCGGCGCCCAGAACTTGCCCTTGTAGTAGCCAGCCAAGGTGGTCCCTTTGCGGATCGTGATGGGCTCGGCGTGCGTGTTTTGCAAGTAGGCGCCCTCGCCAACTGTGACCACGAGCATCACCGCGCTCAGGTTGCCAGATCCGACAAGGTGAGCCTCATGGCTCAGAGGATTCAAGTTGCTGGGCTCGAAAAAGTCCTCCTCGGCAATGGCCGCCTTGTCACCGTCACCGTCGGTCTTGCTGCCGGATGGCAAAGCGCCCGGCACATTGGTTTTTCGCTTCTTGCTCTTGCCGTCGTCTTCATTCTCAGAGCTGCGCGTCTTAGGGGGGCAGGTCTAGTGGATAATCTGCACGCGTCTTCTGCAAGAACTCCCTGAACTCACCCTTGAAGATGCTGTGGTCATGCCAGGCAGCCAAGACTTTGGCAGGCGTGGACAGGGTCTGGAGGGTGGAGCCTGGAAGCCTGGTCTTGGAGTACGCCAGCAAGGAGAGGTTGGGTGGCGGTGGCTGCGCAGCTACAAGCTCTGCGTTCCTGCAAAATGCGGTGCAGCTGGCCAATCACACGTCATCCCAATCAAACTCAAAGACTCCAAAGGAAGACCCAAAAATAATGATTTACAACCTTCTCCTTTCCGGCAGGCTGATGAACGGTTTGAAGTTGCCATTGCTGAGCTGCTCGGCCAGCTTCTCGGTGTGATGCTGCAAGGCCCAGTCCACCTGGCCATGATTCGCTTGATACTTCGGCAGTGCCTCATCATTACCACCACACACGTTATGACGCACCACTGGCCCCAACACAGTGGCCACAACCAAATGGCTTGGACACGATTGCCCATCGCTCTGGGTGGCATGGAGCCCCAAGTAGAACAGGTTCATCCCCCCCATGCTCTGCAGGAAGTTCTCCTTGACCACAGCGCGGCCAAGGTCTCCAGTGTGAGCATTCAGATCCACCACCAGGACCACAGGCTTGGGCGCGCCGGTCAAGGAGGACAGCGCTCCACGCAGAATGCTTGTGCAGCCATCAACTCCGACCTGCGCAACCTTCTCTGCCGCGCCCTGGGTGTGTGTCAGCGACTCGTGCTCGGCAGGGCGTCGTCAGAAATGTCCTCAACGGCGACCAAGTCTTTTCCAGACACCACCTCAGCCGCATCCAGGAGCCCTTTGCTGAGCAGAGCCGAGGACCTCCAGAACTGCCACGCTTTGGAATGCGGCTTCTCCTCCATCGAAAGCATCAGCCGCCCATGACGAATCATCGATCTGCAGGGTTCACGTTCGTTCGTTTGTTCATTCATGATTCGTTCATTCATTGATTGATTCATTCATTCATTCATTCATTCATTCATTCATTCATTCATTCATTCATTCATTCATTCATTCATTCATTCATTCATTCATTCATTCATTCATTCATTCATTCATTCATTCATTCATTCATTCATTCATTCATTCATTCATTCATTCATTCATTCATTCATTCATTCATTCATTCATTCATTCATTCATTCATTCATTCATTCATTCATTCATTCATTCATTCATTCATTCATTCATTCATTCATTCATTCATTCATTCATTCATTCATTCATTATATACCAGTATTCTTTCATAATCTTAAAACTATGATGCTCATCTCATAATATCAAATCTTGAAAAGTTAAACACAAAGAAAGAACAAATATCAGTAATAGCACAGAACAGTGAAAAGTTTAGTACCTTTTCATTGAACAGACTTGAATTTAAGGACAGTTTCAGTTTCTTATCATCGTCGTTAGAAAAACTGGTTAAATTAACAAAATATGAAGAGAATAAGTTGATACCTGACTGGGACAATCATTTCATTTACAGTTTCAAAGGCAAATACATTAAAAACGAAAAAGATTTGTTTTTACTGACAGAAAAGGGAGTTATTCATTCAGTCATTCAGTCATTCAGTCATTCAGTCATTCAGTCATTCAGTCATTCAGTCATTCAGTCATTCATTCATTCATTCATTCATTCATTCATTCATTCATTCATTCATTCATTCATTCATTCATTCTTTGATTGATTCATTCATTCATTCATTCATTCATTCATTCATTCACTCAGTCATTCATTCATTCATTCACTCACTCATTCATTCATTCATTCATTCATTCATTCATTCATTTCATTTCATTTCATTTCATTTCATTTCATTTCATTTCATTTCATTTCATTTCATTTCATTTCATTTCATCTCATCTCATCTCATTTCATTTCATTTCATTTCATTTCACTCATTTCATTCATTCACTCAGCTCATTTCATTTTATTTCACTTCATTTCATGTCATGTCATCTCATTTCATTCCTTCATTCATTCCTTCATTCATTCATTCATTAATTCTTTCATTCATTCCATTCATTCATTCATTCATTCATTCATTCATTCATTCATTCATTCATTCATTCATTCATTCATTCATTCATTCATTCATTCATTCATTCAGTCATTCATTCATTCATTCATTCATTCATTCATTCATTTCTTTCATTCATTCATTCATTCATTCATTCATTCATTCATTCATTCATTCAGTCATTCATTCATTCATTCATTCATTTCTTTCATTCATTCATTCATTCATTCATTCATTCATTCATTCATTCATTCATTCATTCATTCATTCATTCATTCATTCATTCATTCATTCATTCATTCATTCATTCATTCATTCATTCATTCATTCATTCATTCATTCATTCATTCATTCATTCATTCATTCATTCATTCATTCATTCATTCATTCATTCATTCATTCATTCATTCATTCATTCATTCATTCATTCACACGCACTTAACCCTTTGACACGCCCACATCATGATTTGTTTCAGGCCCAGCGGGCCTTTGGTCTCTTTCATCAGCTCTGTCCATGTAAGGCAGAACGAAGGGCATATCCATGTTCAACCGGGAGTTCGCCAGGAGTTTGTTGGCTGATTCCTCCTGTTTCCAAAGAAGCCCACGATGATAGCTGTGTGCTGGAGAGAGGAGCAGGCCGATGCAGGCGCCAGTCTCCGGGGAGTGCGAGTTCACCAGGTAGCCTGCTAGGTGTGCGCTGGTTCTCGGAGCTCACCAGGGATGGCGCACTCCAGTTCAAAAGCGCCACTACGCAAATGCTGTCTTTTGCCACCTGGAAGGTCTGAGACAGGCGGCGCAGGATTCCATCAATGCGCGCCACACCGTCCTGTGGGCTGCCATGGCAAGCCAGAGTTGCCATCCACTCCCGGCTAGACTCTTGGAAGCACGCCTTGGCTTGGCGGAAAGCCTAGCAAGTTTGTGCTGCAGCTCACTGGCTTCGTCCTCGCACTTCAGCAGCCAGTTGGCATACGCCTTGATGTCGTGCCTCAGCTTGGCAAGGGCTTGGCAAGGGTCAATTATCACGAGGCTCAGCGCTGAGTAGGCAAATGACAGCCGCAATGAAACCAGCTTGCTACAGCACTCAAGGCACTCAAACATCTTCAGCATGAGCGAAAACTCCTCCCTCTCTAGCTCACCAGCCACAATGGACCTTTTCTCGGATTCAGTCCTGAACTTGCCCTCAGCACTGGCAGCATGACCTTTCATAGGCTCCTTGACCACCGTCAAACCAGCCGAGGTCCAAGAGGCGGAGCGCTCAGCCAATGCCACCTGGAGCTCCAGCTCAAGGTTACGGTCCCCAGCCAGCAGCTTCTCGCTGAGAGAAGTTGCCGCAACTCCCTGCTCGGCCAAGTCGTCCTGGACAGCCTGCAGCAACTGGCACAGGTGCGCTGCTTCCTGCAAGGCCTCCTTGGAAAGCTTTGCCCGGTTACCTGGCAGTAGCCGCCGGTGGGTGGCATCCACAAACCGGATCATCATCACAAAGCTCGCGGCGGTCTGAGTCAACCTCTTGCTCCAAATCTTGTCCCCCGTCTTGGTCACAGCACCCACCTGGATGGCCTTGTTGGAAAAGGCCTCCTGCAACGCAACAGATTTTGCGAGTGTGGCAGCAATAATTCATTCTAACTTTGAGAAGGGTGGCCTGGTTTGGTAGCCTGTTATTATTTCCAGAAACAACTACCTATCACTACCCCAACTGCCGTCCTCTGCGACGGCAGACTGCGAGCCAAACTCAGACGTGTGCTTCAGAAGCAACTCAGCCGTCCCAGGTGGTGCTGGCAGCAGGAAGAGCAACGCGACGCGCTTCTGCCCAGCAAGCTGTGACTCCCTGGTAGCCTCCATGTTCCACGCCTTGATGGCAGCATCCGCTTTGAAGCCCTTGGTGCAGAGAAGGCTGAGCTTTGATAGCCATGTTGGAACATCGTGCGCTCGACGAATCGAGCCTCTTGATGACAGCGCGGCATTTGCCTAATTCCAAAGGGCATGACATCAACGACCACAACTGACAACAGGTTCAAGTCAGTCACAAAGACCCAGCGTTTTAAAATTAACTCACACACGCAAAGTACAACTTTGCAATTTGGAAGATAGGGCACGAATGCAACCCGCTTGATGTCTGTGCTCAATGTTGCGCGGCGGGCCCAAATGACCCGCATGGACTCAAACAAGGCCGGGTGCAGGATCTCCAGCTTCCACTCACACTTCATCGCCAGAGATGCCAGGAAAAGAAGGGTCATTGACCGGGCCGCCCCCTTCACATAGTGCACCCACCCAGAAGGCCCTTCACTGGACCCCTGCGGGCCCGACCACAGAAGAATCGGGTCGCCTGGGCAGCAAGCCACTGAGCTCACAAACGCAGTATGATTATGGATCCTGCTGACCGACAAGAAAACTTTCAAGAAAACCACACGAATTAAAGTTGCTCTCAGAGATGAAGCTGTTGCACAAGTACTCATCTAGCAGGCTGATGGCCGTGGTGAGGTACGGCGCGGGCTTAGTGCTTGACTCAGGACTGAAAGACAAGTCCGACAGCTTGAGGCAAAACATGGTTGAGTCATCCGCAGGGAGTGACGTCACGAAGTTGACATCTTGCCGCGTCGTGCTGAACTCAAGGCCCAGCGTCGCAGCAAAGCTGTTGGTGTCAGGATGGGCCTGCTGAAGGTATTGCTGGGGCCCACCAAAATGGGACAGCAGCTTCTTGCCGCACTCAAAGGCGATCTGCTTGAAGTTCTCTGGTGTGGCTGTTGCTGCTTCTGAAAAAAGAGCAGCCCAAAACTCAGCCTCAGACGTGCCAGCAAGACTGGCCGTGAAGAGGTCAACCTCCATCTTTGCCAGCTCCATCTTTTCGGGGGTCCCATCCGCCTCCAACTCCCCCTTGACTCCATCTGAGCCGCTCCTAAGCGCAGCAGGTTCAACTGGCAGCGCGAGCATTGCTGGCCCTCCTGGCCCTGAAATGGAAAGCCAAAATCTACGGTGGAGAAAAAAGAATCCGCACAATCCCGATTTCACATGAGCGCACGGTCACAGCACAGCCCAAGCTGAGATTTACAATGGCTTGACAAACCACTCAGACTGGGAACCTGGCCCATGGTTGGCCAGAATGCGGATGAGGTACTTCCCAGGCCTGTGCTGCAGTCTTACAGACTACTCACAGTCTCATTCAGGCAGAGCTCCAAGAAAATGGTCGTGTTGAATCATGCGCTTTAACCTTCAAGGCTGGCCAGTGACTCAGTCACACTTTTCCTCAAGCCGCCGGGAGCCATCAGAAGGCTGATTACAGGCTGACTGATTCGAGCTTGTCACGTTCCCTTGCAATGTTGCTGCAATCTTTGCATTGCGAGCTCCAGGCTGCTAAGGCTATACTCGATCAGTCAGTCCCTTGCATGGTGCAGAGCTGCAGCCGCAAGCAAGCAGCAAAACTCGGCAGTGTACTTCTGACAGTGCTTGCTAACAGGCACACCGTTATGACTGCCTTGTACGTGAAAGTGCTGGGCAGCGCATTTGCACTGACGATCCTGAAAGAGCTCTACAATCTTGTCACTGTTGGTCATTAAAGTAGTTCGTTTTTTGATCGGGTGACTTGCCGAGCTTTCTCCCGGGGCCGCCAATCCCACAGCGCACTGGTCAAAGGAGACAAGCTTGGTCTCGGGGAGCGCTGCCAAACAGCATGTGGGTTTGAATCTAAATACTTTCAAAACCCTGGCAGTGCATCATGACAGATACATCCATCTGGAAAAGGGAATCTGACTATTGCGCCTTGTGGCACACGCCTGTGTCCAGCTCGATGCTCTCCAGGGATGCTCATGACACCAAATGCGGTTCTCATGGTGCTGGATCCAAGCCATATCCATGCCGAAGGCCAAAAGGGAATCAGCTTCTGCTTGGCGCAGTTCACCTGCGCCGGCCATGCGAACATTGCAAATTGAACCTACCACTGACTGGTTGAAGGCAAATAATTTCAAATTCAGCTGTGGCTCGGACTTCAATTGTCATCTTGTGTCTGTTCCACAGGCGCATCAGCTCAGAATACATCGTGCATGGAGCTGAGATCATCAACATGCGCGGCTTGAGCACGCGCTGGCAGCGCAGGACATGCCCCCTAGCCTGCCAAGTCAGGAGGTCGTGGCCTGACAGGAGATCAAAGGAGCCACCAGAGGTCATGTTCAGCTGCTCCAAAGACCTCCATGAAGTGGCACGGAAAGGATGGGCCTGGATCATCAGAGAAGTCGCAATCATCCTCAATGGTCAAGTCCTGGTCGGCGTCCTCTGCGGCACTGCTGCTGTCACCCTCAACTGCCACGGGGGAGGTCCCGGTGTCATCACTCACCGACATGACAGGAATATGACATCACAATGCCACTGTGCCAGCCGGAGTCAGCTAAAATAGCTGCGGGTCAATGCCAAGTCTGTAATCTCAAGCCTTCTCTGCAGCAGCTGGCAACGAAAGATCTGAGACTGGAGCCCACGTGGAGGGCTGATGCCAACGACCCGGGCCGAGTACGGAAAGTCACTCAAGCTTATTGATTGTGTCTGATTCAAACACAGCGGTGCTCAGTGACTCAGTGCAGGTGAATGGACTGACGCATTTTTTGCAATGGCATCCTCAGATAACATCGGGCCCGGCGCAGTCAGGCAATAATCGGTACGTTCCAACAAGGCGCCGGTTCCATTCAAGGCGCCGTGTCACAGGGATAGTAAATAGCTCAGCGCAGCCACTGTCGCTGTGGGCAGTGCACAGTACAACAGACCACCAATCACAGGAGCAGGCATCCGGCCCTCTGACATTGACATGCAGGAAGTCTTAACCTTTTCAGAAAACCTTTGTAAGGTTAAACGCTGCCCCAAGTTCCACACAAACAGCATTCTCCCTGAGCCTGGTGGTTAGGCGCTGAAAGAGCAAAATTTGTCCATCACGATGCTTGTGCAAACGGAAATGAACTCACTTTGGCTTTGAACTAATTCTTAGTCCGCAAAGTTGCACAATGAGCCACGAGGTGGACACACATGATGGCATTTCACTACGCTGCTGCGTTTTTTTTTGTGAAGCAACTTGACACGACAATGTGCAACAGTTGTAACACCACTGGACTGCAGCAGCTGGCAGTGGATGATTCCCCGTCTGGGGCCGCCCGGGCTTTGAGTCAACAAGCCAAATCTGACAGATTTGTGTTGCGCACTGGCACCCAGAATGCCATCAAATGACTAAAATATTTTTGCTCAACTCCAAGCCCTAGCAGCGCCTCCAAACATTGTCTACTTCCTGTAAGCTGAGGCCATTGGCAAGCCTGCACGCTTGACAGCCTATCTGCGATTTGCGGCATTTGGAGCAGCCCAAAACTACGCCCGGAGGCAACTCAACTGTGACACCTCTCTGGCCGTGCAAGATTTGAACGTCACCTCTCAGGGACGCCCAGACATTAAATAAACAACGTCAATAAGAAAACATATTCAGCAACACCACGACAGTAATCACAGTTTGAGGCAACTCGGCCTGGCAGAGCTTGAGCTGGCAGATCTGGAGGCGCTGGGACTGGCTGGACTGCAGCTGCTGGACGCTTCATTGAAGCAGCTAAGGCTGGCCGCTTCATCTTCTGACCTCCGACTCCCGCCGGCCCACGTCGCCCTGGATCACTGCTAGCTGCATTTGCGTGTTCTGAGCCGGCGTCAGATGGCAAAAGCAAAGCAGCAGGTCGCTTCATTGGCAGTCTTCCAGGCCGGTGTGCAGGCTGACCTTCCTGATCACTCGCCACCGAAGGAGCATCGGACGGCAGCACCATCTCAGGCTCCGATGCCTGTGACAGTGTTGGTGCCAACGCACGCGGCGCAGCCTTGGATTTTTTGGCTGCAGCTTTGGGCCCAGAGATCTTCACCTTGGCAGGCTCTTGTGTGGCCCACTTCAGAAAGTCTGCTGGCTGGGCCCGCTCAGACATAGCAGCTAACCCATCCTTTCTGGCAGGCGCTTCATGGATGAGTGCCCGAAGTGGTGGGCCGTCGTGCTTGTCCGGGGGCACAGTGCCTGCTTCCGCAATCAATGTCTCGATGTAGGCAGCAGCACGCTCATAGCCCCAGGGTGACTGCAGGATCTTTTGCTGGGTTTTGCGCAGCTCACGAACTGCGTCCTTCCCCAGCTCATTCAAAGGCACATTTGCCTGGGGCCAGCCCGATGCAACCAACTGGCTCATCATCGCATGCGGGACAAACACCAGCGCCTGCTGGTACTCCACATCCTGCATGTGTGCCTTGACCAAAAGGCAAATGTCCAAGGGGTGGGCCTCCTCCTGGAACACGGACTCAAGTAGAGGCACGTTCGGGTCCTCAAGGCACCTGACAAGGGCAAGTCTGACTAAGTCAGCACCGAAGACCAAGCATGCACAATTTCATTCTGACAAGGGCATTAGTTGTTTTGCAATGAAACACAACACCTGTCCATGTTTGCATGTTTGACAACCCAGCTGCCAACTCACTGGCCTTTGACAAGCGTGCTGTCCGGCACGAAGCTTGGCTTGTGTCGAAGTGTGCCCATGAACTTGCAAGGGCAGCTGCTCAAGCCAGGCTTTGAAGTTCCACTGGCTGCTCAGGGTCTCTGCTTGAAGGACACGGCCCTCTCGTGGGCGCACCTCCAAAAACAAGTGTTCTGGCAACACTTACAGCCTAGTTGGCAGGCTTGGCTTGGAAAAATAAGCTGGGCGGACCGACATAATTTCAACTTTGGCCCTCAGAACCTGGTTGATGATACGCAAAAAGTCTTCTGGGTGCTGCAGGACATCACTAGCAAACAAGTGGTGTCGCACCTCCGAAAACCGCTGATCTGGGAGACCATGTGAGTGTCCAGCCCGAAAGTATGTGAATACGAAGTCATCAAAGATGTCTGCATGCACATGGCAGTTCCTTGGGAAGGCCACGCCGCGCTTCTGCGTTTCTTGCAAGGCAGCCTTAATGCAGTGGGTGATGATGGTGAGGTCCTTGTTGGCAGTTGTGCCGACTGTGGGGTCGCTGAGGAAGAACTGCTCTACCTGCCCATCCACCACCGCCAGCGTAAGCTTCAACTCTGGGCGATGCATGGCCTGGAACTCCTTGGACTTGCAGACGTTCAAGGGCACCTTAAACTTGCTGATGTCCATGCCATCCACCGTGATGCCCAGCCACGAGCTCTGCGAGCTGCAATCCAGCGCTGAGTGACCCGAGGTCATGCTCAGCACAGCTGCTTGGCGCCAGAGGGCATCGGCGCGCCGATCACGCATCACCGCGTCCAGGTGCTGCACATACGCCGCCGCCACCATCTCTGAGTCTGATGTCGTCGCCGCCTCGCGCTTGAACGCCTTGAAGCCCTCACACGCATTGCACTTCGCATGCTGAGATTCCCCTCGGAACCGGAGCTTCTCCTTAAAGTCCTTGTGGAACACCCGCACCCAGGTTCTGTAGCTCGGGGCCACCAAGTGAGGCAAAAAAGATTTTGCAACCTGCAGCAATTCACTCAGAGCTGTGCCTGGGTGCAAATGCCGTGTCTCAGACGGCAACTCCGGCGATCCCATCTGTGACGGAGCAAGCAGGGCCTTCGCCTTCACCCCAATGTCCAGCTGCAGCACAGGGATGTTGGCTTCAGCAAGGGGCTCAGCCAGGAACTCATGCACCCAAAGCCCACATTGTAAAGGCACTCGTGACCGCAATGTGCTCAGCAGGGGTCGGGCCACGGGTCCAGCGGCGGGTGTTTGTGGCCAGCAGCCAGCCACTGAGAAAAGGTCGTCACCTTGTTCTTGCTCATGGTCAGGACGCTGGCCAGGGCGTTGCGGCAGGCAGCAATCCCAAAGATGTTGAAGCGGCGGTGGCTGTCATGCTTCTCGCAATCCAAGAACTGCTTCATGAGCTCGAATTTCGGCTCTGACACCCGCAGCTTGGTCTCGCCTTGGAAAGCCATCTGAATCTCCTGAACCCGGAGCGCAGCCCCTTTGTCCTCTTTGATCGTCTCCAAGCACTCGTGCTGACAGCACCCGCACTCACCTGGCAGGCCACCGTCACCACCGCTCGCCCATCTGCGCCTCCTGCACAGACTCCGGGTCACTGGACAAGCTGATTTCATCCTCAGAGGCCTCCACATTGAGACTTTCAGCAGACCCTGATGCCGCTGCCATTGCTCACGCACAAGGCCGACAGGCCATAGATTTTGTCAACCACCAGGCACTGTTCCAGCCCTCATGCCAACTTAGTGTCTCTAATGGCACATTACATTCCTAAGCCTGGTTGTAAATGAACCAATTGCCAGCTCCATGACGTTGCCACGTTGCACATCTAATCCAGAGCCAGCTTTGAAAGTCAAGTAAATTTCAATGTGCGCACATCAGGCATGTAAACAGGGCGTCACCACACGATGGGCCTGCCGAGTCCCGCACCATTCAGCCCGCTGTTGAAGACAATGACTAACTTGTAAATGAGTCCTGAGTGAGCGGGAGCTAAAACCAAGTCCTGGAGGCCAGGACTTGGCAACCCAATCCGCTTGGAAACAGCCAGGGCTTGGAAATGAGCTTCACACTGAAGACCCAACAACAACATGGTCTATTGTCTGAGAAGTCTGGTCACACAGTCTAGCAACTGGCAAAGCAGTCAATGTGACTGTCTACACTCATCTTTAACAGAAAGCAGCACTCTGGGCCGCAGACTCAGTCTATTATTGTCTGTCTATGTCTATGACTTGCCTATGACACACTCTCATCGCCAGCAGCAAGTCAGGCGCCGGACACACCATGTACTTGAGGACAATGGGCTCTCAGACCTGAGGCAAGGCTAGCCACCAATGCAGCTCAGAATGCTCACGTAAAGCAAATGCAAATACAGCGCTTCCACTTTCACAGCCCCATGAAAAATTGTTTCAATCTGGAAGATCCGGGCCAGCTGTCTGGATTGCCAAACCAAGGTGAAAGCCAAGTCCTGGAAGTCCAGAACTTGGCTGCCAAGTCCTGGACAGCCAGGACTTGGAACCTAAGTGCCCAGGGCCTGAACAATGCTTTTGGCCGCTGGCAGAAGCAAATGCAGCCCAGGGTGGACTCGAACCACCATGTTCTAGCCTGAAGTGTTCCACAGTAGCTTCCCCACTCAGGACTAGACGCCTTCCCCATTAGGCAACTGGGCCAGCTATCGTAACAGAGCCAATATTCTCCCTTATTTTGAGCGCCACCTGGGGCAAGCACGCGGCAGCCAGATGACCACGGGAGCCTGGCGCACACGCAAAAGAGACACGCATTCAATGATCCACTGAACACCTTTCAGCAGACATGTCGTGAAACATGACGGCAAGAAAGCGGGAGCCAACCGAAAGTCCTGGAGGGCCGGGCCAGGGACTTGGCAACCCAAGCCCTGGATAGTAAGTTCTTTAAGCCAGGGCTTGGAGCTGAGCTTCGCACTGAAGACCCACCGTCTCTGTTCGGTCACACTGTCTGGCAAAGGAATGTGACACAGCATTAGTTCCGCAGTTTGACAGAAGGCAGCATAGCGCTCTGGGCCGCAGACCCAGTCTATTAGTCCTGCCTGGCATGACGCACACGGTCATAATAACTCATCACCAGCAAGTCAGGCACCGGACCCACCACGTACTTGAGGACAATGATTAATGGTGCCAGACCTGAGGCAAGGCTAAGCCACCAATGCAGCTCAGCATGCTCACGTAAAGCTAAATGCAATGTTTTTCTTGGGCGGCTGCTCAGGGGTCCCGTGCAAAATCGTTTCCATTTCGTGATGACTGGCTAATCAAGATCTGGGCCACTCCACAGCTGTTTGGATTGCCAAACTCCTGAGTAAATCAAGGTGAAAGCCAAGTCCTGGAGTCCAGGACTTGGCTGCCCAAGTCCTGGACAGCCAGGACTTGGAACCTAAGTGCCCAGGCCTGAAAACACAGATTTAAAGGTCATGGCCAGTGGTGAGTACCGAGCACCACCTGGGGCAAGCACATGCTGCAGCCAGATGACCACGGGAGCCTGGCGCAGACAATGACAACTCAAGTCAAACTTCAACTGGCCGCAGGCTTTTGCTAAGCTTAGCACTTCATGTTGCTCAAAAGCCAAAGTGCTTGTTTTCCAACCCGAAGCACAAAACAGCAAGACATGGAAATAAAACCATTGGATCTGAGCAACTGACTGCAGGGCTATTTGCGCTGGACCGGCCTGGGCGCACAAGACCATGAATGTCAGCAATCACTTGCATGCATTCTTTGGCTCTACATTCGTGAAGGAGAGCACACACAAAAATGAGCACAGCAATATTGACAGAGCGGCTCCCTGTTTTCCTTCCTGGTGTCGGCTCATCAGGACAAACCGTCGGAGCCACATGGCGGGCCTTCCAGCCACAATTCCAGAGTGTTACTTGCTGGAACAATGTAGCACACAGAAGTTTGACGCGAGTCATGGTGCAGCGCAGGGTGCACTGTGCAAGGGTGGCTGGAATTGCCCAACCTGGTCTGGCCCAGGTTTCGTTGAATTATTGGCCTTAGCCTGGGCCACATGGCGGGCCTTCCAGCCACTTACAGACAGAGTTTCTTGCTGCAACAATGTGACACGCAAAAGTTTAATGCCAGTCATGGTGCAGGTCAGTGCTGTCATTTTCATTCAAGGGTGGCTGGAATAGCCGCAACCTGGTCATTGACATGACCTGGCCAGAACCCTCAAAAAACACAGGCTGACACACTTGGTTGCTTATTTGGTTTTTGATTTGTTTGGGCGGGGTGTGCTGCAGCACACTGGGATTCTCAGCCCTGAAAGAGGGAGACCAGGTCATGTCCTGTGCTCAGAGCCCCTGACAACCACCATCACCGCCTTCAGGAAGTGGTCGAACTGCTTGTCCACATACAGGGCCTCCTTGCCCTTGCTTATGTTCATGTGGCCAAGAGCGGCCAGGAGCGCGCAGCATAGCGCCTTTGTTGTTGCAGAATCAATTGGGCCCTCAACGCATGTTTCATTTACGCGCACCAAAGAAAAGCACACTGGGCATTCATCATAACCAAAACGCTGATGGGTTGGGCCCTGGCTGCTGGGGATCTGTGGACCCCGCCGTTGCAGTGGATGAACACCAGCCTGGACTTCTGCACCTTGTCCAACACGTCCTGCCACCTTGGCATTTGACCAGGGCTTGTGGAAGTGGTAAGTCCATTCAACTCCCGTGTTTGTTCACGGGCCTAGCAAAAAGGTTACTCACAGCCAAGGCAAGCTTCAGCGATGTCTTGAATTGCGTGTGGCAAAGAATCCAGTTGGGGTTCGCAGTGACCACTTGAAGATGCTGGGGCCTGGTCTTGAGCAGGGCATTGGCTTGCCTTGGTCGAGGAAAACAAAGCAAAGTAGTAGGCCCCTACAACTTCACACTTGCTATAAGGCAAAATCAACAGAAAGTGTTGCAATCTGTGAGGCCCCAGGAACTTCTGACCCTGGCAGTTCACCACCAAGCCTGGGAAGTCCCGGAGTACCGTGTACGCGCTCGGGGCTCCGCCGACAAACGCTGCCCTTCCTTCAAAGAACAGTGGCCGCAAGTTGCGGACGCCCGTCTCCACGAGGCGTGAGTACCACTCCCATGCCTCTCCTTCTTCGTCCACCACCTGGACCTCCTCAACTTTCTCCTCATCCTTCTGCTCGTCGTCCTCCACCAACTTCTCCTTCACATTGCGCCACTCCCACTCCTCCTCGGCCTCCTCCTGAGGCTCTGCCGCCCATTTGCCCTCATCCACGGCCTGGTCCGCCTCGTCATAGTCCTCCGCCCGCTCGTCATAGGGCTCCTCATACTCTTCCTCCACGGCCACTTCGGATTCGGCGGCCTCGGACTCGTCGTGCTGCTCGTCGTCAGGAGCCTGATCATCTTCATCATAATAGTGCTCCTCCAGCTCTTCCTTCTTAAGCGCTCGGGCCAACGTCGGGCTGGCACGTGTTGAGGCTGATCTGGCTGGAGAATTGGCTGGGGATGATCCCCTGGCTGAGGATGGCCTGGCTGAGGATGGCCTGGCTACTAAGGGTCGTGGCGCAATGCCTTCCGACGCCCCTTCAGTCTTAGCCTTGTGCAGCTGCACGCGCTTGGCATCCTGCAGCACAGCAAGAAGGCAATACATTTTGCATTACTTTCAGGCCGCGACACAATGGCATTCTAAACTTGAGTTGGCGTCATTTCAAAAGGAATAATAATAGCATACTAAACAATGATGGCCAAGGCACACGCCTGAAGTCTGCCGGCGACTTCCGCTTGAAGCCCTTTGGCTTATCTCCAAAGCCGCCACCGAAGTTGCAGCCGCTGAAGGTACAGCCACTGAAGCTCATTGGTCTGACACCGAAGCCTGCGAAGCAGCCGGCGCAGTGACTCTGAAGCCCATGGGGCACACGCGGACCTGAAGTTTGAAATTTGGGTGCCTAAAGTGTGCGTGTGCTGGCAGTTGGTGTGTGTTTGGTGCCTGGCTGTTGGTGTGCAACTTGTCAGTTGAATGCACCATATTGTATCAATGGCCACCGCCCCCTTGGCTGCAGGTGTGAGAGCCACATGCGCCAAGTAGTGAAGGAGCACACAGCAGGAGAAATGTCTGACAAGAGGTGATTGTGGCACATGTCACTTCAAACTCTGGCTGGCTGAATAGCAATGAGGTTCAGGCCCACTGAGCATGAAGAGCGCCAACGCCAAGCCAGCGTCAGCTGCAGCCTGAGCGAGCACATGAATGCTGCAACTCGGAAAAATGAGTGCAGCAGAGCACAGTGCCCACTCTAACTGACTCCTTTGCAACTGCCTTGCCGAAAAGCTTGACGGAAGCATGGGCTTGACATGAGAAGCAGGCTGCCACAGAGATGAACAAGTATGTCTGCATGTGCAATAAAAGAGCCCTGACAGGAATGAGACCCTTCCAAAGAGAATTGCAGGCGGGCAGCAGAGTGAGAAACAAGAGCTGTGGACAGCAGACAGAACAAGGCAAAGACACTCGAAACGAAATCTGCCCAATGCCAAGCCAAAGAACGGCAGCCCAGACTGCGGGCAGCCAGCAAACACAAGCTGCAGCGAGAACCGCGCAATAATGGCTTGTTATTCTTTTCCAACCCCTCGCAAGTTGGCAGCAGCAACAAAGGCCAGCGGCCAGAATGCTATAATATTGTGAGTGTGCACAACATGATCTTCATGCAACTGCAAACATGATATTCATCCAGCTGCAGGTCCTGGGACGGCTTGCAAAGCTACAACTGCAAATCCAACAGATCGGCAAATGCAAAATGAAGGGATCAGGTATCATTTACTGCAATGGTGTGCCTGCAGACAAGAAAGGCCCCGGCATTCTGTGCAAGATGATGATGATGGCTCAGTGGATCATGGCACAACATTGCATGGGAAGAAAAAGAACTGTCACCATGACTTGATGCCTGCAACAAATGAGCTCAGTATTCCTGAGCAATCCTTAGCACTGGGTTGACGCTGGCTCAGTGCCTTTGGGCATCTTCGGTGGGTTTTTGATGAGCTTTGCCCAGGACAAGGCATGTTCAACACTTCCACAGTATATCAGTTTTTGTGTAATGTAGCCGTCATGCACCAACTATTCAAATTTTGAGTTAGTTTGTAATATGTACAAAGTTGGTTTCTATACAGATGATACATACATTACACATTTATACATAAAAACATAAATGTTTGTATCCAAAAACAGCTGAGTGCAGCAAAACAAACGCTATAAGTCATAAACATGTGTTCCATGCATTAAATCAAAGGTCAAAAGCAAAACACATATTTACTTTGATGCATTTTTCCTTTGCTTGAGATTTGTCCTTTTTCCCACAGAAAAAACACAAATAGCCAGACAAAAAACACAACTAGCCAGGCAGACCCTTCTAAGCTAAATCCAACCGCCCCAATCCTGAAAAGTCCTGACTGTCACGGTCAAAACACTGAACCCCAGAGCCAACTAACGCCCAATATAAATCCAAAAAGCCCGAAGTCGAGCGCCCCACAACCCAAACACCAAAAAGCACCTTCACCTCAGTATAAACCGTAAAACGTCTCGCATATATAAGGCGCGGAGAGAGAGAAAAAGATAGAGAAAGGAAGAGAAAGAGAGGGAGAGAGAGAGGGAGAGGGAGAGGGAGAGGGTCTGGTTTGGACCTGGATTGAGGGCCGCGTAGTGTTAGGATTCTGGCTGTTTAAGGCGGTTTGGGTTGTGGCTTTGTTTGAGAGTTCGAGGTCTTTCAGGGTTTTTGTTTAGAGCGTTTAGGGCTTCAGGATTCGGGTGTTTAGGGTTTACATGTATGTTCTGTATGATATTTGGGGCTTAGGCTTGATAGATCTAGGGGTTTCCGGGTTGGGGCGCAGTTTGTTTCACAGGTTTAGGAACTGACCTTTAGGAGGAAGGTTTAGGGTTTAGGGCTTTCAGGACAGGGTTGGAATTTTTGGGGATGAGGTTGGGGGCCTAGGCCTGGGGCTTGGGCTCAGGGTCTCTGAGCTTGAAGTTGAAAAGGTTTGTGGGCTTGAGTTTGGGGGATCCAGGGTTTAGGTTGAGATTTAGGTGTTTAGGTATTCATTTATAAGGGCCAGGCTTGGGTCTTCTGGGTTTGGGTTTAGGGCCCTCTCTCCCTACTCAGAGAGGAACACGCGGGAAAACCTGTATAAACAAAACAGGACATTGTCCGAAGCATTTCTGCTCCCATTCGGCAATTTGAGTTGCATGTTTGCTGGTGTGGCCACACAGCTGCAAAATAACCCATTGTAGGCTCCTGCCCCATGGAGACCTTCACACTGACCCTGGCCGGCCTCGATGGCCAGGAAATTCGCGTGAGCGTTTCGGACGCCGCCCTGGGCAGGGACTTGCTGCGGCGCGCGAGGGCCGAGCTGCCCCCGAAGCCAGGCGGCACTTTGTGCCTGACCTTCGGCGGCGCCCGGCTTGTGCCGGAGCAAACTTTGCAAGAGCAGGGCATCCAGACAGAGTCGCGCGGCACGTTCACTTACACTCCGACTTGCCTGCTGAAGGCATGGAATGTGCTGAACGCACATTGTGAGGAGGATGTTGAGCAGGCATTGGAAGGCATCACAAAGCTGATTTACACCGACACAGAACACACTGCCCAGTTGCATAGGACTTTGCCAGGCAGCCTGAGAAGCCTGACTTTCAGCCAGCAATTCAACGAGAGCTTGGAGGGCGCGAGTTTGCCAGGCAGCCTACAGAGCCTGACTTTCGGCGCTTGGTTCGGCCAAAGCTTGCAGGGGGTGACTTTGCCAGACTGCCTGCAGAGCCTGACTTTCGGTCAGCGTTTCAACCAAAGCTTACAGGGCGTGACTTTTCCAGGCAGCCTGCGAAGCCTGACTTTTGGGCAGGACTTTGACCAAAGCTTGCAGGGCGTAAGTTTGCCAAGCAGCCTGGAGAACTTGACGTTCGGCGCTTGGTTCAACCAAAGCCTGCAGGAAGTGACCCTGCCAGGCGGCTTGCGGAGCCTGACAGTTGGCGATCAATTCACCCAAAACTTAGAGGGAGTGAAATTCCCAGAAAGCCTGAACAGCCTGACTTTCGGCCAGCAATTCAACGAAAGCTTGCAGGGCGTGACTTTGCCACTCAACCTGCTGAGCTTAACTTTTGGCGCAGAGTACAACAAAAGCTTTGTGGGAGTGGCGCTCCCAGAGAACCTGCAGAGCCTGACTCTCGACCACGACTTCGACCAGAGCTTGGAGGGAGTGACTCTACCGAACAGCTTGCTCAGCCTTGCTTTCGGCGAGGAGTTCAACCAAAGCCTACAAGGCGTGACCTTGCCGGCCAGCCTGCAGAGCCTCACCCTTGGCGATGAGTACAACCGCGGCTTGCAAGGGGTGACTTTTCCAGAGTGCCTGCAAAGCCTGACTTTCGGCCGGCGTTTCAACAACAGCTTGCAGGGGGTGATTTTTCCAGGCAGGCTGCAAAGCCTCACTTTCGGCGATGGGTTTAACCAAATCTTGCAGGGAGTAGATTTGCCAGGTGGCTTGCAGAGCCTGGCTTTCGGCCGCGACTACAACCAAAGCTTACAGGGTGTGACTTGGCCAGATGGCTTGCAAAGCCTCACTCTTGGCGATGGGTGCAACCGAAGTGCGCGGGGAGTGCCTTTGCCGGATTGCTACAACAGCTTACACGGCACAACCTTGCCAGGCAGCTTACAGAGCCTGACTTTCGGCCCAAGCTTTGACCAATCCTTGGAGGGCGTGCCTCTTCCAGACTGCCTGCAGAGCCTTACTTTCGGCCGAAGGTACAACCAAAGCTTGCAGGGGGTTGCTTTGCCAGACAGCCTGCAGAGCTTGATTTTCTGTGAAGAGTCCACCCAAATCTCAGAGAGTTTGACTTTGCCAGGCAGGCTGCAGTTGACTCTGGGCATGCAGACCTGCACTTTGCAGGGAGTCACTTTGCCACAGAGCCTGCTAACCCTGACTTTCGCTGAAAGGTTCAACGGAAGATTGCAGGACGTAAATTTGCCAAGCAGCCTGGAGAACTTGACGTTCGGCGCTTGGTTCAACCAAAGCCTGCAGGGAGTGACTTTGCCAGTCAGCTTACAGAGCCTGACTTTTGGCCGGAGGTACAATCAAACCTTGCAGGGGGTCACTTTGCCAGGCAGCCTCCAGAAACTAACTTTTGGCCATGACTTCAATCAAGGCTTGCAGGGGGTGATTTTGCCCGACAGCCTACAGAGCCTGACTTTTGGCGGAAGGTACAACCGAAGCTTTGAGGGAGTGACATTGCCGGAGAACTTGGAGAGTTTGACCTTCGGCGAAGAGTTCGACCAAAGCTTGCAGGGCATCGATTTCGCAGGCCACCTCTGTAGATTGGAGGGTGGAGGGATCGCCTTACGCTGCGATTGAGAACGCTGGTGGCTGGTTGACTGGGTTGGGGCTTCAGCGAGTTACGTTGAGTTCGTGAACGCACAAGTGGCAACTGTTCACATCGGCATCTTCAGCGCAGACATATCTGCTAGGCAAGTCTTGTTTCACAGCCAACACCAAGCCAGACACAGGTCGAACGCGTAGTTTGAAAACGTGATTTGGGGCCGGGCTGGTGTATAGGACACATGTTTCGGCTGTGGATGAATTAGCGGCTGACCTTTTGAGTAGGAGACCAAGTTTTAGCCTGAGCATTTCAACGCTTTGGTTGCCGGATTCACTTCTCCATTTATTGGCTTTGCGGGGCGCACGCGCGTTTTGATTCTGCAGCCGTCAAAGTCCGTTGTCGCTTTTGGAAGACGAACAGCAATTTCCACAATGCGAGACTCGAGAGTAGTGTTGGGACGGCCCCATGCAGAGGCCTGCGCAACGCAGAAGAACACAACTCAACAATGGTGTTGTGTATGTCTTTCCGCTCACGCTGAGAACTTTGGCTGTCTGAAGGATAATGCGTGTTGGCAGTCAGCCGCTGGCCACACGTAGCCGGGAGTGGACGCTGAGGCAACAGTCCCTTCTTTTGAATTGGGCCCGTGTTGCTGATTGGCCAAGGGGAAAAACCTGTTTGGTAGGGTTGGGGCAAGCTTAGGATGGAATAACCTGGTCAGTGATGCAAAGCCTTTGGCTGTTTGGGCCGGACTGCCTGTTGCCTGAGGCAATTTGTTGACCTGCGCCGCTGCCTCTCGCCGCAAGCGGCGCAGCGTGATATTTGCACTCATGTGCTGGTCGGTTGCAGTGCAAAAGGGGCTGCCTATGCTGAATGTGGCTGGATCGTAGACGACGCGCAAAGGGACTTTGAGAATTTGCGGATTGGCCCCTAACAGCGTGTTGCGCAAGGGCAATTGGGTTTTGTCTTGGGTAACAAAGTTATTTTTATTTGGCTAGTGCGCTCCCTTTGAGTAAGGTCTGGAGCCTCTTTCTGAACCCATCATATTTTCCGCGGCCAGCCCTTCTTGGAGAGGTCCAGACAGATGGAGCTGGCGGCCACATTCGTTTTGCATTTTGTTTGTCTTCGGCAAAGGCTGGGTGAGGTTGCCCGTTGGTGTTCATGGCTTCGGTTCTTTTTTTTTTCGGCTCAGTCCTCGGCCTTTCGGCCGGTCGTTGCGCTTCATCGCTGCCCCGGGCTGCGGCCGATTCGGGCCGCCGATTCGGCCGATTCGGCCGGGCGCGTCATGACCGGCAGATGGCTGGGCCTCCCTTGCCGCGTCCGGCGCTTGGCTTGGCATCGCAGCCAAGCTGAACTGCCCAGCCATGTTTTCCTGTTTTTGGGTGAGATATTTTTGGGTAAGGTTTTGTCGTTAGCGTCAGTCAACAAGGGATGGCCGTTTCAAGGCATTATATTTGTATACTGGTAAAAGGTTAGGTACCTGTTTGCGCTTCTAGCTTCTGAGGAAGCCGGGAAGCCACTTGCCAGCTTTACAAGCCTTGCAAGCGAACATGCGCCCAGATGCTCGGTTTGCAAACCGCTTTCCTTTCTGTTTGGCGGGCTCCGCACTCCAGATAGTCGTAACGTTTCTATCAGGGCCGACGGGCTCGTATACCTGGCAACTGGCAAGATGAGTGCCTTTCATTTTCATGGGCTTGTTCCTTTCCAGAGTCCTGTATTTCCATGTCACGCTTCAGGTGCTTGCGCCTGTTTGACCTATCAGCCTAGCGGCATAATTTGTGATATGATGATTAGGGTAATTCCCTGACGTCGCATGGGATGTTGAATGGTGGGTTCCGTTTCTTCCGTTTGTTTGAGACCAGCTATGTTCATTGAGTCTTCATCTTTGTGTTCAGGGCGTTGGGAAGCAAAGCCGAACCATGGGTTTTCGATGGCTGAGACAAGGTTGCTCTATTCCCGTGCCTGGGTTCCGATGTCCCATGCAGCTGCGTGTCCATTCATGTGATCCCTTCTATGCTATGATGCAACTCTTGTGGGTTCAAACCATATGGTACCGTGCTAAACTGTTCAGCCCTGGCTGGGTAAGCTTCAGGCCACAAGCGGTACACAGCTTCTTGATCGCTTCCACAAATATCCAACCCACATGGTTTCTCAATGACACGTGTTCAGTGCCCAAACAAATAGTTCGGGTGCACACGTGTTGCTTGTTTCCTTATTATGCGAGAGCTAGACGAGTAGCGAGTAGAGGCTGAACGCGTGCTAAAAGCACGGGGCTAAACGAGTGCCAGGAGAAGGCCAATGAGCATTTGCCACGCGTATCCAATCTCTTGTGATGCTGCAACCGTTCAGCCGGCCCAGCCCACCACAGCTGAACCCATTGGGTCAAACCTTGAAGAACATGGTTTACCGTGTTACTTGCTGTTTGTGAGTTGCTTTGCCAAACCCCACGCCATATCAAATGTCATCCTTCTGAACCCTGACGACACAAAGCCGGCCTTTTGCTGTTTTTGTTTCAGATGGTTTCAAGAAACATCCAGGGAACTGACACTGCCTTGCTGAGTCAAGACCCTCTGGATGCAACGGCAGAGAGAGAGAGAGAGAGATCCACGGAATTGCGAGCCAATGGTTTCACTTTTGCCACGTTTATTTTTTTGCTTCTGAGTTTTATTGTTTTTTCCTATTTGTTTTGTTTGATTGTGTTTTGTTTATGTGATTCCTGTTTTGTTCTCAACAGCTGAAAGCTTTGGGGTCTCACCAAAAGGGTTCCGGGGTGGTCCGGGGCGCCAATGAGGTAAGGTTCCCCAAGGGTTCCACCAAGGTTCCACCAAGGTTCCACGAGGGTTCCACGAGGTTCTGCGAGGGCTGCGGGGTGGTGCGAGCACTAAAAAGCGTACCAAGCTGTTGGGGATATCACCTTAGCTTATTTATATGAATGTGTTTATTATTGGGGGGGGGAGGGGTACCCTTTTGTGTCTCTCAGGACGTGGTTGCCTACACCCGGGCGGTGGCTTCAGCCACATGGCTCCAGGCGGTGGTGCTATTGGCAGAGGCGGGAGCCCGAAACCTGCAGGCGGATCTCATCCTGCCGCTCACTTGTCCATGGCGAATCGATTTTTAGATATGTTGTTTTTCCCCTTTTGGTCATTTTTGTCAGGGCTCGAGGTGTATTTCCCCTTTGGTCACTTTAGGCTGAGGTTCCAAGAGGTGATCCAGGCCCAAAGGGGCAAGTGAGGCTGAGCGCAGTCGCCCGGCGGTGCGAGTTGGAGGACGGAGGCGAATTGATGCGATCGAGTTCGGGGGAAGGTTGGAGCTTGAAGAAATGGAAGCCAATTCTAGGGGAACGAGGAAACGATTTCTGAACTTTCAACAGGAGTGAGCGGTGGTCCAAATCGGTGCCTCATGTGCCCAACGATTGGGGTCCCGACTTGGATGGGAAAGAGAGCTAGGTGTAAAATGAACAAGCGGCCCGCGGATTTTAATGTTAACAAGCAGACCATGGAGGCCTTGAAAGGGATGCACGCGTCGATGTGGTCAAGAGGTTTGAGAGTTTGAAAGCCTACAGGCTGTGCTGCGACCACACCCTTGTGCTTGTTAACGCTAATTCCTCCCAACCCGAGAAAACACATTGAGAGCAACCAGGGAAGCATGATTTCCTGCCCAGTGGGAGTGTAATTAATATAGCCGGCTTACGGACAGGTTCTACATGAAAGCGGCATTCCTAAGTGCGAATAGTGCGTACTCGTGTTTTTCCTCAATTGAACCGTGCCATACTGGGTTTCCACTTGGGGCTGCTTAGAGGCGAATTTTTTGAGGAGCACTCCTTTCTCGTTGCGCTGTTCAGGACAGCGCCTGGCGTATCGTGCAGCAACTCCTCCAGAAGATGCTGCACATGGACGCCTTTGCTGTGTCCTTGGCGGTGAATTCGTGCAGGAAGGCGGGAGTTAGAGGTTCAGAGCATATCCTCCCTGCCGGAGTTCATGAACTTGAAGCTTTTTGAAACGACACCATTTCAGAAGCAAACAACAGGTTTGCTTGGAGTATGTGGCTGACGTGGGAGTCTGCCCGTCTGCCCCAAGTCCCCTTGAGGCACTCGCCTGGCAGTCGGCTGCGAATTTGCTTCAAGACCGCCAAACTCCCGCGAGTTCCATGGCCCGCAAGGCCGCGAAATTGGCGAGCATTGAACCCTCGATGTTATGGCCATATCGAATCTATCCATTTGCTTTTGAATATTGTGTGGTTTCCCATGTTGGCTTCAAAGGGAATCGATTTCACCACTGGACATGTCTTATGATTCTTTCCAGGGGCAAAAAAGCAAATGGAACAGTCTGATTTTAGAGACTGAGCGGTTTGGACTCCTAGCACTTTTCACGATGGATTTCGGACCCCCTTCTGGTTGAAAGGGACGCCGACAGTTATTGGGGGACCACTATTTAGGGAATCTCCAAGCGTTGGGGTGGTTTGGGGCAGATTTTCTCTAGAAAGCGGTGTGGATGTGGTTTTTGTGCATCCACGCCCGTGGAATATTAAAATAGCACCATCAAGGATATCTACAAAAGACAAACAGGTGGAAGAAACATTGGTGAAATCCACGATCAAAGCGCATCCAAGCCGTTTTCGAGAGTGCCTGGCTGTTTTGATGGTACCCCGTATGGTTGAAAAGGGAAGGTAGGGGAACTCACCCTTTTGGGACACCTCACACATGAGAAGCCTCAGTTTGCAGTAGCCAAACCCTTCAAGACCCACCGCTCCAGGCGGCGCTCCTGGCCTTGCCGCAATCCGCCTGGCGCGCGATGCGTTTGCCGGAAGAAGAGGACGACATCGAGGCAGGGCGGCGAACTTCGCGTCGCGAGGGGCTGGTGACTGGATGCAACCGGTGAGGCTTGTGATCCATAGCTGTCCTTTGGATGGGTTAGCTTGGTAGAAAATAGATGGGTTCCACTGGTTGAGATGGGGTTTATTCATGTTTATTCCATTTACCATCGCCATCTATTCGTCCGAAAGGCCGCCTATGTTGAGATCCATTCCGGGATCTCCGCCGCAACTATTTGATTTACATGTTAGGCAGAAACACTTGAAACTTATACTTTCTCACTCCGTGAGGTCATGAGCTTTCAACTTTTTGGGAAGACCATTTTAGTGGCAACATGCTAGTTGTCGAACAATTTGGTTTGGGGCCAGCCACTCGATCGGAAGTGAGTCTGCTCTGTGCCCCGGAGTTTGGGACCTGAACTTTCATTTGCTTTACTTGTTGGTTTCAAAGGGGAACGATTTCACTACTGAACACAATTTATCCCATTTTTTCCAGGGGAAAACACAATTTGGAAGTAAACCCAACAAGTCGCCCAGGTGCAGAACACGGCCTTGAAACTCCTGGTCGGAGATGTTCAGTGGCGCCTGGCGCAGGCGGCTGACGGGCCCACCAAAAAAGGGGTACCGCCAACAAAAGAGGGCACCCGGGATGATTTTCAAGGTGAAACCAGCTTTTCGGGAGTGCCTCTTTGAGACATGCTCTGATTTACTGTCATGTCCCTGCCCAGTGGCACCCTTTGTCCTTTTTATTGGGAAGGGGTTGCGTTCAAAATCAAGCGTGGCGCAGGTGATGCTTGTTGTTATGCGGTTTTGTCTTTGCTAGTTTTGGGAGAGACTCATTTCAGTTAAGTAAAGCGACTTGGGTTCACCCGTCAAGAGTCAGCAAGTACTTTAAAAGCGGCCTTATAAGAGGAGGTGTCCTTTCCTCAATTTTAGGTTCTAATCTTATGACCGGCCAGGCTCAGACAGGAGGGGTTTCAGCAGAACAACAAACAACTCAAACAACAACTCAAAGTCAACTCAGCCAAAACAACTGAAAACACAGACTAAAAAAAACAAAGAATACACAGACACACAACACAAGGGACGACTCAAAAAAGACAAACAACCCAGCATTGAACTCGATCCCCCCGCTTGAGTTTGAGGCTGAGTCGGAAGCTGAGTTTGTTTTGAGTTTTGTCTAAGTTGTTTTTGTTTGTTTGAGTTGTTTTGTTGTTTTCGTTTGTGTTTTCTTGGGAAAGCTGCAGATTTCTTCCCCAACCAACCCCCTCACAAAAAAACTCAAGCATACTCAGAACAAACTCAAATACTTAGCTCCAAACTCAGTGCCAGACTCAGCCTCAAACTCAAGTGGGGGGATCGAGATCAAAAGTGGGAGTTTTCCAGGTTGAAGTTATTTTAGTCTTGTTTCAGTTTTGCAACTTCCTGGATTGCGGCCTCTTTGGGCGAGATCAGGTCATAATTCCAATCCCCCTTGTTGCAGAGAAGCGAAACGTGGACTGGCAGCAAAACGAGAGAACACCCATGCTGTAGTTAGCTGGGGATTTCTCAATTCTGATTGGTAAGTTGTAGAATTGAAGAATTGCATCGACATGAATCCTGTGTAGCTCATCGTCTTCCCTGTGCAAAGGTACAGTTGGATCCCTCACCAGGGTACTCGCAACATGTTTGTGCCGTTCTTTTCACAATCCTTTCAAAGGGTCAACTTTGGGTCAGGGTTTTAGAACACGAAGCAGGGAAGCCGCCCTAAAAAGGCAGGGCCATGTTCGTAAGGGGTCCGTGGCCCAAAGCCGGACGCCAGGCACACTTCCAGCAACTTTTGACAAAGCGCGTGCAGCCCCTCCGGCAAACCGGGGAGTGGGGAGGGCGGATGAGAAATGGCGCTGGATCCGTCGAAGGAGTCCATAGCTTCCGACTGGGATCCTAGTTCCACTCGTCTGGGGTACGCCTCATTTGTGTGGTTGCCGGCTTGAGTTTCTCTTCCTCAGACTAGCGTCACAAGGCCCGCCTATCACAAGGCCCCAGAAATCTGAAAGAAGTAAACAAACGGGTGCCTAGATGTGGTTGTCTGAACGTGTCCTTGTGCACCAAAATTTCAGCTTCATGAGAAAACGCTCGCAAAGCAACACATAGGCACATAAAGGGATTGGAGGTTCAATTCTGAAAAGCTCTGCACTTTCGGGGTGCAAGAGTTGCTGCTACGTGATAACCCTTCATATGCCCATGCATGGGTTCGTGCCCCTGATCAATTCAGCTTTTACAGCACAAACGAGTGGACATTACCCTCTTCACCCCGGGTCCCTGGAGCTTAAGCAGTGAGAACCTGTCGCTAGGTTGAAGGTATAAGCCCGCCATGGATCAAGGCAATGTTGTATACAACAAATAGGCCGACTTGCTTGAGCCTATACCATTGAATATTGGTTTAGGGGTAGTGGGAGCTCTCTGAGAATGTGATCACGGGTGATTGCTAAGCAGCCAAAGTAGCCCAAATTGGCAAATTGGTCCACATCTGGGCCCATACAGCTTTTGTTGGTCCGCGCAGGTTATACTTGAGCCTGGGGTGGTTGCTCAAACGAAGCAAGCAAAAGCCCTGACCAACCTTTGGCTCGGATGGGTATTTTGTTGATTTGCTCTTTGGTGGACATCACCCAATCATGCTTGAGTCATTGAAAGCCAGCTTCACAACAGAAAAGCTAACAAAATGCGAAAGAACCCACATAAGAAAGACACATCAACATACAGCAAGAACACAAGACCATTGATTTATCCGAAACCCGGCACAACCTTTAGCAATCCAGGCGGGCAAAACATGCACCGCACGCCACTACTGCCGAGGGTAACCTGCTTTATATGATCCCCTTCTGAACGAAAGGACTGGCCAAGTGGTGAGCAATCGCCCCCGGCAACCCCAAATTTGCTGTGACCATGTCCAGACCGCGATTTGGAGCGAGGATCAGCCGCGTCACCAGCAACAGCCTCATCAGCTATGGCTCTTGGCAACGAGGCCGCGCAGGGGTGAAATGAGGGCCATTTCATTTGTCAACCTTCCCACTAATTAACACGCTACCTGACAGGGGCTGGGTCCATTTAAAAGGAGAATGGTCTTCCACGACCCCAAAACGCGAGGTTCCATCTTGATTGGTGGGAGGGTACTACTTAGCTGCCTCTTGTATGACGCCAACCCTTGGTTAAAAAAGGGAACTTGGGGGAAGTCCCGGAAAATCTACCAGTACATGTTTGCCGATTGTTTTCCAACACCCCTCAAAATTCGGAAGCAAGCGCTGCTTCGCATCATGTTTCTCAAGTTGTTCGAGGCCCTGTCCCTTTTGGCGCAGGCCGCGTTTGCAACGATGCTTGCTCATGTGCCACTCCAGGAAAGACTTTGCTGAAGCCTGGGATGCAGCCTTGCCATTAATGCATTCCTAACATTTGTTATATAAATGTACATATTCACAGCGCATAAGAACCTAGCAAGGGTACATAGGAAGACACAACCAGCAGGGCGGTACCTACTTCCTGATTCTCTGAGTTTCTGAGACTTTCCGTCCTGTTTGACAAGACCCTTTGAGCCGCAAAAATGAGGTTCTGGAACTTATTTGGCCAATCCACTCCAGTGAGCTGAGGTGTGTGGCATGGCGCCATTTGAAGACTGAGCTTTGGCCTTGCGCCACGGGTCAATGCGGTGCATTGCCATGTCCCGTGGACCCGTGGCGCACGGCCATGGTAGGTACCCAACTACCCAACTGCCCCTCGCAGTCGGGAAACCATGGCCTTTTTGTTGGGTCCAGAGTTACCCCAAAGGATTCAATCTGAGTGCTCCGCGGAACGGCAATTGTTGCAGTGCTGATCTCTTAGACTGATTTGCTGTTGATGTGAAGGTAGTACTTGCATTTGCGGAGAACCTGGGGATTTCAAGACTGACCACGTTGCCGGCGTTTGGCAAACGTGCCCCCCATATCAGTTGACAGCCAAGCAATTGCATGGACGAACCCGTTTGGGCCGTGCAAGCGTTGGGATGTCCTTACACCAAAGAATACGACTCAAAAAGACAAGGGGATAGATGTGGAACTGGGGGCCGTTCGCAAATAGTCATGGCCAGAACACCTCTCCTATCGTGTTTTCAGCGGAGTTCAGAGCCCTCAACTGATGAAGCCCGGAGACTCCAGCTTGGAATCGATGCCCTTGCGGGGGATGGTTGAGATCCCTTTGCGCTGTCAACTTGTCAAAGTCAAACTTTTTATGGGTCACACTTGCCCTTGCCTTGCCTTGAAAAAGCAGCCTGTACACTTCCACAATCGTTGGAGTGAGGGCAACCCGAAGTTGGTGTCATGTAATCCCTGCTGAAGCGCAAGCATTTGAAAGCATTGGTGATGATGTTTAGTTTCCCCCGTATGCTTAGTTTGGTGTGTTTCATCTAGAGGAAAGGGGCGGTCCTTTTGGTTCAAATTTTGGGGATCGAACGCAGTCCCACCCAGAGGGTCTCTTGTACACTTTTGAGAGTTGTTTCAGGGATCAAAGTTCCCTTTGGTACCTCCTTAGCTCACTCCATGAGGCGTGGGCTTAATACCTTTTCGGGTTTGGACCATAGCGGCAAACAACAAGTCCCCTGCTTCTGGCCAATCCACTGCAGTGAGTGAGGCAAACAGGCAATCGGGCCAGGCCACGCGTGGGTGGCGCGCTTCGGCTGCGACAGGGTGGGCCTCAACGCGGCGCTGCATCTCGCGCCGTGGCGCCAAAGTCTGGCGCTGCACCACGCCTTGGGCGAGGGAGGTTTCGACGCGGCGGGGCAGGGGGCGGTGGCCAAGGCCTGTGAGGAGGCCCCGGGGCGGTGGGGCGCAGGGGGGGAATGGTTGGGGGCGGGGTGAACAGCAACCAAGCAAAAAAAGCCTATAGAAATCCGGCATGCCTGGATTTTCGACATGCTCGCAACTCCATGTCAGCGTGAAGTTCAGCTGCAACCAAACAGTCCTCTCAGGAGCAAGCCTCCACCTATACCATGCCCTTGACCAGAAGCCATCCCTGTCTCAAGTACCCCTTCCGGCTCATTCCCCCAAACCCCCCAGAGAAAGTCCCTGCTCAGAACCAGCAAGCGTGGGGACCTGTCACAGATCTTAAAGCCCCCCGTTTCACCACCCTGAACAGCCTGAAGCACGAAAACCACCGAACCCTGAAGCCCTAAAACCGGCAGACCTCAAAATCTAAAAAGAAAGCCCCAAAGCCAGAAAACCCTGAAGCCTAAAACCTTAAACCCTGAAAGCAATTCCCCTTAAACCCTATAACCAGACAACCCCAAAGCCACAAACACCGTAAAGCCTTCAAAAACCTAAAACCTACGGCCAACAAATCCTAAAGCCCTTAAACCCCGAAACCCTAAGACCCATGACCCTTAATCCATAAAACCCCCGAAACCCTCAACACCTCAAATCCCTCAAAGCCCCCACAACCCCCAAAACCCCTAAAACCCCTAAAACCCCTAGAACCACTAAAACTTAAAACCCCCAACCGCAACAACCCATGAACATCCCTCAAAACCTTCGCTCACGCCTTCCCAGGGCGCCGCCTGGGCGGCGGCGCTGCGGCTGCCGCCCTTCCGCAGCTCCGCGGCGCGGAGCTGCGCCGCGGGCGCCTGCGCGCGCGCGGGGCGGGTGCTGCACGCGGAGGCGCTGCTGGAGGCGCGACGAGAGGAGGCGACGCGGGCTTGGGCTGCCTCCTTATCTAGGTTCGCCAGCTGGGTGCCCTCTCAACCGGCCATGGCTCAAACATGTGGCGATCTGGCAGGATCCTTACATGGTAGACCATTTTCTTTTAAATTACCACTAGGTCCCCCAGCTGGGTGCCCTTCGCTCCCCGTTCTTTTTTGGGGAGGGTTCCCCTACTAAAATAGACCACAGAAAAAAGTCGGGAACCCTTATTCTAACCTCTCCACTGGAGGACCTAGTTATAATGGTGACCCAGGATTAAATGCGGAGTGTTCCCTCCAAAAGTGGTCTGAATCCCCACTAAAAGGGGACACCACCCTATTAATCAACCAGGGGGGGTTCGCGGCGTGGGCGCCGCGTAAGCCAGTAAAAAAGGATAAGGGCTCGCACAATTTTAAAACAATAAGAACACTGCTCAGGTGGGGGTTGGGCTGCTTCCTCGTGTTTCATGTTCCAAAACTTTGGTGGTTCCCAGCCATCCCGCCCCCCCTTGCTTTTTGTGTGCTTAGTGGGGGTTTCGATTTAACCCACCAAAAGTTAAACTTTGAGAGAGGGATCTGAGGACAGCCCAGAAACCCAAAAGTGATTTTAGGTTTTTCCCCTGGGGTTTGTGCCATATTTGGTTAAGGACATCGATCGTAGTTGTTTACGGTTTTGCTTCAGGGGGTGATCCATTGTTTTTTGCAGGGTTCTAGTATTTGTGCTGATGCTCCCCTTGTTGGTTGCTCCCGTGTACTTGTTTCCTTTTGTTCCCCTATTGGTTGCTCCTCCTATTCTTTGATGTTTTGTTTAAGTTCCCCTTTTGGTTTTAAAGGGAATCTACCACTACTGGAAATATTAACGACATATTGTTCATTTTGTCAGGAGGTTAGATTTAGGGGGCAGGGTTTGGGAGTCGGTTGGAGGGCTTTGGGCGGAGTTCGTGGCTCCGGGTGTGACCGAATCACCCCCACAAGCCCCCCCAAGAAACAAACCCGGTATCAGCTCAAAACCAAGCATTCAAGTCGATGTTATCCTGTGGATTTATCAGCTGGATGTTTTCCCGGCTCGTCCCAAACCAGGCGTTTGGATTGGGTTTTGGATGCCCCCCTAATCTCCCATTTGGGCTTATGTTCAATGTTTTCATTTGAAAAGCACATGACGAGTGACTTTACTGTGCATGTCTAAGAGCTGGTATTCGTTTAGCGTGTTTTTTTTCTTCTTCTTTTTGCGGGGGATGCTGGGATCCCCTTTTGCCTATCATTTCTGGAAGCACCCAAAACAAGATGCGTTAACTTGGTACCAAAGTATCCAAGCTTATGCCTCAAAGTCGCTTCAGATGTGTTTGCTTGTTTTACTGAAAAGGTGTTTGTTTGTGGCGCCTCAAGCAAAATGGAACCACAACATGTTGCAAGAGCAATGGAAGGGGAACAGAGGGGGTTGATGGCCAACCCACTCAGGAGGCAGGCTGTATTTCCACAGAAACATTTGGTTGCATTGGTGACCTGATCATTTGGAATCTCAAAACTCGCATCGCCCACAGTGACGGTTCTTGTCATGAGGTTCCGCACTTTGAATTTGTGTTTCGCAGAACTTGGCAGCTACTCAGTGATCGACAAACCATCAACCCTCAGACTTAGATTGCTTCAGCATCCATGTTATTATGGGAGTATGTGATTTTGCCCTGTCGCTAAACTCAGAGATTGGCAGAAGCACTCCCCTGCAAATGAACACGTAACCCAAAAAACAGGTCCCCAAAAGGAGACCTCCAAAAACGATGGCGAGTTGGGTGCCATTTGCGTTCGAGTTTCTCGTCACCCGGGCCTAGGCAGAGCCGGCTTCGTGCGACACGGGGCAGCTTGGCTGAGCTTAAGCACAGAAATTGTGTTCCTTTTGTTTCTTTTTTTGTTTTTGGGGTGAGGACTCTTGCTTGCGAGTACTATTATTTTGGGTGAGTCCTTCTAACATGCATCAACACTTCATTGAAGCTTTCTCGAAACCTCACCGAAGCTTCAGCAGACATCATCGAAGTGTATCAAGCTTCATCAAAGCATGTCAAAGTTCAACATCAGTCCAAGTACTCATGTCAATTTGGCCCTCGAGACTTGCGCGCTTTCTGGGTACTACTTCTTGAGGTTTATCTAGTTTTCAGAATTTCTTTTGCATGTCTCAACTTTGTGGAAGGCCTTTAAAGAGACCACAAGGCTCATCCAAACTGTCAGCTTCGGACAGGTGTAATTTAGTTCGTGCTATTTGTGGGGGGGCCAGCCCAAACAAGCAATGTGGGCATGTCTCAAACTGGCGGAGCCTCAAGAAAGAACAGGGCCATTCCGCCAAGTCGGAACACGAAACCTTTGAGCCATCCCTCATAAGAACTATCCACTTTGGTGTTTCTCAAGAGCCGAGGGTTGTAGACAGGGTCAAACCCGGCGCGACCGTTCGGGTGTGAGAGCCTTCAGACTGGAGCCCGCTTTTGACGTGGGAGAAAAGCAGCACCCTGACCATCGGTCCCAAGTGAAAGGCAGAAGGCGTGGCTTCCTTGGGAAACGGTCTGGGTTAGCGACGGTTTGTCAGTGGAGAAAAGCAGAATCCCCATGAAACAAAGCTTCATGACAGGGCTGAGGTTTCAACCCAGAACCTTTGTGAGTTAGGTTTTCCTCTTGAGCAACTTTCAGGTTTGGAGGGTACCATTTCTGGAGTTGGTTCAAAGGGAAGCCAAAGGAAACCGACCCATGTCGGGGGGGGACAAGCCTGCCAGAACTTGTTGCTGCAAACTATCCTTAAATTTTGATTTTGCTGGGCTCAATCTGAGCTGATCCGGAGTGGAGACTCCTACCTATTCCTGTATTGCTATTGGGTTCGATCTGTAGGCTGCATTTGGGAATCAAGGGCTTGCATTGAATCCACAGGTCAAACTTTGTGCAGAGGGGTCCATTATTTTTCATTTTGACACAAACCCACTGGAAAAACCTTAGTGGGAAACAACCAGTTCGGACTTTCTTTCGGCTTTCGGCCCTCAGGAAGGGATCCCAAGTTTTCAGAGGGACATCCGCTCAGCTTTTGCTGCCTCGTGTTTTCATCACCCCCATATCCCCGCGAGCTGCGGCTCAACCTTTTAGGCTCCCTTGTTCCAGGCTTGGGGTTTCCCAAAGTCGCGGTCCTTTGAGGTGAGACTCTCTTTGGCTTTTCAACATTGGCGCCTTTGTTGGTGGTTCTTGTTATTCCCATCTAAGGATAACCCCATCACAGCCTGGGATTTCGCCTGGGGAATCACCCTACTCTGATATTCCAGATAAAACCTCCTCTGTCTAGCCTTACTTCCAGGCGGGTGACTGTAGCTGAGGCTTTTCAACACCGTGATGAGTGGTTACCAGTGGCTCGGCCGTTGGCGCGACACGCTGCGATTGCTGCGGCGCCTTCTGCAGTGCCAGCTCGAGGCGAAGCGAAGCAAAGCGAAGATCCGGTGGCTTTGATGCTCTTGAGGGGGGACCCCAAGATTCTTGTAGACTCCAGTTTTGGAGGTGCTGTTTTCTGAGTTTTGGCAAGGTAGAGTTTCCGCTTGTTTCCCTTTAAGGCGCTGGGTGAAGCATATGGCCTCCCCTATTCCGTTTGTCGCGGTGTCTGGCGCCAGGCGCAGGTCGTGAGCTTCAACGTGGTGATCGGCGCCTGCGGGGAGGCCTGGCGCAAGGCGCAGCTGATGCTGGAGGCCGCGTTTTTGTTTTTTTGTTTTTTTCTGGGAGCGAGCCAAGACACGTCAGGCCCCAGGCAACTCTGCCAAACAACGGAGAGGAGCTGGTTCTCTGAAAGTGAGATCCTCAACATGACCTGAGTCGGAAAAATCCCAAAGAAACATGCGGCGGGAAGATAAACCAGGTCCCAACAGTCATCAGAACCAAGGCGCCTTGGTCTTCCAGGAGCCCGGAAAAAGCAGGCCTTTGAAATTTGGTTGATCCCCCTTTTCAACCAAGAGCAAAAGTCAAGCGGAGGAGCTCGCGGTGCGGCAGCTGCGTGCGAGCACGGTGAGCTTCAACTCCGCCATCGCTGCGGATGGCCGGCGGCTTGGCCTTCACGCGGGGGGCTGGGGTGGGTGGGGTGGGGTCCAAAGGCGCGACAAGCCCAAATGAAACGCGGAGAGAGGGTGTCAGAAATCCCAACCGGAAACGGAAGGTGCTGATTTTTTGTTGTGCCGCCAAGTGCTGCAGCATGAGAAAGGCCAGTGCCAAAGCCGCTCGGCCTTCAAACCTGCCTGTGCCCACGCCAAACGTTTCGTCAAACGGTTCACGCAGATGGGGAAGGCTTCGAATATGTCTTCACACAGCAACAAAACGGGCACCCTCAGACCCCCTTCTAGCATGTTGACTTTTGGGCTGATGGTAAAAGTGACATTGACCTCGTCCCAATCCAAACCAAAGGGGTGAACATGGGTGTTTTGGTGGATGCCAACTAGACCTATTGCAGGAGTCTAGCAACGGTCATGTCACTATAGGCAAAGAGACCTTATGTGCACCAACCACTTTTGAATGTGTTTCCTATCAGGATTCACAGCCAGATCGAAGCCAGGTAGAAGACGGGTTTTCATTTTCTATGGGCGTCCATTTGGAGTCAAAGAGAAACGGGTTGCGCTGAACAATTGGGACCGCCTCTTTGGTTGGAACATCCGTTTTTGGGCCATGATAGGAAAATCTGTTCCGCTAGGGCGTGATGTGCGGTGCCATTGTGTCACCCATTTGGCCAACATGTTCAGGTGGGAAGGCAGCCTGCAGCTGCTTCGCCGGCTCGAAGCAAGGGCTCTGCCGCCCACCCGCGCCGGGGGTCCCGGGGGTTGTCCCGGGGTCGGCGGAACTAGTTCCAGGTATACGGTTTATATTTATACATATGTATACATACATATATATATATAAGTGTTTTGGACTTTTGGAGGTATGGATTCTTACGAGGGTCTCGCGTTTTTTGAGGGTACCTCCTTTTTTTGTGGCTTTAATTTAAAATGAACTCCAACAGGAGAACTCAACAAGAGGCACACACATATACCAACAAAACAAGCTTGTAACCTCCATACCTCCAAAACCCATACTGTACCTGAAAATGCCCTTGATTGCTGGTTCCCAGCAACTGGGTCAACGTTCGGGACCACTTTGCACTTTTGCTCTTGACTACAATGATGAACCAATAAGTTCAGTTTAATCCTCAGTGGCAGTTTCAATAGAAATTACCAGTAAATTGCAACTTCTGCACGGAGAACCCAGTGACCCCTCAAGCATCACTTTCGTGCGACATCAATGTTTCATTGTGCTGCCACTTCGGTTTGCAAGAGGCCTGGGCGAATAAACCATATAGTATGAGATGTCCTCGTTTCGCCATCCACAAGAGATGAGACACGGGTCATTATCATGTCAGCCCGCTGTTTAAGCCAAGTTTTCCTGCCTCGTCCAAACTGTTTTGCTGCGAAAGCAGCTTCGCGCCGCAATATGGCAGTCATCAACCCAAGTGTTCCTGCATATTGGAAATACATGATAACCCAGTCTTCGTGTTCAACATGTTTCGACAGGGTAAGCCTTCTATTTCTATGCCCAGCAGGCAATGAGAGACAGGTGCCACTTGTTGAGCTGGGAAACTTTTCGGTAGAAATGAGCCACGGAGATGGGATTCGCCGTCCAGATGCGTCGCTGCGAATGAACAAAACGAACTCAGACAAGAGGTCGACTCCCCAGCTGAGCTGCGTGCCTCCGTGCGCCTTTGATTTCCTTTGTAGATGTCAAAGTTGAGTTTTCTTATGGATCCCTCAATTCCAGTTGGAGAATTGTCTTATATTGTCTTAGTGCAGATCTTCGTGGGTAAATTTGACTCAACCCAAGTTGGCGCACCAATCCTATTTACGAGTCCTTTCTTTCCACACGGTGCACGGTGCAGCACCGGGGCACCTTCCAACGAGCCCGCCGGGCCCCACCAAAACGCGCCACGCCCTGCGGGCGCCGTTGGCACCCAGGTCTCCTTCAACGCAGCCATCGCGGCGCTCGGCGGCGCCTGGTGGCGGTCCTGGGACTTGCTGCGCGAGCTGAGGGACCACGGCCTGGAGGGCGATGTGGCCAGCTACATGGCGAGCGAACGGACTTAACAGGAACTCACTCAACAGGAGTTCCGGTGCGGACTAAATCTCGCGTTTGGAGGTTGGGTGGCCATTGAGTGGTAACGGAAAAAGTTGGGACTTTGTTTTGACTCTCAAGAAGTGAGTTGTTGGAGTAGAGGGGTGCTGCGGATCCCCTCAAAATTGGGTTGCATCGCCCCTATTGATAAAGCCTGGGTTGACGTTGTTTGTCATAACCAACCACTCCCAGGAGCGTCCGATTTGTTGCCGTAGTTGCCCTTATTTTGGCCTTAAGGTATTTGCTTGGACCCTTGCAGCAATCTATTTTGACTTGTTGGTATGCCATATTTTATGGGTTGACTATGTACACACACAAACACTGCAGTTGGCCCAGTTGGCCTCAAGGCTTAAGAAGCCAAGCTTTGCGAAGAGGGGGGGTTTCTTTCTGGGGTGCAACAGGGTAGGATGCTTGAATTTGCCAAAGGACCTACCCTTTTGCTTGGGGCAGCTCGTTTTGAATCCGTTGCCTTTCAACCCTTTGACATGTAGCCTTCATGTGTGTCACGTGTTGCCTTCAAGCTTCATGAACCTTCAGCTTGCCGCATCCAACTTAAAGGCCTTCAACCTTTCCCAAAAATCCCAGCAGGTTGAGAATGTGAGGGCCCAGCCCAAACAAACAACACAACATGTGTGTGTGGGTCTTCTTGCCACCCCCCAAAAATATATAAGTTCTTCTAGGGACGCTAGTCTGTCGTGTTGGGGTGGCGTTTCCCTTCCCAACTCGCAGGCTACGGCGCCCTGGCCGCCGAGTGTGGCGGGGTAATCGGCGGCTGGCGGCGCGCCAAGCGCCTGGGCGGGGGGGAAGGGGGGGGAAGGATGCGGAGGCTATACTCACGTCCCAGGTTCCTGGACCTGATGTTTTGTGGGGGGAAGACACTTTCAGGAGCAAATGAAAAGTTTGGTTTTTTTTTTGTGCCAATCCACTCGGGAAGTGAGTATAACAGTGGGTTTCTCCCACTATTTATAGAGCTTCATCCATCTCAAGTGATGCAGGATTGGTCGTCAAGGGATCCCAGGCCCCCCCAATCCCAGGGGCTAGTATCGATAGGGCCAAGG
>CAUJNA010001636.1:0-63953 GCA_963377175.1 Effrenium voratum | reverse complement strand
CCAAGCACGCTGCCAACTGCTCGTTGCGAACAGCGAATCACAGTCTTCGTGCATGCTGCCCGTGGCTTCTGGAAGGTCAAGTTGCACCTGAAGGAAGAACGCCAAACCAAAGAGTCTTCAGCTAATGCGACAACAAGTCCTGGTTCACAAGAGAGTTTAGCGCCAGCGATGTGTGCAACTGCTGCCGGAGGCACAGGCCTTTGCGAACCAGGCTTCAACCCCAACAACTCCACATGAATCAGCCCAGTTGGCAAGGACACTGCGCCAGGCTCCTGCAAGGTCACGGGAAAAAATATTGCGAAACTCAACGGCACAGAGTTCGCAGTCAAGGCTGCCGAGACCGCGTCCGGGGAAGGGGCAAGCTTTGCAAGCGCCGGAAGACAAAGTCCAAGCATACTGCCAACTTGCGGAGAGCGGAGCGTGGACGAGAACACTGTCCGTGGCTTTCGCTTTTTGGAGGTCAAGTTGCACCCGAAGGAACCCCGACCCAAAGAGTCTAAAGGCAAGGCGACAAGAAGTCCTCGTCCACAAGAGAGT
The DNA here is from genome assembly GCA_963377175.1 of Effrenium voratum. Taxonomy (NCBI): domain Eukaryota; class Dinophyceae; order Suessiales; family Symbiodiniaceae; genus Effrenium; species Effrenium voratum. Next base: position 63,416 of record CAUJNA010001636.1, on the reverse strand, counting down.
TGGGCGTTAGAGTTGCGTGCAACCGCTTCTCCACGGGCAAGGCGCAAAGGGTCGCACAACTCAATGGCACAGAGTTCCTGGACGCAAACGGTGGATGGAATAAAGCAGCCCTTTCGGTTGGAAACTTGAGCAGGTTCTGACTTGAACTCCTTTTGCTGCGTGGCTGTGTTCGAGCTCATGCTGATACGCAGTTTTTGCTCCAGGATCTGAGCGACTAGCTTCAAGCCACAGCCGACGATGGTCTTCCTTCGGCCTCAGATTCTCCAATCGGTGTCAATCGGTGGCATCCCGTTCAGGTCCAGGGTCCAAAATCAATTCCTTGTTCTTTCTTGACACACCTTGTTTTGTTCTCTGCTTCGAACAAGTCTGGGCTGCGGACCATCCTCAACCACCGGCACCTGGGCACGAATGACAGGTGCGCTGCAAAACGCAACCCAGGAATGCTTAGGCTGGGGCCGACTGCATCCCCATGATGCCAAGAGATGTGAAGGTGGGAATTGCATCCGGACAAGTCTTCGATTCAAATCTGTGCCAAGACTCCAACGACTCTATCATGAATATGTTGCACAGGTCGATCATGCGGCACGCTATCGATTTGAAATTGATTTGAAATCAGTTGCTCTGTGCCGCTGGAGCCCAGCGAAAGGAATGAGCCGCGAGTTGGTGAAAGCAGCTTGCCGGAAGCACTTGTACAAGGAAACCTCGCCTCAAACATCCCCACCTTTGGCATCTGAGTGCAAAATCTGTGCAAAAAAATAAGTGAAATCCAAATTTGGGGCATTCAACGAGTTTCCAGACTTCAGTCTCTGACATGCTTGTCAAGCTGCATGCTCTGCAAGCCGTGCAGCAATACTGCAGCAATATGGGCAATGATATACATCTATGTTTCAAGCATGGGGCGGCAAATCTCAAATGCTGCATGTATGAACCCAAGTTTATGAACCCCTGGCATGAATTTGGTGGGTTCGCTAAGGAATCGTGAATTGTGGCTTCGCCCGCAAAGAGCTCCAACATGGCCATGGGTTTCACGTTATGGACGTACATAGATCCAATAACTGCCCTGAATGGAACGGTGTTTTCCCTTTGCCTTTGCCAGGTCTATCCGCTTGGCGCCCTCTGGCCAGATGCTCCGCTCAGGCTTGCGGCGCAATGGAGAAAACACGGGCACCTTTCGGGAGCTTTCTGCTGCTGCTGCTCGAGAAAAGGCAATCTTAAGAGAGAGGGTTGTCCAATCTCGAAGCTCGGCAAAGCTCGGCAAAGCTCGACAAAAGCTTGACAAAAGAGGGTTGTCCAATCCACGCAATGAACAACCACCTTGATAAACAAAAGCGGCGCCAGTTGGGAACTGGTACTCTCCCATTTACCAGGTGACCTCCTGCGGCGAGTCGAGGCGAGCGCGCTGGGCCACATCTTTGGGGGACCCCCTTGATTTCGACTCCTCAGCTAAGATGGAATCCCCCAAGCCTTTCATATCCCCAAAAAGCGAGATCTCTATGGCTGAAACGTTTGGCTTTCCATGAGAATCCGCGGGACAGTGGCAATTCATCAACCTGAAATCAAGAAGCAGATCCCCGGATCAAGGAACATCATAGATCATCGTTCGCAAACCCCTTTGAAGTCATTTACACAGTGGCCCAAAGCTCATGTTGAACGCTGAGGCCCTGTGAGGGTTGCTAAAATCAAACATTTGTTGGGCCTAAATTGTGAAATGGTTTTGCGACAATTGCCAAGCAGAAGAAGGCCTATAGTTTAGATTGTTTGATGGTTGGACTAGTTTGTGAGCAGTCCAAAACTAAGATGTTTATAAGCTGAACGGCAAGATGCCGCATTTGTTGGGCCAACAAATCCCAGAAGCCTAAATTAAGCCGTCGCCTCCGTCCGTGGCAAAAGCCCCACAAGCGATCGGAACCCTGCCGCCAGTCTTGCCTGCAGCAATATGAAAAGAGTAGTGACCAATTGATTTGCGTTTTTTGCCCGAAAACAAGGCGTAATCGGCTACAGTTCCCCCACTCGCCCTAAAACTCTCACCCTCCTCTCGGGCTTCAGCAGGCTGGAAAAGGCACAAAAGGACACATTTCGGCAACTTTCCCCTTTTGTGTCAAACTCGCCCATTCTGCTGAGAAAAGCACCAAAGGACACGTTTCGTTTCTGTACGAAAAGATCTCATTACCAGAGACGCGACGGAGCCTTACGCCTTTCGGAAGCGCCACCAAGTCGGTTGCCTCCCGAAGTTCTGCAACGCAGCATCCAGCCGAAGATTTCATCGTCTTTGTAACAAGTTCATCGTTTCTGTGACAAAGTTCCTTGTTTCTGCGAGTTCATCGTTTCTGTAACACCGCGCCCAAGTTCTGGCTGCGCGCCCAGCAAGTTCATCGCTTCTGTGACAAAGTTCAGCTTCTGCCGAAGGCCCGAGAGTTTTCCTCTGCGCGCCGCTCCTCCCCGCGCGCTCTTCCCCGCGGCCCTTCACGCGCTCCTCTCTCCGCGTGCGCTCTTCCCGTACGCCGTTCCACTCCAACAAGCTGCACAAAACGGCGCATTTCGGCTGACCCAAGATTCCAACCTTGCTCTCCGGAATTCCAACCTTGAAGTTCACACGCGCACGTTGCTGCGCAGGAAACGTAGAGCTCACTCACTTTGTCTTAGTTTGCTTTTGTGTTAGAATCTTGATCACTGCTTCAATCCGAAAGGTTAAGGCATGTCGCACTGCTCCTAGCTTGAACCCAAACATGAAACCTCGAAAGAACAAAGCTCGTCCGAAGCGGCCGCAGTTCTTTTCACCGGGATTGCTGAAAGTTGCACTGCTTCCAGGGCACTAGTGCGCCTGGAGCAGGAGGCACATTGACCCCCCGAAATGTGAAAAGGCAAGACAATGCGTGTCCTTGCGGGTAAATGCAGTGCTTGGGGGGGCGCGGCACGCGTGCCCACGCCCCAAGGTCCGGAGACCGACAGTCCGGAGACTCGAGGTCCGGAGACCGATGTTGGTCCGGAGACCTAGTCCGGAGACCACGGTGCCCGGAGGCGACCCACGAAAGTGCAGAAAAACTGCCGTCTATCCTGGCAAAGCCTGGCATAGGGCAATGCAGGGTGGGTGGGTGGGTTTCGAAATGAAACCGCAGGTTTGGGTCAAGGCTAGGAGCAAAACGGCCAACGCATAGTTCGATTCACCACATGCCCTAAACACAAGGGAAAAGAAACCCTAAGCGTTAAGGCATGTCGCACTGCTCCTAGCTTGAACCCAAACATGAAACCTCAAAGAACAAAGCTCGTCCGAAGCGGCCGCAGTTCTTTTCACCGGGATTGCTGAAAGTTGCACTGCTTCCAGGGCACTAGTGCGCCTGGAGCAGGAGGCACATTGACCCCCCCTTCAGTGTTTCAGTCAACCCCGGTAAAAGCGAACCAGTGGGCCGAAGGCCTCATCACCCGCCCTTCAGAGTGGGGTTGTACCTGGCAGGGCAGATGTTAGGGTCACCATGCACGCTGTGTTGTGAACAGCTCGGCATGCGGTGACTGCACTTTTTTCTGGTCAGAGCGGCTTGTGCAAGCGGCTGGCTGACATGGCCAGTTGTTCTGGCTGACAAGGCAACGGCGGAAAAGGGTTCAGAAGGCCAAGTCGAATGCAGGCTAGGCTGGCTTCTCGACGATGGACGCTGCTGCCAAATGTTCCGGACGCCAGGCATGCGTCGGACACAGTTGAATGCCTCGGCCTGACATCGCCAGGCTAGCAGGGCTGAAGCGCATGCGACTTTCAGGGCGATGGCTGAATCGGGCCAACCGACCTCTGCTGAGATCGTCTGCCCAATCATTGCACCTTCCTGGAACGTGCGTGGGCTGCAGCAGCACGTTGTGAGCGTGAGCCCAGAAGGCTGTTAACTGCACAAAAAGTTGCAACGGCCATGAGGTCGTGAACAATTTGTTAAGGCTTGCTTCCGTGGCGGAATTGTCCGTGCCGGACGGCATGCTAAACGAGTAGTGCCCTCCACCAATGTGGCTGTGGGTTGCTTGCAGCAGTGCTAACTGTGCAAGTGTTTCAAAGCATGCGATATACCGCTGTGCTGGACAAGGCAAGGCCACACGGCTCTTATGTCTTGCATGTTCCAGGTCTCGGCGAACCACACCACTTGGGAGGATGTGATTGCCCAGCCCCCAATCCCCACCATTTCATCTTCAGCACACGCGTCGGCGGCAGCCAGAGCTTGCAGCTGGCGTGGCCGCGCCAACGGCTGAATGGGTGAGTGTCGAAAGCACGACGCCAGCCAAGTAAGGCACTGTTGACTCGACTTGGAAAGGCTGGTGTATGGGTTATTGGGGTCCGCGATGCGCACCCATGTGGGCTTGCTGGTGCCAGGCACTCGCGGAATGTCTTCAAGGCAATGCAAGGTGCGGCCTGAAATTTCCAAGATTTTGGAGCCCGCTGTGATCCACAATCCTGGCAGGCTGTGACCAGTTTTGAGGTCCCTTGACAAGGATGCTCGAAAGGCCGACCACATTTGCAGTGGTATTGAGTGCATGGAGCCTGGTGGGCTGTTGAGGTCCGCGTAAAGCGGTGCCAGCCAGGACCTAAGGTGCAGGGCAATGCTGGTGGCCCAAATCAGCAAGCCTATGCACTGCTCGAGTGTCTTGCGAGGCACACGTCGGCTTCCCAGCAGGGATTTGATTAAGGCGTCCAGCTTGGCCAGTTTTGAGGACATGAGCTGGATGGTGTCGTGAGAGAAGTGGATCTCCCAACCGCACCAAACCAGGCTATCCTGGAATTGCACCTTTTTCCACGAAATGGGTGCTGCAATGGCACAAAAGAAGAGCACCACCAAGGCAAACATGTCTGGCGCGCTATCCCGGACGAGTGCGCAGAGCAGGTCGTCCACGAAGAGAAAGGCTTTGTGCGGCTTCCAGGCTAGCAACCCATGCACTTGACGAAGCAAGAAAGCGCCGGCGCGCTGCCACCAGAAGGCCGAGAAACGGCCCCCAAAATGGCATACCCTGTAATGGTATAGCTTCCCTTGAAAGGCGAAGAGAAGAAGGCCATGTTCCTCTGGGCGGACCTGCACTTGTTTGTGTGCGGCTTTGAAGTCAATGCTGGCGCCGATGAAGGCACCTGGAGTGTCCTCTGGCTGCGTGGACAGCGCCAAGTCAGAGGCCATGGGCAAGCTAAGGCGCTCTGGCAAATGGCATCTGGTATTGACCTGGCACACAGTGCTATCCAAGACAAGTCGAGGTTCTTTGCCTTCGGCGAACACGACATTAAGCTTGCCCACGGCAATACCTAAGGGCCATTTTTCCCGAGCGTCGGCTATGCTAAGGCTGGTTTCAACAATCCAGTTGTTAGCAATTTCCTTGCGCAGCAAACCTTGCACGGTTTCTGGCTCGTCTTCGGCCATCTTCCAGTTGCCTTCACAAATTTCCAGATCCGGCTGCGGCATGGAGTCTGGCTTCTTCGCTGGCCACTGAAGGCTTGGAGGCAAGGCTGATACGGCTCCTGTTGGCACTCCGTGCTGCAAAAATGGAAGGAGGGCCATGTCGGGGTCACCCCAAGATTTGGCCAGGGCATGCAACAGGTGGAGTCGGTATGGTTGTCCTGCTTCGGGGCTCATATCTGAAGGGCAGGGCAGTTTTAAAGCGGTATACGCTAGAGTTGCCGCTTCCAGGCTTTCGGAGGGCGGGGGCAGTCCGAGGAACCGCTGTTGACGTGTGCCAGGATACGTGGCACGAGTTTGCGCTCATGCATCCAGTGCAGCCAGGGCCTGGCGACTGTCTGCAAAGGTGCTCGGGCTTGGGGAGACACCAATCCGCTGAGGAGTGCATTCCCGCGCCATCACAGGTGGGGAGCCTGCAAGGCGCCAAGGTGACGGTTCTAGGGCAGTTAGAGTGCAGCGGCAGCGCTAGCCGGAAATGAGCCTGTTTTACTTACCCTCCCTATGCCTATTTGGGCCAATTGCAGGGCCAGAAAAGGGATGTATTCAGCGGTCAGTGTGCTGAGGTATACCCCTTGTTCCCCCTCACTCCTGCAATACTCTGACGCTTGTGGGGGTGATTGCAGCGGGCCTGCAGGGCCTGTGCCTTCGAACTGTTGCTGCCGAATGCCCATGACTTAGCGAATGCTTTGTCGTGCACGCAGGCGTCTACCCACACCAGGGCACACTGGTGATCGCGCAGCATTTGGAAGTTGGCCTCTTCCAACCAGGACATGGCCGATGGTGGCTGCTCCCAAACGCCGACGCCCCCTTTGGAGACCACTGCTCTGAACAGGGCTCTGCCCCGGTGGTGGATGGTTTTGCTATCTAGCAATTTGTTACGCTGGGGACTCCGTCCATGCGCTGCGGCGTTCTCAAGGCTTTGGGCCCGCCCGGGCGAAGTTTGAGTCTGGAGTACTCTTTGCAAGGCGGGGCAAGCATGATCAGGGCCACGATTCCGGACCAGCAGAGTCTGAGGAGTGCCTCGAAGACGCTGTCATCCAGGATGTTGTGTGCTGCATCACCATCGAGGTCAAAAGGCTCAAAGCAGTCAAGGCCGAGGCTAATTGCGGCTGACGTCACTGGGTGCAATCTACCTGCAAATACGTCCAAAAAGAGTCGCTTGGAGGCTGGGTGCAAGTGCGAGTCCGATGAGCTTGCCTGTGCGGGCGCATGTGGCGCAGGCTCAGGGCTGGGTTTGCTACGGTGTGTGGCAGGCAAGGCTGGCGTCAGGGCCGTTCGCCCTGGCCCCTGTGAGGGTGAACACGGTTCATGAGTCCCGTCGTGGGGCAAGGCCGGCGGAGGCATGGCTGCCCGGTACTGTGCCGGTCCAAGATCCGGGCTGTTTCACGTGTGTTTATTGTGGTCCATTGCGGGGTGCTTTTGCTGGCAACCGGCTATGGCACACACGTGGGCGAAAGGGCAATGGTCATTAGTGCAACTGCCTGTCTGGTAACGCCGGCAAACCTCTCTACCTTTATATGTGGCGCACCAATCTGCCTTGGGCTTTGGCGAAGCAGCGGCTCCTTTGGATTTGCCCTTGCCTTTCTTGGCGGGGCGTGAAGGCATGCGGGTCGGCTTAAGGTCGCGCTTGGGTGCCCTTTGTCTTGGCGTTGCCGGGCGTGGAGGTGCTGGCACGGATGGCTTGGATATTTTGGGGCGCAATTGTAGAAGGCTGTGCACATCGTTTCTCATGTGCGTCAGTTCGTACAAGGCATCATCCAGGGACCATTGCTGCCCCAGAAGGTCGGATATGGCTGCCCAGAGCTTGCGATCGGCCGACAGAAGCTTTTATTTACCGTGCAAAGGCCCAGGTTCGGATCTGGCTGTGTGAGACACAAGTCGGCTATCTTCTTGTCGAAGGCCTTGAGGTTGGACAGGTGCGCTGCTTGGCACAGGGCTAGGGCATTGCGAAACACTGTCTGGATACGGGTGAGCCACCTCTGGCGTGTCGTCGAAGAAAGCCTGGCTCAGGAGCTGCAACTCCGCTCGGGCTGACTTTGCTTCCATGCGCTCCTGGTATTGCCGTGATGAAAGGCGATATTGCCAGGGCACCTTCAGGGATTGTCCGGGCTTCAGGCCCTCGTGCACGAGGCTTAGAAGGCGGATGGACGGCGTGGTGTCTGCGTCCAGCAGCTCGCCTGGGTAGTTGGATTTGAAGGCTTCTATCAGGCTGGACACGCGTTCGGATGTGAGCTTGGGTGGCAAATGCTCTGCCCAAGATGCGAGTTGATTGGGCTGCATGCATGGCGATCCGGAACTGGCGGCTGGTTCGGGAGGCTCTGAGCGCAGGCTGAGCCGACGGCATTCGGCTAGGGCTTTCCTAAGGCGCGCGGCTGCCACACTAGATTCTGGATCTTCTATGTTGTTGGCTGTCCAGAAGTCCCTGGCAGACAGTATGAAAGGCTGCAAGTCCGCAATGTTGGGGAAGGCAAAGGCGAAGTCCGACGGGCAGTCGAAACCTCTGGCCAAAACGAGGTCCCGCAGGCCTTCAGGGACCCTTGCTTCTGTCAGGACGTCCTGTAGCCGATCACGATCCATGTGCATCAGTAACGAATGCTTGAGGGCGGTTTGAGCGGTAAAAAGGGAAAGCTGCGAATGTGTACAGTCAGTGCAGATGGCAACACTGGACTTGCACCTGAGCACTGCTGAGTTGCCGACCTCGAAAAGGGCGCACCTAAGTGATCAACCCGTGTGCAGTCTCGGTGGTGCTGTGTGAGTCAAGGCGGCGCATGAGCGTTGATTTTAGCACAGCACGGCCACACACGCCTTGCGTTTGCAGAGCTGCATGTCGGGGTGAATCTGATGCACCGGGTACGAGCAATGCTTGAGGCGCAAGCCACAGGATGTCTGTACTGAATTGTTGTGGGTGCACTGCACGGCATGCACGGATCCCCAGGGCACCAGGCGGACGCCAATGGAGTCGACGGCAAGGGCTGGCTCTTGTGTGCAAGGCGAGAGAGTTGGCGAGTTTACCGGCTCCTCTGGCGGCTCTTCGTCGGACTCGGCCTCTGAGGATTCCAAGGCGGCTCTTGCCACGGCAAGAGCTTCCTCATCTGCATCCAGGGCTGTAGACAGCAAATTGTCCACTTCCCTGTGATACAGGAATCTGGTCAGGCTGGGCGGGAGGCTCTGAAGCGGTAGGTGGCTAGGAGGGCTGCCCTGTGGGACCTGAAAGGCCGGTTCCACGGTTGGGCGCTGACCCCCCCGAGCCATCGGTCGAGGTGGTCTCCAGCCCCTGCGTATGGCGGAGCTGAGCTCCAAGTGCTGTATAGCAGTGCGGACGAAAGGCGGTGGTGTCCTTGAAGTTTTCTGCTGTCTTCTGGCAGGCGTAGCTGCGCAGCTGCACTGAGTAAGGCGCATTTAAGGCTGTGAAGGGTGAACGAAGATGCCTCATGCTGGGTAACCAGCTGACCTCCTTCCGATTTCCACGGCAACTGTATGGCCCAACGAAGGCAAACCAGTGCTTGCAAATAGGACATCGGGCGTGAAAGGCTGGGGCATGTGTGAGATTCCAGGTTTGGAATGCAGGGCAAAATGAAATCTGGCACAAATGAGTCTCCCCATTCGGAGTGGGTGGCGTCAAGGGCTTGACTCAGCAGGGCCAGCCACTTCACTAGCCAGGATGTGCTGATATCCTCACCCCGGAAACCGAAAGGCAAGCATGCAAAGGGCTGTCCTTGGCAGGTTGTTTTGGTGGCCCAACATAGGCCCCTGAGTGCCTGTGCAGACAGTGAAAGAGCGGAGGGCTTGATTCTCTGAGTGTCGCCAAATCTTAGACTGCAATGGGCGCACAAAAGTAGGGCACCTAGTAGCAGGCCCACAGCGGGCGTGCAAGTGGGGGACACTATGTGTTCCTCCCAGGCTGCAAGAACGGCCAGTGGCAAGGGCAAGGCCTCCCGTCGATCGTGTGGTTTGGGGTTGTAGGCGAAAGACTTGATTAAGGGGCTGCTCATTAAGTCTAACAGGCCGGATATTTGCCCAATGCGTGCAAACCAAGACAGTGCCTTGCTCATCGTGACGGCACTGCATTTAAGTGCTGTGCGGTCCTCTGCCTGGGACACATGGCAGCCTGCGATGAAGTCTGACAGGTGGGCCAGGGTAAGGCTCAGCAAATCACCCACACACTGCTGTACAAAGGCGAGAAAAAGGCGGATGGCACGGTACTGCGACAAGGTGCCCCCCGAAAATTTTCGCAGTGAAGCTTCAATGAGAATCTGAGGGTGCTGCGAGGCTTCCAGGGCTTGCGCCAGCTTGCTGCTAGCGACGCAGGATTTGAGTATCAAAACCCACTCGGCCGCACACTTGTCTTTCAGTGTGGCATGCAGCTGGGCAGTGGAGGAGGGCTCAGCTGGACGGGTTGGGCCATACGGCCTGGGCATTGTAGGCCTGGCGCCGAACACGCGGCGTGAGGGCAACACTGTGGGTGGTGGGCTGAGCAGGGATCGGATCTGATCTGTGCGTTGCTGGCTGAAGTGAGACTGCAAGGCTAGACTGCGTGGCCAAGGCCTGCAGGGCGGCTTGGGCAGGGGGCAGGAAACAGGGTCTACCCAGGACCTCAGTGGGATGCTCTCTGGCACAGGGCACCCTGGTCTTAGATTAGCTATTGAAGGCCTAGGGCAAGGAGGAAGTGTTGCGTGGCTCCACAGTTAAAAGCGGAGATCGCTCACAGAGGCGCGCAATGGGTAGGGCCTGGACCGATTGCTGTGATCCTTGCCTGAGGGCCAGCTAAGCTCTGGGTGGGCCTTGGCAGTCGTTCCTGGCGATATGAAGGCAGAGGCAGTAGCTGGGCGTACGTCTGGAGGGCCTGACCACTGGGTTGGGCATAGGGCAGGGCAGTCTGCATCCATCTCGTCGGAAAGGCCATCGGGGGAGAATGAAAATGCTCGCCCCCAAAACTGTTTGTTGCGATAAGGCATCGAGCCTAACTGCAGGGCTGGTCAAGATCGAGGCAAATGCACTAGCGATGCATCTGAGGTGTTGACTCGAAGGCTGGCAGTGTACCTGCGCCGAGCAAAACGGCCAACGCATAGTTCGATTCACCACATGCCCTAAACACAAGGGAAAAGAAACCCTAAGCGGAACATGCAGTCCAAGACAAAAGGGGGCGACCAACAAATGTGCGCACGCCCTTTTTCTTTATAAGGCGTTGCTTGGAAGTTGAAGCTCAGAGGTGCAGGGGGAAAGACATCGCGTGTCCTTTCTCCGTATCTGCGGAGCCTCCTCATATGCCCCCGTGGTCAACAATGCGTGTTCGACCAGGCGCCAGGTGTGTTACCTGTGAGGCGTGAAACAATCGAAGGCATTGATGGCGGCCGGATGAAATGCGTGCATCCGGCTGGCGCGCAATGCGTCACGCGGCGCCAGGTTGAGACAAGTCGAAACAGTCATGTCGCGGCTGGACGCAATGCGTGCGTCCGGCTAATGTGCAGTGGGTGCCAGGCTGAGTCCTGGCAGCATCTACAGCATGCGGTCTGGTTGTTGCAGCGGCTGCAGGACCCTGGCGGAAACACTGCGTGTGCCTTTGCAGAAAGGTCACCATACCCCTGAGACCCCAGCTGCGGCTGGGCCCAGGCAGGTTTCTGAGTGTTGACAGGGTGGGTGGGTGGGCACAAAAAAGTGAGAGGTACCTCACGCAAGTCCCTTAGGTGGCTTGAAGCAGAAAACGGCCACGCGTCCGAAGATTCGGTCAATATTATAAGGAAAATAAAATCCTAAACGTTAGAATCTTGATCACTGCTTCAATCCAAAAGGGAACATGCATTCCAAGACAAAAGAGGACGACCAACAAATGTGCGCACGCCCTTTTTCTTTATAAGGCGTTGCTTGGAAGTTGAGGCTTAGAGGTGCAGGGGGAAAGACATCGCGTGTCCTTTCCCCGAATCTGCACCCCTCTGCGGAGCCTCCTCATGTGTCCCCGTGGTCAACAATGCGTGTTCGACCAGGCGCCAGGTGTGTTACCTGTGAGGCGTGAAACAATCGAAGACATTGATGGCGGCCGGATGCAATTCCAGCTGCGTCACGTGGCGCCAGGTTGAGACAAGTTGAAACCCGGCTAATTGCAATGGTGCCAGGCTGAGTCCTGGCAGCTTTCTGCAAAGGCACATGCAATTTTTCCGCCAGGGTCCTGCAGCCGCTCGGGCACAACCAGCACCGCATGCTGTAGATGGCGCGCACCGTCTGGGGCTGCAGCTGAGCCCAGGCAGGTTCCTGAGTGTTGACAGGGTGGGTGAGTGGGCACAAAAAAGTGAGGGGTAACCCTCACGCAAGTCCTTTAGGTGGCTTGAAGCAGAAAACGGGTGTCCGAAGATTTGATCGATTAAAACATAAGGAAAATAAAATCCTAAACGTTGGAATCACGGCAAGCCTCCTTATATGCCCCACTTCAGGGTTTCCAAGCAAACGGCCTAATCTAGCGTTTGCGAAGCACTCCCTACGCTCCGGCCGCCATGGGCCGTCGGGCGGATGCAGTGACAGCCTGCATTTGTGGGGCCAGAAATTATGCGGCTTGATGTGTTACCGCGGCTGAGCTGGTCGGCCCAACGTTTCGCCTGGGATATGCGAGGCTAACACCATTTGTGCTTCTAGGCCCACGCTGCGACTAATTGCACAAAGATCTGCAGGGTCATGCTGTGGTAGGAACAGCTTCTTCTGCGATGCGATCCGTGCTCGAAGGCATGCACAAGCCGTGCACTGATTGTCTCTCGGCTGTCCAAGCGATGCGCATCAGCGCCGCTGGGCCAGAGTTTTCGAAGCATGCTATGTAGCGCTTAGCCTTCTTTGTACGGCCACTGCTGCTGGACTTGGAAGTCCCACGTTTCTGCAAACCAGAAGACGGAGCGGCTGGATATAAACCAGCCACCCAGGCCGATTGTGGCGCCCTGACACAAGCATTTGCAGCTGCTTTGAGTAGTAAGGAAAGGGGGCTTATACCAACCAATTAATTTGGGTTTTTTTGCAAAAGAAACCCGCCAAAACTGCATAATTTTCAACCAGCTGAACTCGTCACCAGCGATGTCACCGCTTCGTCACCGCTCCGTTTTTGGTGCAAAAAGCGCTCAAAACGGCCAACTCCGAAAAGTTCGTTTTTTCGTGTCAGACGTCAAATGTGCTGACGTCAAATGTGCTGCCTGGGCCTCCAAATTCGCTCGTTTTCGGTCGAAATCGGACTCCAGACGTTCGCCGTGCTCTGGATTCCGTTTTCTGCCCGGAAAAGCATGCAAATTCCAGCGTGCTCGCTTTTGGGTCGAGAAAGTGCGCAAAAGCGGCCCAGTTCCGGAGTCGCAGGGTTTTCTGCGGCCCGACAGCCCGCTGAGGACCTGGCTCGGAGCGCGGCAGCCCGCCGAGGTTTCGGCCTGCGGTACGTCAGCCCGCCGAGCTTGTCACCACTGATGTCACCGCTCCGTCAGGCTCCATTTTTGGTGCAAAAAGCGCTCAAAACGGCCAACTCCGAAAAGTCCGTTTTTCGTGTCAGACGGCAAGTGGGATGCCTGAGCCTCAAGTTTCGCTCGTTTTCGGTCGAAAGCAGGTCACTTTGCTCAGGATTCCGCTTTCAGCCCGGAAAACAGGCGAATTCCATCCCGCCGAGCTTGTCACCGTTTGTCACCGCTTCGTCACCGCTCTCTTTGGGGCCGAAAAGTGCGCAAAAGCGGTCAAGTTCCCGAGAGGACTTCTTCGTTGGCAAGTTTGAGTCAATAATGGAACCGGGTGATTCATCAATGGCTCATGAATGAGCAAGGTTGGTTCATGAATGCCCAGCTCATGAGACAAGGTAGCGCTTGAGTCTCCAAGGTGTCTCATGACCCATGTCGCCCCATGAGACAAGTGTCCTGTAAAACTATGCACACAATGCATAGCTTCGCCGGTCACTTCGTCATGCGCTACAGCCCGAGGTGCCAGTACTGTGTACCACCGCAGATCATAGGCCGACCCGACGACGTAGAGCGCCTCCTGGACGAGGCGGGGCAGCGCGCGCAGGAGGTGGAGCGTGGCGCAGCACAGGCCATAGACGAGACGGCAGCAGTGGCTGCAGAGGAGGGAGAGGTTGCCGTCGCCGCCGAGGGCGTGGGCGGGGCCTTCGGGTACTTGGGGGGCCTGGCAGAAGGAGCAGCAGCCCTCGCACCCACGGCGGGCGAGGTTGCTGGAGCGATGGCTGCCACGGCAGGAGTTGGCGCAGCGGGGCAGTGAGGACGCAGCCGTGCAGGACGTCCGGTCCGCCAACAACATGAATGACGCCACTCAGCCCCAGCACTGCAGCACTTCAGGCAGCCCCGCAAGCAGCCGCGCCTCCTCACAGTCTGGCTACAGAGTCCAGGCGCAGACCAATCACACGCCCCGCCCCTTCTCCTGGGGCCTGAACCCAGTGACTCTGCCTCAGTCCCAGCCGAACTCCCGGGCAAGCTCCCGCAGCTCAGGACGCCAGAGCCGCCTGCCTCCGCCGAGCTACGACCAGCTGGCCCGAGACATCGAGGCGGCCTAGACTCTCCTTCGCCGTACGAGCGAAAATGAGTGTTGCGCTACATGTAAAGAAGCATGGAGGTAGTCACAGCCGGAGCACAGGATGAGTTGATGCAGAGCCTGGACTACACGCTGAAAACCAGCAACACCGGCTACGTGACCGCACGGCACGACGTGCAGTATTTCCCCAGCTCGCTGAGCTCCTTCTCTCCCGCCACCTCGAGGGTCTGCCGCATTCCGCTGACCAGCGGCACCTCGTTCATCGACCCCGAGTCTATCAAGATCGCCTTCAGAGTCAGAAACCCGCGCCCACACCACGCCCAAAACCCCGCAACACCAAAAAACCCCCCCCCTAGCCCTTCTCCGACTCTGCCTACCCCGCCACACCCGCTAACACCCCCCCCCCACCCCCTCACCGCCCCTCAACACCGTACTCCTCCACCACTCTCCTAATCCCGCCCGCAACCTCCACCGCACGGACGCCACCAACCCGCTGGCGCCGGCCACTCCGAACCCAGCCTGTTTCATCCAGAGGATCCAGGTCTTCGCCAACGGCCAGCGCTGCGACGACATTAACTACTACGGCCGCACCGTGGCTGCGCGTGACCTGCTGAAGGGACGCGAGTACAACCAGAACAAGGCCGTGGAGGGCTTCGACGAGGTGAACGACCCCCGGACGCCCCGAGCGGTGCACCAGAGCTACGCGGACGTGCTGCTGCGCCCCACCATGGTGGGCATCCTGCGCTGCGGGAAGATGCTGCCGCCGCAGCTGAACCTGGTGATTGAGATCGAGTTTGCGGACGCCACGACTGCGCTGTGGTCCGAGAACGCCGGGGCGCACCCGGCGGGAGCCACGCTGAGCACCGACTTCGAGATCCTGGAGGGTGGGGCCCTGGCAGCTGGCGTAGGTCACTGCGTGGCTTGGCCGGGTGGCCCGCAGCAGTCTTCAGCCGCATGCCGTTGTCCAGCCTCACTCCGTCCGGCTCCACTTCCGCCACGGCTACAAAGACCCCCTTGGGTATCTTCCCGCCGGCCCCGATGAGGCGCAGCCCCGGCCACACCCTCATGCTCTGCGGGCTGTTTTGTGTTGCAGTTTGGCAACACCCATGTGTTACCGATTCGTGGCACCCTTGTGTTATAGATTTATCACACCCATTGGGTGTTTGACAACACCCCAAATCTATGTGGATGACCTGCGTCTCCAGCTCTAGGAGCTTTGAGGCCTCAGGGCCCGGTTCGCCGCTGCGTTGACGGCCATGCGCTTGCTGTGGCTGATGACCAGCGTGGTGTCCGGCCACCCGGGCTTGGAGGGGTAGAGCTCCTTCAGCCTCGCCTTGGCCTGCTCCAGCGTGGGGCACGCCTCCTCGCCGACTCGCAGCCACTTCACGAAGTTGAAGATGCCGGGGTCGGAGCGCATGTTCTCCGTGAGCTCGTGCCTGTGCCCGCCGGCCAGGTCGCGGATCCGCTGGCTGTGCTCCAACGGCGCGCTGATGGGCCGCCCGGCCCAGGAGTCCAGCACGGCCGGCAGCTGCCGGAAGTCTCCCAGCAGCAGGAACTTCACGTCGGCGTTCAGCCCCACGCACGCCAGGTCCGCCCAGAGCGCCATGTCCAGCTGCGTGATCTCCTCCACCACCAGCCAGTCCAGCTTTTGCGCGCTGCCGCCGCGCACGTACCTGCGCACCCAGTGGTCGGCCGTCTGCGCCCCCAGCCCCAGGTTCTGCGCGGAGCAGTGCGTCTTGGACACCAGGTGCACCGCCTCGCCCTTCGCCACAATCGTCCGGGCCAGGTGCGTCTTTCCGGTGCCCGGCAGGCCCGTGAGCAGCAGGGAGTTGCCCGCCAGGCAGTGGCCCACGGGGTCGTCCACTCCGTTCCACCTCCGTTGTTTGGGGCGCTCCGCCTCCATGCGCGGCGCCCTGCTGCTGCCCAGCAACGGCTTCGTCTCTTCCACGCGGTAGACCGGCGTGCCGTCCGGGTGGCGCAGCGCCTCCAGCGCCCGCAGCCGCTCCGCGAAGCGCTTCGGAAGCCGCTGCGTCAGCAGGCAGTCCGTCTTCACCTGCGCCAGGTACCGCGGCGGCGCGACCAGGATGCGCCGGGCCTTGGCCACCATGCAGTGCTCGAAGCCCAGGACCGCGTCGTGGATGGGGCGGTAGGTGCCGTTGCTCAGCAGCCTCCTGGCGTAGACGAAGTCCCACACCATGCCCCCCTCGTAGGCGAAGGCCTGAGAGAAGTCCGCGCCCGCGCCGTCCAGCTCGCTGCTGCTGCTGCGCACGCGGTAGACCACCTCCGTGCTGCGCGCCCACAGGCCTATCATCGCGTTCACGCTGAAGCAATGGGCACCTCGGGCTCCGCGCGGAGATGCCCAACCACAATGCGGGGCCCAGCGGCAGACGCCCAGGTCCAGCATCGCGGCCCGCTGCCGTTCGGGCACCAAGCCCGGGCCCACGTACCGGCAAACAAGTTCAGGCAGGAACTGCCTCGCGTCAGGCGGTGCCCACCACAGAAGCCTCCACCAGGAACACCCTGGGACTCCTGATTTTCACACAATGTCCGGCAGCACGCCGCCCACGGGCTCAACGCCGTCCGCCGGGCACAGGATGGGCAGAGGGAAGGGGGCGTTGGCCAGCCCGTTGCGCCTGCAGCGCACCACGTCCACGCCGACGTACAGAGCGTCTCTATTGCACGCCTGCGCCTCAAAAACCAGAGGAGGCAGCTTGGGGCTCCGGGCGTACTCCATGACTCCGGGGGCCACGCGGCTCTCCAGGCTGGCGCGCTCTTTCTCAGCGTCTTCTCGCTGTGGCAGTCGCCGCACAGCGCCTGCAGGGTTTGCACGCTGCCCGCAAAGGCCTGCCTCACCGGCACCACGTGGTCCAGCTCGCAGGTGCCGGCCGTCAGCCCGCAGCCGCACAGCGCGCACTTGCCGTCCTGCGCGGCCAGGGTCTTCTGCCTCTCCGCCGCGCCGGGCACTTTTCGTTTTGCCTTGAGCAGCTTCAGGAAGATCTCGTGCGCCAAGCCGGCCAGGCGCTGGCCCCGGTACTCCTGGTGCACCTCGTGCTCCTCCGCCAGCTCTCGGATCCCCGCCTCAGCCTCAGCCCGCAGTACTGCGCCGGGCTGCTGATGGCCACCTTGGGGCTCTCGCCGCGCCTCCCGCAGGTCCTCGCACCAGAACAGCCCCGGCTGCACGTCCGCGGCGTCAAAGCGCCTCCACTCTTGGATGGGCGGCAGGGTCTGCCTCGCCTCGCCCCGGTAGAGCACGCGCGCCGCCTGCCGCTCCAGCACCCGCTTCACGGCCCTGTACATGGAGCAGTGCCCGTCGAAGGCCAAGAAGCACACGGTGCGGCGCTCCTTCAGCGCCGGGTCGTAGCTGTCCACGAGGTCGCCCTGCGAGCTCAGCACGCGCATCGGCGCGTTGCGCCACACGCAGAACTCTCGCACCTCCTCGGCGGAGATGCCGTGGCGCCTCCAGTCGTGGCGCAGCATGGCGTCGAAGTCCGCGCACACCTCCTCCACGCTCAGCTGCAGCAGCTCGGCCAGCTGCCGGGCACGCAGAGCGGCTTGTCCTCGAAGGCGCTCGGCAGCACGTCCTCCTCGCAGGGCAGCTGGAAGCTCACGCTCCTCAGGCCCCTCATGCGCTGGCGCAGGAGCGTCTCCACCTCGGTCCTGGAGTTCCGATATTGCGTGCTCTGGGCGCTGACCACCCAGTGCCCCTCAGGGTCGAGGAAGTAGGTCTCGTCCGAGAGCTGCAGGATGGGGCCGCCCGGATCTAGCGAGGCCTCCACTTGTTGTTTCACCCGCTGCGCCACCTGCTCCTCCGTGAGGTGGGCCGGGTGCCTCGTCATGGCCCCGCCCAGCTCGTTCACCGGCAGCGCTCGTAGCCCGCGCCGGCGTTCCGCCCGCTGCGCCGCCTGCCCGGATGATCACCGGCACGTGGACCAGGTACTCGTAGTACTTGTCGCGGAAGAAGCCCTTGCCCAGCTTGGTCAGCCGGTGCTCTCCCCTGCAGGGAGCGCACGAGCTTCTTCTGCCCGTTGCGCAGCAGGATGTAGTCGTTGGGCCCCTCGCGGATGAGGGGCTGGTTGTAGTCAAAGTCCTTGCTGGGAGGCCGCAGGCCCAGGTGGGAGTAGTAGTGCTGGCCCGCCCGGGTCAGCTGCCCGTCCGCGCGCGAGAGCAGCGCGTAGGGCCCCGGGCCGCGCCGCAGGTTCAGCACGACGGCTCCATCCGCCCCCGTGCGAGCCCGGGCGCCGCCGTCCGCGGCCTCCGTGATCTGCTGTCGTTGTCTCGCCCAACTTGCCATTCTTTTTTTACGGGGCCAGTTTTTTTTTGGTTGGCGCATTCTCCCCGACCGTACGTGCGCGTATGGTTGGGGAGAATAGCATGCTCTGCCAGGAAGGGGGGCAGCTTCCGGGGTGCGTTCAAACGGGTTATGCCCTCAGAGCGTTTTCGCGGCGGGCGGGCTGGTGCCTGTAGGGTTTAAACACAGCTGGCTTTCAACAAGCCACTATTTGCTCGAGAAGCATAAGCTCTGCGATGGCGACTCTCTCCGAGTGCGAGCGCGAGGCGCGCGAGGCGGCAGCGAACCTGGTGCTGTCTACCGTCCTTCCGCACTCCGTGAGAATGGGGACTCGCGTGCTCGAGACCCTGGACAACATGCGGGAGATACTGTCCTACGACAGCATCGGCTGCAAGCAGGCTCTGCCCATCTTTGAAGAACTCGTCAACGCCGGCCAGGAGCCCGTGGGTGAAGACTACCCGCCGACGGCAGGCTCTCGCAGTCCAGCGGGCCCGCGGAGGCCGCCCCGGTGATGGTCAGCGTGGCGCCCGTGAGCGCCCCGGTGTCTGCGAAGCTCGAGAGTGCTGCCCGTGATTCCTGTGGCGGAGCTCAGCAGGCCCACGCTGGCCGCGCCGGTGATGCTCAGCGAGCGTGGCCCCGGCGACAGTGCCTGTGGCTGTGAGCGCTGCGCAGGAGACTGCGCCCGAGGCGTCCACGCCCGTCGTGAAAACGTCGGTGCAGTTCACGTCGTTGCACAGCAGCTGGTCGCAGCCCACGTTCCCGTCCAGCGTGGCCGAGCCCGTGAGGGCCAGCGAGTCCGCCAGCAGGTCCGTTACTGAGACAGACTCTCCCTCGAAGGCATGCTGTACAGGTCCAGCGTGCCCGCCGACTGCTGCACCAGCCCGGGGATAGACCCGCCGAAGGCTCCGAAGTGCAGCTTCGCGATTCCGCTCGGCGGCACCGAGAAGTGCAGGCGCGCCCCTGCGCGGGCGTGCCGAGGAAGGTGCCGGTGACGCCCACGTAGTCGTTGTCGGCCGCGCTGACGTACATCACTAAGTTGGAGGCCGTGCCCAGCCTGTACCGGCAGCCGAAGGAGTAGCGTCTCCCCGGCGTCAGCGGTGCGCACAATGTTCCAGGCGAAGGCGCTCAGGGTCATGGCGTAGCCCTCCAGCTGGAAGCCTCCCACTGTGAAGCTGGCCGAGGCCACGGAGCTCTGGCTGTTGCACCGCACCAGAAAATTTCCTAGCGTGGTGAGCGTGGGCTCCAGCAGCACCTCTCCCAGGGTGGCCAGCGTGACGTCGTCGGCCCCTCCGTCGAGGAACTCGTGCTTCAGCAGCAGTGCCGCCGCTCCTCCGCCGTGTTGCCGGTCTCCAGGGTTGCGTCCAGAATCTGGAGGCCGTAGACGTCCACCGTTCCTGCCGTCGCCTGGCGCCTGGAAGTGCGCCCCGAAGTGCAGCTTCGCCACCCCGTTCGGAGCCACTGTGAAGTACATCTTGGCCGTGCTCCAGGCGCCCTGGTCGCCCACGAAGCTGCCGTACAATGGGTCGTAGACGTTGTCGGCCTCTGACATGTACACCATGAAGTTGGAGGCCGCGCCGAGCCGGTACCGGCAGGCGAAGAGGAGCTCTCGGCCCGGGGTCAAGTTGTAGGTGCGCACAATGTTCCACGGGTTCGCCGCCAGGGTCAGGGTGTAGCCGTCCACACTTACTCCCGCGGTGTGCGTGGCCAGGACCACGCTGCAGCCGCTGAACCGTCCAGTTTGACAGTGAGACGTCCGTGGGGCCCAGGATCTGCTCTCCTATGGCGGCCACCACCTCGTCGGCCCCTCCGTCGTCCGGAAAGCGCACGGCTATTTGCAGCGCCGAGGCTGCCTCCGTGACTCCGAGCTTGCCGGCAAGGAGGCCGTCTACTTGTGCGATGGTGTAGTAGCTGAGCAGCGCGGCTGCGATGCTTGAGGCCGTTGCCGTGTCCTGGTCTGCGGCTGAGCGGTACGCCACCAGCGCCGAGGTGATTTGGTTGGTTGTGAAGACGTCCTGGTCCGGGCCCGTCCGGTAGGCCAGCAGCGCGCCCGTGATGGCCGCCTGCGTCTGCGTGTCCTGCGCCGCGCCCGTGCGGTAGTCTCCCAACAGGGCGTCCACTTGTGAGGAGGTGTAGTAGGCCAGCAGCGCGGCCGTGATGGCGCTGGTCGTCTCCGTGTCCTGCGCCGTTCCGGTTCGGTAGTCGGCCAACAGAGTGTCCACTTGTGAGGAGGTGTAGTAGGCCAGCAGCGCAGCCGCGAGGGCCGCGTCCGCCGCTGCGACGGAGTAGCTGTCTGCCGTGATGCTCAGCGTGTCGTCGCCGTTGGCCAGCGCAGCAGAGAGAGGAGCCACGAAGTGCAGGTTGCGAACGACGCTGCTTCCGCGAAGGATCTCCCAAGTCGTGAAGCCCGCCCAGGCCGGCGCGTTAACAACTCCGCTGCCGGAAAGCTGCAGGGCGGCGAGCTCCGCGAGGATTGCGTCGAGGGCGCTCTGGAGCGCGGTCTTGCTGGCTGAGAGCGCGGCGTTCGTGGCGTATGAGGCCAGCAGCGTCGCGTCGGCCTCCCTGGAGCGCCGTGATGCTGGCGTCCCGGCTAGCAAGCTGCGCTGCGACGAAGGCCTCGGTGGCGAGACCCAGCAGGGCATTTGCTATCTTGGTGTCTACCTCCAGCGGAGTGTCCAGTCCGTCCACCGTGGAGAGCAGGGCGGCCAGCGCGCTGGCGTCCGCCTTGCCGAGGAGGGCGGCGTCCAGGGCTGCCGTGGTGACGGCGCCCAGGAGAGCGGCCGAGATCTTCGAGTCCGAGGAAGTGTCCACGGCCGACTGCAGGGCGTACGCTGTCAGGGCGCTGGCGTCCGCCTTGGAGGCCTGCAGCCCCGAGCTGCGGCGGTGACGGCCCCCAGGAGAGCGTTGGCCACCTTGGTGTCGACCTCCAGCGGCGTGATCCTCGCCGCTATGTCTAGGGAGTGCTGGTCCACCACCGTCTTGAGACCGTAGTTGGCGGCCACCGTGGCCAGCGTGGCGTTGTTGGCCGAGGCGATGGAGCCGTTCATGGCCGCAGTGGTGCTGTAGTTGGACAGCTTCAGGTCCACGCTGTCCGGGGTGCTCTTGGTGGCAACCACGCCCTCCAGCACGTCGAAGGCCGACTGGTCTGCCTTGTTGGAGAGACCCGTGGTCAGCGAGCTCTGCAGCGCGGCGATGCTGCTTCCGTGCGCAGCCACCTGCCCGTCCGTGGTGGCCAGGGCCGCCGCCGTGGCCAGGGGCGCAATCGCCGGCGCCAGCGCGCTGCTGTCCAGCTTTGAGGCCAGCTCTGCGGTGACTCGGGCGTCCAGGGACTGGATGGCCGCCGCGTTGTTGCCGGCGGCTGCCGTGTTCACCGCCAGGTCCGTTACTTGAGCGTACGGCGTGAGAGCCAGGGCCAGCTGCCCTGCGGTGACGTGCGTGCCGTCAGTCACCTCTCCGTTGTCCAGGACCTCCGGGATATTGCCGGTAACAGGTCCTTCAAACATGGTTACATATGTTCTCGCCGACGCCTTAGTCCAGTGGCTAAGGCGTCGGCCAAGGAGCTAAGCGCTTCTTACTCCGCACGGGGCTCGATTCCTGCCGCGAGCGCAGTTGAGTACCATTCAGTCCGAACTCCGGCCATTAGAAGTTTCCTTGTAATCCTCGTGATTCGGGGGTAGTGCGTTTGACGCACCACCCCCTCACAGGCGTCACCGCTTGTTGGTGCGTCAAACGCACCAACCCCTCTTCGGCACAAGTTTCCGCAAGTACGTGTCACAGTCCGTGGGTGACCTTGAAAGCGAGGCCCGCACCAGGCCCGCACCAGGCCCGCACCAGGCCCGCACCAGGGTTTTTTTTCGGATGTGACTCAATGTGATTTGACCGATGGCGCCGGTCAAAAGCGAGACCTGCGCACGACGGCCGAAATTTTCGGTAAACTGTCGAAAATTTCGACAGCTCGAAAAGCACAAGTGGCACTTGTGTTTTTCGAAGTGGGTTCGTTTCAATGCGTTCCAGGCGAGAGGTGCGGCAGGTGGCTGGCTTCTATGCCGGGCAGGTTCGCCGAAACTTTAGACAGTGGTCCACAGGACAACTGGAAAAAAAAATTCCTGGGAAGAATTCTGACGCGGGCTCCGATGCCGGGCAGGTGGCGGTGCGTTCATCCTGCTAGCCTCCGGTGGTCTCTGCCGCGGCGGGCGGGCTGGCGCCTGTGGGTTTTAAACACAGCTGCCTCTACTCTCATCTTGAGACCATGGCCTCTCCGTCGCGCCCGCAAGCCTGTATGGTTTCGCATCAAGACCTGCTCGGGATGTGGGAGGCCGACGTTGCTGTCTGGGACTGCTGGTTCACAAACCAGAAAAGGCTGTACGACGCCCAGAGCCAGGAGCCCGATGAGATGCGCCGGCTGCACCTTGCAAACCAGCAGTGGGTGCAAGAAGAGGAAGAGCGACGAGAGGAGGAGTCGCAGCACAAGCGCCGGCGCACAGATGCCGGGCAAATGGCAGAACACGCGACGCGGACCAACGCAGCGTGGCTCAAAGACAGGATTGACGCCCTCCAGCGTCTGCTCAAAGTCCAGACCGACGGCATTCAGGGGGTGCTCAAAATCCAGACCGACGCCGCCTTGAGCCGGTTCGCGAGCGCAACCGACGTTCTCCGTGAGTGGCTCCCAGACGAAACCGACGTCCGTGGTGATCAGCTCTTGACCGACACCATCAACCTCGAGGCGCGGCTCAAATTCAAAACCGACGCCCTGCATGAGTGGCTCGCAGTCGAAACCGACGCCCTCTATGACCGCATCGTAGGCGAAGAAGTCATCACCTTTTATGAGCAGCTCAAAATCGAAACCAACCGCCTGCGTGAGCAGATTAACATCGATGTCGGTCGCCTCGATGAGATGACCCAATTCGACGTCGACGCCCACTGCGAGCGGCTTGTGAGCAGAATCGACGCCCTTCAGGGGCTCCGGTGGGGCCAAACGGGAACGCCGGTCTGAGTTGCTTCGGAGCAATCCTGTTGTGAGCCCCGCACGCAGGGGCTGTGAGCTTCCAGCCCTGGAGAAGGGTCTCGGCCGAGAAGGTCCGGCAGTTCTGCGTCTGGCGCAACGCCCATGCGGTTTCTGAGCTCGCAGGGCAACGTGGGACAGCTACGACCCTGACGAAGAGACACCAACCGTGTCGTGTGCTTCCTGTGCTTCAACGGCACAAGGTCTTTCTAATTTCTGAAGGCCAAGCGGAGCGCCTCGAGCTGGACCACATTGTGCAGCTCTTTGCAGACAGCGGCTGCAGCGCTCTGCCACCCTACGTGCGCAGTCCGAAGCTGCCGCCGCTGGTCTTCGAGGCCAGGGGAGCCACAAGAAGCCCTACGTGGGTGTGGACGTTGTGCGCCGACCATCCGTGGAGCCCGTGGAGCCGGGGCGGCTGCCGGACTTGGGCTACGTGGAGGGGTGCCGCGACGCGCGCCAGGCCGCGCTGCACGTTGGATCACATCCCGCTGGGCACATGCGCGCGGACACGTGGGCCCCGGACGTGCCGGGCGAGGAGCACATGGCCAAGCTCTTGGTGAACGCGATGACACCGTGCGCAGCAGCAGCTGCCAGCTGACGCGCCAACACAAAGCTTCTACCAGGCCTGCTAAGCAACGGAACGTATCGCCCCTTCAAGAGAACCGCATGGTGGCCAAGGCCCGGCGGCTGCTGGCGGCGGTCAGACGGCCTCTGGGTGCGCGGTACGTCCGCAACGGGAGCGTGCAAAAACTTGATTGGCTCATGGTTGAGGAGATCCGCTCACCAGCTGACCCCGACGTGAAGTTCCTGCTGCTTGGCGACTGCCCGCGGTGGACTCCTGGGCCGGGCAGCCCATCAGCGCCCCGCTGGAGCATAGCCAGCTGTGCTGGACCTTGCAGGCGCACCGGGTTCTGCGCAGAGCAATGCGTCTTCGACGTGCACCGCCTTGCCCTGCTTACAGACGATCTTGCGCGAAGGTACGTCTTCGGTGCCCGGGCGGTGAAACAGGGAGCGCTCGTTCCTCCACCTGCGCCACCGCCGCAGCCTGCCTCTCCGCCTCCATACGCGGCAGCAATGGCTTACACTCCTCCACCGAAAGACGGGTGTGCTGGTGCCGCAGCCTGGTCAGCGCCTCCGGCTCTCTTGCCGGCTCTTTGGCAGCCTCTGGAGCAGTTCCGTCTTGACCTGCTTCACGTGCCCGAGCCCGGCTCACCAAAAACATGCGCTCCGACCCCATCTTCGATTTTGTAAAGTGGGCGAGCCCGACGCGCCCGCGCTGGATGATAACTATCATCGTAGCATCCTCTGCATTGCCAATGCTGTCTAACGTTACTTTTAGAAATGCATATAAGAACAAGAAAGAGATGATGATGACCATCAGGAAGGCCAAGGCGCGGGCCGCGAACTCTTCTCCGCCAAGCCAGGATGGCCCTGGTCATCAGCCACGCGCGGCGGGTGGCCGTGAACGCGGCAGCCAACCTCTTAGTATTGGAAACGGGTGTGGAAATTGCTCGAGCGCAGAACATGCTGGTGTGGCCGGGCTCGGCTGATCGGGGGCGGATTCCAGGGCGTCTTTGTGGCCGTCACAGAGGTGGAGCCCGAGCACTTAGGCTGGACAACGGGCTGCGGCTGAAGCAGCAGGAGCTGCTGCGCGCACAAGGCTCAGCCACGCCGTCACCTACGCCAGCTGCCAGGGTTTGACTCTGCAAGGCCGCGTCAGTGGACCGGGCTCCGTCCACCTGTCTCTGCGCCACCTGCACGTGGGCGCGTCGCGGGCGACCAGCTCCGACCTGCTTGAGGTGGCGCGACGAGGCCCGCCCAAATTTTTTTTAATTTCTGAATTGAAGAAGACATGCGATTCCACGAGCTTACAAGTGGGCGCTTGTATTTGGATCTCACGTTAAGCCGTCTTCACCTTCTTCTCTGGGTTCAGGAATTAAATAGAGGAGATGAACGGGCAGCAGGGCGCTTCGACAGCGTCCAGGGTGAGGTGCCGGACCTCGAAGAGCACGCCAAACTGGCGGCCCATCAGCCAGACCTGCCGCCTCGAAAATTTGTCTATATGGACAAATTGAGAAATATTAATAATTTAATATTATTAATTTGATATTTTTAATATTATTAATTTGATATTTTTAATATTATTAATATTAATTTTTAGGGGTTTATTTAGTTATCTAATTGAAAGAGAATGCTAAAAGAAATGGGAACGCCGTGAAAATCAATTAATTCGTTTCTTGAAGTTGTTATTCTAAAGTGTAGTCTCTTAATATTTTTACCGCCTACGTCAATAAAATCTGCATATATGGGCGCTGTAAAATCTGTTATAACTCCACCAAGTTGTTGATTAATTTGAACTTTTTTAATTACTGAACTGCTGAAATTATTAGGCGCTGAATATTTATAATCGCTTAATTGAGGACAATTTATGTATATGTTCTGAAAAGGAACTAAATTAAAGTATCCACTTAACCAAGATGACGCAGGATCATAGGCAATATAATTACTTAATAAATAATTAATAGATTTTGGTCTTAAATTGTCATATCCAAACTGTCCTCTGTTCCATTCGCCATTTACATAAGTTTCTAATTCTTCATCTGTAGGTATTTTGATTTTGTAAGTTAGGGGGTCATTTAATTTAAGTTCCATTTTGCGTTCGCTTTGTCCATATACTGTTAAGAATAAGTCAGGCACAATATCATTAAATGCCGTGTTTCATTCTGATTGTATTTTAAATGATAATTGATTGGCATAATAAATTTCACCGGATACATCAACGGCAGTGCTTCTCAATAAGACATTGGAACTATTATACAACATAATATAGAAGCGTTCGTAAAACCCTTTCTCTGTTGTATAAAACGGAGTGCTGAATGAACACTCTGTCACGAACATTTTTGTTCTTGGTGGAATTTCAAAGTTTTGGTCAAGTTCTATAATAAAGTCACTGGTAGAATTGCTTTCTGGTAATCTGTAGGCACTATCAACATAGATTTTTTTATATGTTAATCTGTCACTCATAAATATAATATACACTAGAAATTTATAATATAATTATTATTGATAATTACTTTGTAATTATAATTATTCATAGATATTTTAATAAAATATCTATGAATAATATATGATAGGAAGACAATTATTATTAGGTGCTATTGAAGGCAGATCGCCTACGCAAATGATGGCAGGTGTAGCAAGTGATAAAGCTTATACTGCAGGTACGGATTTAATAGAAGATATATTTGTTAACCATAAAAAGAAATTGGAAGACAAAATAGGAGGTTTCAATAAACATTTTGATAAGCAAATAACGAAACATAAAACACGATATGCTGAAGAAATTAATGTTCAAAATAAAAATAAAATTGATGATGTTAGAGGGTTAGACGCTGCGTATTCAAATGTAAATGGAACAACAAGAATAGGAAATACTTTATATATTGGTGGCACTGGTGCTAAAACGGGACTAAATCACAAAGTCAATGATGTTATTGCAGATTTGTTTTTTATTCCTACTCACAATATTCAATTAAGCGAAAGGTATAGGGATGCAATGGAAGAATTAAGGAAAAATCCAGATGTTACTAGAATTGTGTCCCATTCCCTCGGCTCGGCTGTTGCACAAGAAATTAACAATAGACACGGAAACAAATATGCTACTACTGTTTATTCATCACCTTTTGTATCAGGAAGTAATCAACAGAAAAACCCGCGATACTTACGATTTAAAAACAAGAATGACCCTATAGCAATATTAGATGATGCCGCGATTACTGCTGATATCGGTTCATTAGATGTGCTAGAAAACCACGGTTATCAAAATTGGAAAGGAAACGGACTCACAAGTATAAATCCTACTACCAATATAGACACAGGCTTTAATCCTAATTCAACACCAGAACAATAAATAAATAAATGTATATATATATAACTTATATATGAGTATTGATGCTGAGAAATGGGACAATGATGTTGAATATGCTTATGAAAGATTGATAGAGCGAGAGAAAGAGAAAGAATACAAAATATCAAATAGTAAATACGAATGTCATTGTGGCAAGGAAGTGTTATATAAAGATAAGGAAGGGCACGAAAGCAATGATTTAAATCATTTACACTACAGAAAAGGTAATATTGAAGGACTTATAATAGGCATGTATAGTGAAATTATTAATTATGAAAATGTTTACTTAAAATTACATCCAGAAAATAACAAAATACATTATACAGATTATAGTAGAGTTGATTATACCGACTTTTTAAAAGAACAAGAAGAAAAGAAAATTCCATTAGATGAAGATGATTTAAGTTATTTGTATAAGTATAGAGACGAATTAGAAGATTGTATAAAGCGTGTAAATGAACTAACATTATCTCAATAATATTAATAATGTATAGAAACAAAGACAAACAAAACAAAATTCCATTAGAGAAGAAACTGACAAAAGAACCGTCAAAATACGATAAACAATATAAGAATTTAGATTATGATACTATAAAAGATATAGTTGATACAAAAAACAATTATTTAATAAATACTATAAAAAATACAACTTCAAATAATTCTACTACAATGCTTTCACATAAGAAAAATATAAAAATAAAAAAATAAAAACTAAGTTTATCATATATAAGTAATGGATAATATAATCGCCGAATCAGAAACTACAATGATTAACTCGCTAAATTTTGGACTTCCAGAAACAGCACAATATATCACAGACCGACGACACGTTAATTATTTTCCATCAGGTAGCAATGTCTATAATCCAAATGCAGGAAACAAGAATATTAGATTTCATATATCAGGAGAAGACAACACATATATTGATTTATCAAGTATTCGTTTATTTGCCAATCTTCAAAACACCGACGGAACACGAAGTCATTTTTTACGACCGTTAGGTAATTTATCATCCTTCTTCAGTCGTTACAGATGCACTGTTGGAGGTCAGCAAGTTCAGGATAGTATTGAATATAATAGACATTGCGAATTGTATAATTCTTTTAAAAGTCAAGATGCCAGAGATATGGACGATTTAGAGGGGGGCGCCAATCCTCGTTGGGATGATGACTGGCGACACACATATGCTACTGGATTGGCAGAATTCATTGATGTCAATACACGAACCGATCCCACTGCCGACCCTGAGGCAGTTGCAGTTTCAACTACAAAAGACCATAACAATTGGGGAGACTTAACATCGCGATATACTCGCCATTCAGTAGCAGGAATTCCCGGCGCTAATGGTTATATGAGATTAGGACATAAACCAGTATGCGGACTGTTAGAAAGCAATTATTATTTACCTCTTCGTTATGCTCCACTTGAACTGGAATTTACAATTGTATCAGATGAACATCTACCAGTAGTTACGCCTTTTACCGTAACTGATGTCAACACTCAAAATGATGCCAAAGGTTATTATTTCACAACTGGAGACACCAGCACCTCGTGGGAATTAAATAATGTAATCCTACGAGCAGAGGTAATACAATTGGACAACACGGTCAACAATAATATAGTGAAACATTTGTTAGAAGGTCAAAGTTTGAATTTAGTATTTCCAATGTATCACACTATGACGCAATCATTCAACGCGGCAGGGACTGAAATTAATATGAATATTGTTAAATCCGCTTCTAAATTAAATGGTTGCTTCATTACATTGTATCGCACACCAAGAGCAGGTGTAGATGCTGATAATAATAATTACTACAGACATGATAATTATATTTATAAGAGATGGAACTATTTTTACAATCCTATGATTAATTCTCGTATTTTTGATGGCGCTGACCCTGATGGTGCTGTGCGTGAGCGTTTCCAAGGTAAAGGGTTTCAAGATAAAGATTTAAATTTAACGTGGCAATTACAAATCAACAACAAGAAATATCCAGAGTTTGAATGTCAATCAATGGCAGAAACTGCATATTATTTAAGACGAACATTACACTATTTGAACCCTGACCAAGATGCCTTTAGCATTTCCTACAAGCGCTACAGAGAAGACAAGTTCGTTATTGGTATATCGTTTGAGAAAATGGCAGATACTAATTTTACTGGACAGAACACTAAAATGGGTGGCTTACTCGTTTTTAAATTGAAAGGAAGTAACAGAGCACTGACAACTGATGAAGATGTGCGAGAATTATTTGTACATATGATTTCGGAGTCTGTTCTGGAATTGAGGGAAAGTGGATCTGTGCTCTATGACTAAAATTAAAATCTATGATAAATATATAATGTATAAATTTCATAAACGAAATAATTTAAAAAATAAAGGTAAAGTATTTTTACAATCCTCACAAATTAAATATAGTCCATTTGATCTAAAAGATAACGAGTATCTAAAACACCTACATGAACAAATGAAATTAAGAAACTCACAAGAAGCATCGGTAGCATTTAGAAAACACATTCAAGAAGGACACGCCAGAGCAAATTATCAAAATGAATTAGACAGATTAACAATGGAACTACGCCGACCAAATCTACCACATTCAACAAAGGAGCATTTAAAAAAACGGATCGATGAGTTGGACAAATTAACATTTACTTAAAATATATTGATATAGTATGACTTTATACAATAACATCTTATTATTAATTATATTTTTCACAAAAATATTATTAACAATATTTTCTAATTAATATTATATCAATATGGCAACTACAGCAAGTTTAGAATTAATAAACCCATATGCAAAATTTGGATTGAAACGACGACCTACCTATGAAGAAATCGCTAATTTAATAGGCGAGAACGAACAATTAACAGGAAAACTACCTAACAGAGACGCTACATTTTTTAAAGCAAGTCCTCAGGGTAGTTTTTTTGATGGAAGCGACCACTTAGAATTATTGAAAGACCAACAAATGAGAATATTAGACAGGCAGATGAGAGAGATAATGATGAGACAAGAAGCGCACGGAAACGGACACACTTACGCACTGCATAGAAGAAACATGGAAGTAGAAGCACCACCGCCACCGGAACAACAAACGGAGCCAATGGTTCAGCGTGATACAGAAAGTATGCAGGAAGCATCATTAACAGCACAGTTAAACGAGATGGCAAGAAAGGACGCCGAGGCGAAACAAAAGAGAAATCAAGCGTTTGCAAATGTTTTAGCAAAAGGGAGCGAGGCACTAATCAATACCCTTGGATCAAGCAAATTTTACACTAAAAAGATACAGGATATCGCTAGATCATCAACAGACACAGGAGTAGAAGCAGAACAAGAAGCAGAAGTAGTAGAAGCAGAACAAGAAGCAGAAGTAGTAGAAAAGGCAGAAGAGGAAAAGCGAACAGTTTCCAATTTGAGCCCAGTAGATGCAAAAATATATGATCGTTTAAAAGAACGGCATTCTGATGAAACGTGGGATGTTATCAAACCAGCATTAGAAATATTGACAAGCGTTAAACATAGAACCCCGCGTGAATTTGCTAATAACACGTCCGAAATGAGTAATGTAGTTAGGAGTATGTATGATTTAGGTTTGGTGTCAGAAAGAGAGTTTGACGGCTATTTTAAAATAATACAGTTGCTTGATAATGCCAAAGGAAAAGACCGCAAGGATGCAATTAGGGTAGATTTAGGAAAATATTACGGCAACGTGATTTATTACAGATACATAGCAAAGCAAGCACAAGTAGAAGGGGCAAGAAGCAAGTCACAAGCAAAGCCTCCCAGTCGTGCGAGCGGTTCCAGTGGCTATCCATAAATATTAATATCTAAATACAATTAATGATAATATTAACTAAAAATATACTGAAAAGAAAGAAGCAGAAGTTCAATGATAATTATGATCACGACGACAGTTTTTCAATACATAACCTAACAACACCAAACACACCAACAACAACACAACCACCGAAAATGATGAAAAAGGGCATACCGAGAGAATTTATTGACATTGCAACCAATACAGATACAATCGCCACATAAACCAGAGAGACTCAAGAAAAGTTATACAATGATGCAAATCAGCAATTAAATATGACATTTGAAGCGTTTAAGGTAAAGGAAAACCAAGACAATATGTTTAAAATAATGCTTAAAAACGTTTGGCACAACGCATACAAAAGACATGAACCAACAAGAACGCAAGCAACACAAACACTGAAAAACCAACGCGACACAATGGTGTCAGCCTTTACTAAAATGCTCGACAACAACAAACCACCAGAACCACCGCCAAAGAAACCACCAGACGAGGAGGACAGCGATGAAGAAGAAAAAAGATTCAAACTGACAAAAATGATAGAAATAATGCTACACAACGGCGCTACAGTAGCAGATGTAATATTAAACTTATCACATAGCGCAATTGCAACAACAATAAATATCGCAGATTTAGTTAATCAAATAACAGCAGGAAATGCACAAGGTAGCAGTAGCAATTCATCAAATGAAGCTATTAGTGTTCATAGTTCTCCACCTATTACTGTTCATAGTTCTTCATCTGAAAGTCCAACAGAAATACCAGCACCAACTGAAGACGAAGAAGAAGACGGAGAGGAAAAACAAAATTATAATTTTGGAAAAATAAAATCTAAATAATATTATATATAATGGGTTCAAGTAAATCAAAACCAGTAGAAATTGATGATGAAGAGGCTATTAAAGTAATAAAAAATATAGATGTAAATACGATAAGTGAAATGTCAAGAATTGATATTCTACAAATAAATTCATTGAAAGCAATAATAAATAAATTAGAAAAAGTTAATGAATGTAAAAAAGATAAAACATATTATAAATTTCCTGCCTTAAATTTATGTAGCTATTCTTTATTCTAAATTGATAATATTAACATACATTAATATTATTAATTACTATCATAATCTGTCATTTCACTTTCGGGTAATTTTGTTGAGGCGTTGCTACACATATCATCTATTAAATCTTCTTCATCAACAAAATTATTTTGAAATCTTAATAATTCCTCGTCTGTTGGTCGTCTTTTTCACACTTTTTAAAGTTTATGTATCCAAGAATTAGTATGAAAATTGTAATTACCTCTACGATAAAATCCACCACATCTACATAGTTTCATTTGCATATTATTATATTATATTAAATTAGAATATCTTTATTCATCATTTGTAATTTGAAATGCCTGTTCAAATCTGATATGAAACATTTTGTTAATGTCTTTAGCATTCATATTCACGTAGAAGAAACTATAAGGTGCGTCATTAACGGCTTGATGATACATATCTAATAATTGCTGTTTGTCAACAATGGCGCTATTTTCTTCAATAAAACTCATTAACTCACTGGCATTTTTCAACCTAAAAATATATAATGAACTGGCATTTAAACGAATGATAGGCGCCAACACATTATATTTCTGTGTTGAACAAATTACGCTTACTGCATCGTGCCTGCCTCTTGTAAATAATCCATGTAATAATTTACTATATCTAACAAATTTAGGGTCGTCGGCATGATCGTCTATAACGATTAATATTGAATGTAGTTTCTTTATCTTTTTAGATTTCATATAATTAATTATTTTCTTCTGTCTTTCAATTACATTTTCTAAATCACTTGGATTATAGTTATCAAAATAGATTTGTTCTTTTTCATCATCCACGTGCAATTCATCCCTGATATATTTTTTAACTTCTGTAAAGGTTGGGTCATTATGAACGCTGGGGGAAAATATAAATATTCTTGCAAATGAATTTCTATAAACATTTAAGATAAGGTTCTGAACCAAGACTGTTTTGCCACCTGTCGAACTCGCAACTATAATACTTCTAAATGGTAATTTTGGCACGTGCTCAAATTTAGATTGTTTGAATTCATATTCAGTTATGTTTATTGGTTTTATTATTGGAACATCTGACATAATAAAATAATATTAAAGTTATTTAGAAAATTTTTTATATTTATTATTTTATATGAATAGAAGCTATTCGGATTATATTGATATAATAGATGAAGTAGAGAATTTAGAACAAGTTGTTATAACTGATAATAGATGCAAGAAAGTATGCTATTTTGTTTTAGAAATAATTAAGTTTATGATACAATATATCAAAAATAAAAATGTAAATATTAATATAAATGGGAAGAAAGAAAAAGAAAAAGACTGAACCAGTTGTTTCTTCAACTGATGAAGAAAAAGAAGAAGTTGTTAAAGAGACATCAGTTATTGAGTTTGCTTGTCCGATGTGTAAAAAGATGTTAGAAATGAAGAATGAATTAGAAATACAAAAGAAAGGAAATTGTAAATGCTCGTGTATTCCGACAAGTTTCAAACTAAGTAAGAATGATAAGAAAATGAATATTGATAAAACTAAAGACAGTATCAACTTAGAAACAGATGTTCATAATATTACATTTAAATGGGGTCGGAACGCTACTCCATCCGATAATGGAGAAAACGAAACACAGGAAACTGTTAAACAAATGATGAAAAATTAGTATTTAAAGAGTAGATTTAACATAATTTAAACATTTAGTTTTAAAAGTTTTATTTTATAATATAATATATATATTTACATGGATGAAGGATTAGAAAAGATGGTTAAAAAACTGAACAAGGTTTTAGAACAGAATAAGAATATTTTAGAAATCTTGCAAGAAATGGAAAAGAAGAAACCGTTAACAAACAGTTATCAAAGTAAAGAAGTAGATCGAACCAATGGTGAATATAGAAATAAAAGAAATATTTATTTAAACAAACTTAATAACAAAGAAATTAAAGAACCGAAGTCTTCCACTATGACATTTTATCAAATCGACTATGATGAAGATACAGGGATTTATTCTTGATTGAAAACATTTTCTCTGTTTCCCTGAAAATGTATTTAAAGAAATATTACCTTAATATATTAAGTAAAGTATGTGCGACATTAATAATCTACCATTGGAAATTAGATTGAATATTATGTCATATCACTGTTATGATATATGTCCTTACAGGTTTAATGATATTCTTAAAAACCATTTTCCAACTTGGGAAAGAGCAAAAAGAAACCCATTCTGGGCAATGACTTTAACTGAAGCATTGGATGATACCAAATCTGATTATGAAATATATTTAGAATTGAAAGCGTTCTATAATTATTCCTACATATATGATATTGAAAATAAATTTAAACAGCTCTGGTTCATTGATAGTATTGATGACAAAAGAAAACACTTGAGAATTGGTTATTACGACGCAATGAGAGCACTGTTGGAAATGATGCCATTCAGAACAGAGGCAGAATGGCATATCCGATTTTATCATACATTAAGCACGGAAGACTTCTATGACGAGGATGAAGAATTTAGCGATAATGAAAGCGCGGCTAGCTATTATTGAGATGAATGTTTCAGTTCTTGATTATACTATAGTTACAACATATAAGATCTTATATGTTGTAATTTTAATTTAATTTTCCCGTATAAGCCGTGGGGGTGCTTTCCTACATAGGCCTTTCCCATCCGCATTTTGCCATCCATATTTTACTGGGATTGTTTTCAAGATTTGGGTTAACGGTTTTAATTCTCCCTTTTCCATTGGTTAACCATTTTTTGGGGCGAACATAGCGTTCCTTTTTAGACTGTTCGTATTTGTTGGAAATGGGAAAGGGTCTCAGGTTGGATCAAGGGAGAAATTATTGAGATCTTGGGGTTGCGATCTTGGGAATGGAAAAATGTTGGTATGTAGCTTGGATTTTTTTGGTGGGATTTGTTGAGGTGGTATGTAGTTATGATTGTTGTTATTGAATGAGTGTAAGGGTGATGTTGAGATGGGGTAAGAAATGAAGATGGGTATGTGAATATGTGTTTTTTGGTGTTGGATTGGTTGGGTGATTGAATTTGAATGTTGAAAATAGGTTGTTTTAGTGGGTGTATTCAGAATGTGCCCAAAAGTGTGGGGGGGACCCTATGACCGGATGGCAAAATGCGGACGGGAGAGGCCACCACTAACTCAGGCTCCACGAGGGGGATGCGCTGGTGCTTCGGGCCATCAAGATCATCGCCTACCTCGCGCCGCGACTCTGGGCCATCGAGAACCCGCAGACGGGACTGCTCAAGACAAGGCCCTTTATGCAGCGCCTCGGATTCGTCGACGCCACATACTGCTTGTACGGTACACCCTTTAAGAAGCAGACACGCTTCTGGACGAACATGCGCTGGGCGCCCAGCTGCGGACTCTGCGGGCCCGGCCACCGCTGCGAGGCCTGGGAGAACGGCAGGCACGCACGCGCCGCACAAAGGGGTCCCCGGAAAATCGGCCAGCGCTACGAGAACGTTCGCAGGCAGTCCCGTGAGCTGCTGTCAGCATTCCAGCGGCGCTCTGTGACGAGATTGCGGCGGCGGCAGAGGCAAGCAAGACTTAACCGGAAAGCCGGCCCGGCCCGGAGGAGTCCAAGCACAGAAAGCACGCGGAAGACTGCCTGCCAGGGATGGAAGCATTTAGATTTTTATATAAAAAAATCCAAGGTCCGGCCCAGAGGAGTACCGGCACAGAAGCACGCGGAGACT
The DNA here is from genome assembly GCA_963377175.1 of Effrenium voratum. Lineage (NCBI taxonomy): Eukaryota > Dinophyceae > Suessiales > Symbiodiniaceae > Effrenium > Effrenium voratum. The sequence continues at coordinate 27,724 of CAUJNA010001636.1, read as the reverse complement.
GCCTACCAGAGATGGAAGCATGGAGATTTTCAAATCCAGGACCCGGTCCAGAGGATGGTATGCACAAGGGTTGCCTACTCCAACAATATTTCAGTTACGGACCCAGCAAAGCTTGCGCAGGAATTCACACAGCCTCACTTCTACACACCGCCTGCAAAAAAAAGCTCGGCGTGCAGAAGTGAGGCTACAAGGCAAATCGAGGCGCGTTACGTTGCAGCGCCGTGGCTGCAGGAGCAATTCTGGACTTGAAATTCTTCGCAGGACAAGGTCGTTTCCTGAGCGGACGAGCTCTGCTGGGTCCGTAGCAATATTGTGGCAGTTGGGAATCTTTGTGTATAGAGAGAGGTCAAGCTTTGCCAAAGGAAACCCCCTTTTCCCTTTTTTCGGGGACCCCTTTTTTTGGGACCCCTTGTTTTCGTTTTTTTGTTTTTCCTTAGCCCTGCAAAGGTTGGCTCGCCTGAAATGCAACCTGGAGCAAATTGCAAGCATCTAGGGGTCATTATTTTGCAGCCACACGCCTGCACGCAGCGTTTTAGACTTCAAATCCTTCGCAGGACGAGGTCATTTCCTGGACGGACGAGTGCTAGGAGCCTCTCAGGTAGAATAGAATCCATTTGGGAAACCCCCTCTAAAGAGAGAGCATCGGCATTGGCCGCGTGACCTGCGCCACAGCTTCATTGCGGCTTTCCCACCGCGCGTGCCCAAGATGCCGCTGAGTGGTGTCAGCACTCGCTCGGGCGACCTTGCCCGGTTCACCTTCAAGGGCCTGGCACAATGACGGACCTGTTCATCCACCTGGTGGCCTACCAGCTGGTGACGCTCTCCGGTACGGGCGTCTCTGTGCTGGACTAAAAAAAAGGCCCGCTGTCCTTCAACGCCGTTTTTGGAGTTAAGGGACACCGCAAAAAAAAACCAGCAAAAACATGTTCCAGGCCCATTAGAGAAAGCCACCTAGTCCGGAATGCTCAGCCGCTCCGCAAATGGGCAGGGGGAAGGGGGCGTTGGCCAGCCCGTTGCGCCTGCAGCGCATCCACGCGACGCACAGAGCGTCCTTGTGGCACGCCTGCGCCTCAAAGACAAGAGGAGGCAGCTTGGGGCTCCGGGCGTACTCCATGACTCCGGGCGCCACGCAGCTCTCCAGGCTGGTGGGCTGCGCGCTCTCCCTTAGCGTCTTCTTGCTGCGGCAGTCGCCGCACAGCGCCTGCATTCGCACGCTGCCCGCAAAGGCCTGCCTCACCGGCACCACGTGGTCCAGCTTGCAGGCGCCGGCCGTCAGCCCGCAGCCGCACAGCGCGCACTTGCCGTCCTGCGCGGCCAGGGTTTCCGCCGCGCCGGGCACTTTCCGTTTTCGCCTTCAGCAGCTTCAGAAAGATCTTGTGCGCCAAGCCGCACCACCTCCGCAGCACCTCGTGCTCCTCCGGCAGCTCTTGGATCCTGGTGCCCCGCCTTAGCCTTAGCCCGCAGTACTGCGCCGGGCTGCTGATGGCCACCGCGCCTCCCGCAGGTCCTCGCACCAGAACAGCCCCGTCCGCGGCGTCAAAGCGCCTCCACTCTTGGATGGGCGGCAGGGTCTGCCTTGCCTTGCCCCGGTAGAGCACGGCCCTGTACATGTAGCCGTGCCCGTCAAAGGCCAAGAAGCACACGGTCCCTCTCTATACACAAAGGTTTCCAACTGCCACAATATTGCAGCTACGGACCCAGCAGAGCTCGTCCGCTCAGGAAACGACCTTGTCCTGCGAAGAATTTCAAGTCCAGAATTGCTCCTGCAGCCACGGCGCTGCAACGTAACGCACCCTCGATTTGCTTGCAATTCGCCTTGTAGCCTCACTTCTGCACGCCGAGCTTTTTTTTGCAGGCGGTGTGTAGAAGTGAGGCTGCGTGAATTCCTGCGCAAGCTTTGCGGGTCCTGCAATATTGTTGGAGCAGGCAACCCTTGTGCATACCATCCCTTCCTCTGGGCCGGGTCCTGGATTTGAAAATCTAAATGCTTCCATCTCTGGTAGGCAGTCTCCTCTGGGCCGGACCTTGGATTTTTTTTTAGATAAAAATCTAAATGCTTCCATCCCTGGCAGGCAGTCTTCCGCGTGCTTTCTGCGCTACTCCTCCGGGCCGGGCCGGCTTTCCGGTTAAGTCTCGCTTGCCTCTGCCGCCGCCGCAATCTCGTCACAGAGCGCCGCTGGAATGCTGTACAGCCGTTCTCCCAGGCCTCGCAGCGGTTGCCGGGCCCGCAGAGTCCGCAGCTGGGCGCCCAGCGCATGTTCGTCCAAATGCCACAACTTACCCATATACTTTAGCTGCATGCCTGTTTTAAAAGGACGCATGGGGAAGATCAAGCTTTTCCCTACGACCGAGTACACCAGCAAGCAAGCCTCGGACCCCGTGGTGCCACTGGTGCCGTGCACCGGCATCTTCCTCGGACCTTCAAAATCGGGCAAGACCGTGGCGCTGATCAGCTTGATTCTGGAGCAGTATCGAGGCGTCTTCGAGAGAATCTACGTCTTCAGCCCGAGCGTTAACATCGACGACGGCTGGATCCCCGTCAAGAATTACATTGAGGAGAACCTGGGGGTGAACACGGAGCGTGAACAGGCCTACTGGGACGAGTGGGACGAGCCGGCGCTGCGCCGCATCATCCAGCAGCAGCGCAAGATCACGGAGGCGTCCAAGAAGTTGGAGATGAAGAAACTGTACCAGGTCCTGATAAACGCCGACAGCCCGCAGCTCCACAAGTCCCACGGCGCCCTTGACACCTCTTCATCCGAGGCCGTCACATGCAGATCAGCACCTGGGTGAGTTCCCAGAAGCTGAGGCTCATCAGCGCCGCCGTGCGGGTCAACATGCAATTCCTCTGCTGCTGGAGGCTGCGCAACCAGCACGAGCTGGATGCCGTCATCGAGGAGCTGAGCGCACTGCTGCCGAAGGAGCAGCTGTACCGGCTGTACGAGCAGGCGACCCGAGAACCTTACATTTTCCTCTTTGTGTACTACCTGAAGCCGAAGAACGAAATGTTCTACAAGCGCTTCGAAGAGCGTTTCGCGCTTGAGAAAGACTCCGATGGGGGCAGCGCTCAGCTTCCTGGGCCAGAAGCTGTTCGCCAGCTCCACGCTGATCAACGCGAAGTGTGAGAACATCTCCTGCTGCACTTCCGTCGCAGCTGTCCAGTCGCCCGTCGTTCGCCGGACGGGTGGCTTTCTAAAGAAAAGGATGACGACGATCTACGTGGACAGCCGCAAGAGGGTGGCCGGCTCGGACAGCGACTTTGATTTGAGGTCGGCCTGGGAGAGTCGCTGCACCTGCAGAGCGACGCCCGGCTCGCCGTCTACAAAATCCGCCTGACCGACAGCTTCCTGTCCACGGACCGCGGCCGCTACCTCTACTGGGTTGACGCCGCGCTCGGCACGCTGAATTGGGCGCTACTGCCAGGGCGCTTACACGGGCACCCGGCTGGCCGCCTGGGTCAGCTCCAACTTTGCCACCGCCACCTATAGCGGACCACAAACAGTCTGAGCGTTGCCTACGACGGCAACCGGCTGATCCTGAACGACCTGGAGCTGCGCCAGCAATTTCCTAACGCACGGCGCCGCCCGCCTCTCCCACCAAGCCCTTCAGCGTGGACCACATGCTGGGCCCAGGTCGGTCAGCCGGAAGCGCATGTGCCTCAGGGAAACCGGGCCCCTGAGACCATGAAGCGCCCGTCGTCTGAGCCCGTCTCCACAATGGTACCCACTCCGCTCTTCAGCGTGATCTTGGAGAGGATGTTGTCGCCCAGGTTGCCCAGCACTCTGGCCAGCTGGGCGCAGCGCAGGTAGACCTCGTTGTGTGCCATCATGCGGACGAACTCAAAGACCTGCTGCCCGCCGGAGACGAAGCTCGATGGAGCCGACCGAACAAGAGGTGCAAGAGGCGGAGGCGCAAGAGGTGCCACATGCTGCGCCGGACGCTGCGCAGGACGCTGCGCCGGCGGAACCGAAACGGCGGGGCAGGCCCCCTGGGAGCAAGAACAAACCCAAGCAGGACGTGCCTACTGAGCCGGCTGCTCCAAAGCGCAAGCCAAAGCCGCCTCCATTTGAGGCGCCGCCACGGTGACGTTGTGCTCCGCCACGCTGGACTGCTGCGTGTGCACCGTGGGGTAGCTGAACACGAGCGACCTTCCGCCAGCGCAGAGTCCGGGAGGCCAGAACTCGGACGTTCTGGATCGGACCACAGCGCAGTCGTGGCGTCCTTTCTATCACCAGGTTCAGCTGCGGATGCCCACCATGGTGGGCGCGGGCCTTCAACAATTGGCTTGGGGAGCGCAGGCAGGCGCAGGAGGGGCAGCGGCACCTGGACGTGAGCCAGCTGACGGAGGCTGTGCACCCCAGGTACCCGCTGCGCCTCCTCCAGTTCTCGGTGGCGCTTCAGCAGCAGCGGCTGCAAGTTGTAACTGGGGTACGTCTTGCGGAACCACCGGAGCATCCGCGGCTCGTTGCGGGGCTCAATGGACATCATGCTTTTACACCAGTACGCTTGCGCCCCAGCATGCGCAGCGCGCGCTGCTGCTCTCTTGTGAGCTGAGGCGCCTCCGGTGCCTCAACCGGCGCCTCCGCCGGTGCCTCAGCCGGTGCCTCTGCTGGTGCCTCCGCCGCGCGCCTTCACGAAACTCATGGGTGCGTTTGTGACTTTTTGGGACAACGACGCGGGCTCCAAGATCCACTTGCTGGCCAACCCAGGGACGTGGCCGCCATCGGCGCGGCCAGGCAGGAGGACAGCCTCCTGGAGTCACAGATGCAGCTGGGCAGCCTGCAGCACCCACACAATCCTATGAAGGGCCTCGGAGCACTTCCACTTCCTCTCGGTCCTTGCGGGGACCTACGACGACACGGTGCGCAACATCGACATCGGCCGTGTGGGCTACCTGCGCCACAGCTCGCGTGCCCAAGATGCCACTGAGTGGTGTCAGCACCCGCTCGGGTGACCTTGCCCGGTTCACCTTCAAGGGACTGAACGGCACGATGACCTACCACTCTCTCTTTAGAGGGGGTTTCCCAAATGGCTTATATTCTACCTGAGAGGCTCCCAGCACTCGTCCGTCCAGCATTTGACCTCGTCCTGCGAAGGATTCAAAGTCTAAAACGCGTGCAGGCGTGTGGCTGCAAAATAATGACCCCTAGATATGCGCCGCAATTTGGCTCCAGGTTGCATTTCAAGCGATGTCAAGCTTTGCCAAAGGAAACCCCTTTTCCCTTTTTTTCGGGGACCCCTTTTTTTGGGACCCCTTGTTTTCTTTTTTTGTTTTTTGTTTTTTTCTTTGCCCTGCAAAGGTTGGCTCGCGTGAAATGCAACCTGGAGCCAAATTGCAAGCATATCTAGGGGTCATTATTTTGCAGCCACACGCCTCCACGCAGCGTTTTAGACTTCGAATCCTTCGCAGGACGAGGTCAAATGCTGGACGGACGAGTGCTGGGAGCCTCTCAGGTAGAATATAAGCCATTTGGGAAGCTCCCTCTAAAGAGAGAGGGCGAGGCACACGGAATCGGGGCCTGCCTGGAATCGGGGCGTAATACTGAGAGAGCTTGTAACACGGCAGCCCGCAGTTGTCCAAGTTCCTTGTCCAAGTTCCCCGGGCGAACTTGGACAAGTGGCTCTGTAAGAGGAAAACACGTGATAAAATTTGTCCAAGTTCCTTGTCCAAGTTCTTGTCCAAGTTCGAGTTTCCGCCGGGGGCGAGGCACACGGAATCGGGGCCTGCCTGGAATCGGGGCGTAATACTGAGAGAGCTTGTAACACGGCAGCCCGCAGTTGTCCAAGTTCCTTGTCCAAGTTCCCCGGGCGAACTGGACAAGTGGCTCTGTAAATATGTCAACACGTGATGTACCCTGTCTGCTCCTTGTCCAGTTCTTGTCCAAGTTGTTTCTGCCGGGCGAGCACACGGAATCGGGGTCGCCTGAAATCGGGGGCGTGGGCCACTGAGAGAGCTTAACACGGCAGCCTGCAAGTTGTCCAAGTTCCCTCGGGCGAACTTGGACAAGTGGCTCTGCAAGAGGAAAACACGTGATAAAATTTGTCCAAGGTCCTTGTCCAAGTTCTTGTCCAAGTTCGGGTTTCCGCCCTGGGCCACGAAGTTGGAATCGGGGCCTGCCTGGAATCGGGGCCTGCCTGGGAGACTTATACTACTTTTTTTTAACAATGAAAGACAAACTGAGAAAGAAGAAAATATTAGGGTACGAGAAATCTCCTCCTCCGAGGAAATCTGAAATTTGACAAGAACCTGGACAAGAACTTGACAATTTTATCTACGTGTTTTCCTTCTGTGTTTTCATTTGTCCAAGTTCCCTGCCGAACTTGACAAGGAACTTAACAACATGCATTTGGCTGCCTTATCATTATTCGAGCTCCTTGATTGATGTCGGGGTAATGGACTGTGATGATGATGATCTACGCCTTAGCCATTGCGCTATGGCCGCTTTGCTCTTCAGTGACACTGTGTGCCTGACCTGCCCGCCCGGAGGAGTGTCTACTATTCGCAATTTCAGCAACACCATTTTTCCTTGCTTCGAAACATCCGACCTGGTCTGCACTCAATAAGTCTAAAAGCGCCCACTTCGGATTGCATTTGACACGGGTTGAATTTAAGGGCAATTTGTGCAGAAACCTCATTCTAAGCTAGAACCGGCAATTTGTGCAGAAACCTAATTCTAAGCCGCGAGGCTCTTGATACATCTAAGGACCGGGATTGGAATTTGAGTGGCTAGAATGGCTAGCCGGCAATTTGTGCAGAAACCTCATTCTAAGCCGCGAGGCTCATTTAAGGACCAGGAAGGCTCCTGATACATCTGAGTGGCTAGAACCGGCAATTTGTGCAGAAACCTAATTCTAAGCCGCGAGGCTCCTGATACACCTAAGGACCAGGATTGGAATTTGAGTGGCTAGAATGGCTAGCCGGCAATTTGTGCAGAAACCTCATTCTAAGCCGCAAGGCTCCTGATACATCTAAGGACCAGGATTGGAATTTGAGTGGCTAGAATTCGAGTGGCTAGAACCGGCAATTTGTGCAGAAACCTACTTCTAAGCTGGGAGGCTCCTGATACATCTAAGGACCAGGATTGGAATTTGAGTGGCTAGAATGGCTAGCCGGCAATTTGTGCAGAAACCTCATTCTAAGCCGCGAGGCTCCTGATACATCTAAGGACTAGGACTGGAATTTGAGTGGCTAGAAATTTGTGCAGAAACCTAATTCTAAGCTGGTCATCGTGCCGTCCAGGCCCTTGAAGGTGAACCGGGCAAGGACCAGCCACGCCCAGAGAGCAAGAGGCCGTTGTCTAATTGGCAAAGGCACGGCTTCCGGAGCTGAAGGGCTAGTGGTTCCTTTGAAGTTGACCCCGCACTAGTGCAATTTGAAGTGAACGCTGCAACACCTGGATTGTCATGCCGCATCATCCGAAGCAAGGAGCAAAGGTGCCTTCTTCTTAGTTGACAGTACACTAAGTGATCGCTGAGATGCCTTCATGCGGTGGTTCAGGCGGATTGATTCAAAGCAAGGAGCAAAGGTGCTGCCACGGTTCCAAAATCAGGTGGCTGTCCTTCAAATCGCTTCGGAACCAAATCACCTCGATTCGAGTGGTTTTTGCAGAAATTGCTGATCTGGTAATTGACCAATCCTAGTCCTTAGATGCATCAGGAGCCTCGCGGCTTAGAATTAGGTTTCTGCACAAATTGCCGGTTCTAGCCACTCAAATTCCTTATGTATCAGGAGCCTCCCGGCTTAGAATTAGAAATTGCCGGTGCTAGCCACTCGAATTCTGACCACTCAAATTCCTGAGCCTCCGGTCTCCGGCACGGGCGTCTCTGTGCTGGACTAAAAAGGCCCGGTGCCACTCTGCTTCATTTTTGATGCAGGGTGGCACCGCTTTTGAATGCGCCACAAAAATGACAAAAAAAGGCCCGGTGTCCCTCTGCTTCATTTTTGATGCAGCGTGACAGCGCTTTTGAATGCGCCGGAAAAACTGCAAAAAAAAGGCCCGGTGTCCCTCTGCGCCAGTTTTGGTGTTTAGTGACACCGCTTTTGAATGCGCCCAAAAAACGAGAAAAAAGGCGGGGGGTGCCCCTCTTCGCCATTTTTGGTGTTTAGTGGCACCGCCCAAAAAACATGCAAAAAACATGGAAAAAATGGGCATTTTCCATTGGAGGAAGCCTAGTCCGGAATGCTCAGCCGCTCCGCAAGCTCCTCCGTGGCCGCGCGCGCAATCTCCTCGCACAGCGCAGCAGGAACGCTGTAGAGCAGCTCGCGTGATTGGCTGACCCTCTCGTACTGCCCCTCCATCAGCCGCGGCCCCCGCTGCGCGGCCCGGAGGTGCCAGCCGTCCTGCCACGCCTCGCAGCGGCTGCCGGGCCTGCACAGGCCTCGCCTCGGCCTCCAGCGCATGTTGGTCCACAGCCGCGTCTGCTTCCTGTACGGAGTTCCGTACTTGCAGCAGGTCACGTCCACCCAGGGCAGGCGCTCCATGAACGGCCGGGTCTTCAGCAGCCCGGTGGCCGGGTTCTCTATGACCCACATCAAGGGGTCAAAGTGCGCAACGATCTCAAGGGCGCTGAGCACCAGCGCGTCGCCCTCCAGGAGCCGCCGCGGGCGCGTCGTCAGCGCGCGGCTGTATTCTGTGCAGACCGGGCTGGCCCAAACCATGTCGAAGTGCCCCGGCGGGAACGTCGTGTAGTCCCAGCTCCGGATGTCGCACAGGATTGTGGGCTCAAATTTCGACACGATGTCCAGGGAGACGACCTCCCAGCCCGCCGCCTCGAAGGCCCTGCCCACCGACTTGGTGCTGCAGAAAAGCTCCAGGAGCCTCGGCATTTTTAAAGAGCAAGATCACCGCCGCTGCGACGACCAAGAAAACTCGCACGTTCATCGGACCGGACTTTTTTCCTACGGATAAAAAAAGGAGCCGAACTTCGCAATGAAGCTTGCACTCGGGCTGGACGTTCAGACCAATGCCAAGGGGGGAAAATTCATGTCCATAGAGGACTCCCATCAGGGCGCGCTGGTGTGCAAGGTGGACGTGGAGGCGCTGTGGGAGCCCGGCAACTTCCAGGACGACGGGGCCAAGAGGGTGGGCGTGTGCTTTGCGAGCAACACCGACCTGGAGCTGTGGACGGAGGAGGTGGAGCAGGGCGTCATCGACAACATGATCATCTTCCAGAAGCCCTTTCCGGGGGCCGCCCGCACCGAGCTTGAGAGCCAGCTGCAGCGCGCCGTCAAGGTGAGCGCCAAGGGCAAGCACGTGAAGTGCAAGATGGACTTGGAGCGCTGCCTCTTCTGGGACCCGGCCGGCAACCGCGTGCCGTGCCCCGCGGAGTTCGCGCCGCAGGGGCCGCGCGCTTGTGGAGGCCCGGCACGTGTGGCTGATGGCCAGGCAGTGGGGCGTGCTCTTTGAGGTGCGCCACCTCATGCTGGAGCCCCTGGAGGCGCCGTGCTGCCCGTTCTAGGCCGCCTCCAGCAGCTCGGAGCTTGTCGCCCTTGAGGCGCCCACGTATAGGTGGCGCAGCGTGAGGTGGCATGAGTCCAGGTCCAGGCGGACGCGGTTGTGGAGGGTGAGGCCCTGGCAGCTGGCGTAGGTCACTGCGTGGCTCGGCCGGGTGGCCCGCAGCAGCTCCTGGTTCTTCAGCCGCACGCCGTTGTCCAGCCTCACTCCGTCCGGCTCCACTTCCGCCACGGCCACAAAGACGCCCTTGGGTATCTTTCCGCCGGCCCCGATGAGGCGCAGCCCCGGCCACACCCTCATGCTCTGCGGGCTGTTTTGGGGTGTTACCGTTTCGTGGCACCCCAAATCTATGTGGATGACTTCCAATTGGAGCAGCTTTGAGGCCTCCGGCGCCAGGGCCCGGTTCGCCGCTGCGTTGACGGCCATGCGCTTGCTGTGGCTGATGACCAGCGTGGTGTCCGGCCACCCGGGCTTGGAGGGGTAGAGCTCCTTCCGCCTCGCCTTGGCCTGCTCCAGCGTGGGGCACGCCTCCTCGCCGACCCGCAGCCACTTCACAAAGTTGAAGATGCCGGGGTCGGAGCGCATGTTCTCCGTGAGCTCGTGCCTGTGCCCGCCGGCCAGGTCGCGGATCAGCTGGCTGTGCTCCAACGGCGCGCTGATGGGCCGCCCGGCCCATGAGTCCAGCACGGCCGGCAGCTGCCGGAAGTCTCCCAGCAGCAGGAACTTCACGTCGGCGTTCAGCCCCACGCAGGCCAGGTCCGCCCAGAGCGCCATGTCCAGCTGCGTGATCTCTTCCACACCCAGCCAGTCCAGCTTTTGCGCGCTGCCGCCGCGCACGTACCTGCGCACCCAGTGGTCGGCCGTCTGCGCCCCCAGCCCCAGGTTCTGCGCGGAGCAGTGCGTCTTGGACACCAGGTGCACCGCCTCGCCCTGCTCTCGCAGCCTCGCAACAATGGTCCGGGCCAGGTGCGTCTTTCCGGTGGCCGGCAGTCCACCTCCGTTGTTTGGGGCGCTCCGCCTCCATGCGCGGCGCCCGGCTGCTGCCCAGCAACGGCCTCGTCTCTTCTACGCGGTAGACCGGCGTGCCGTCCGGGTGGCGCAGCGCCTCCAGCGCCCGCAGCCGCTCCGTGAAGCACTTCGGCAGCCGCTGCGTCAGCAGGCAGTCCGTCTTCACCTGCGCAAGGTAGCGCGGCGGCGCGTCCAGGATGCGCCGGGTGGCCACCATGCAGTGCTCAAAGCCCAGGACCGCGTCATGGATGGGACGGTAGGTGCCGTTGCTCAGCAGCCTCCTGGCGTACACAAAGTCCCACACCATGCCCCCCTCGTAGGCGAAGGCCTGAGAGAAGTCCGCGCCCGCGCCGTCCAGCTCGCTGCTGCTGCTGCGCACGCTGTAGACCACCTCCGTGCTGCGCGCCCACAGGCCTGTCATCGCGTTCACGCTGAGCTTGGCCATGTGCTCCTCGCCCTCGGGCCACGCGGCGTCCATGCGCTCCAGCGCGCGCCGCAGCGTCGCCGCGTCCACGCGGCTCCGCGCGGAGATGCCCAACACGATGTGGTCCCAGCGGCAGACGCCCAGGTCCAGCATCGCGGCCAGCGAAACCTTCGGGTACCAGCCGGGCCCCACGTACGGCAACAGGTTCAGGCAGGACCGCCTCGCGTCGCAGCAGCCCTCCACAAAGCCCAGGTCCGGCAGCACGCCGTCCACGGGCTCAACGCCGTCCGCCGGGCACAGGATGGGCAGGGGGAAGGGGGCGTTGGCCAGCCCGTTGCGCCTGCAGCGCACCACGTCCACGCCGACGTACAGAGCGTCTCTCTTGCACGCCTGCGCCTCAAAACCAGAGGAGGCAGCTTGGGGCTCCGAGCGTACTCCATGACTCCGGGGGCCACGCGGCTCTCCAGGCTGGTGGGCTGCGCGCTCTCTCTCAGCGTCTTCTCGCTGTGGCAGTCGCCGCACAGCGCCTGCAGAGTTTGCACGCTGCCCGCAAAGGCCTGCCGCACCGGCACCACGTGGTCCAGCTCGCAGGCGCCGGCCGTCAGCCCGCAGCCGCACAGCGCGCACTTGCCGTCCTGCGCGGCCAGGGTCTTCTGCCTCTCCGCCGCGCCGGGCACTTCCCGTTTCGCCTTGAGCAGCTTCAGGAAGATCTCGTGCGCCAAGCCGGCCAGGCGCTGGCCCCTGTACTCCTGCCCCAGCGCCTCGCACTCCGCAGCACCTCGTGCTCCTCCGGCAGCTCTCGGATCCTCGTGCCCCGCCTCAGCCTCAGCCCGCAGTACTGCGCCGGGCTGCTGATGGCCACCTTGGGGCTCTCGCCGACGGCCATGAGCTGGCGCTGCGCCTCCCGCAGGTCCTCGCACCAGAACAGCCCCGGCTGCACGTCCGCGGCGTCGAAGCGCCTCCACTCTTGGATGGGCGGCAGGGTCTGCCTCGCCTCGCCCCGGTAGAGCACGCGCGCCGCCTGCCGCTCCAGCACCCTCTTCACGGCCCTGTCGGTGCGGTGCTCCTTCAGCGCCGGGTCGTAGCTGTCCACGAGGTCGCCCTGCGAGCTCAGCACGCGCATGGGGGCGTTGTGCCACACGCAGAACTCTCGCACCTCCTCGGCGGAGATGCCGAGGCGCCTCCAGTCGTGGCGCAGCATGGCGTCGAAGTCCGCGCACACCTCCTCCACCCTCAGCTGCAGCAGCTCGGCCAGCTGCCGGGGCACGCAGAGCGGCTTGTCCTCGAAGGCGCTCTGCAGCACGTCCTCCTCGCAGGGCAGCTGGAAGCTCACGCTCCTCAGGCCCTCATGCGCTGGCGCAGGAGCGTCTCCACCTCGGTCCTGGAGTTCCTGTAGCGCGTGCTCTGGGTGCTGACCACCCAGTGCCCCTCAGGGTCGAGGAAGTAGGTCTCGTCCGAGAGCTGCAGGATGGGGCCGCCCGGGTCCAGCGAGGCCTCCACTTGTTGCCTGACCCGCTGCGCCACCTGCTCCTCCGTGAGGTGTGCCGGGTGCCTCGTCATGGCCCCGCCCAGCTCATTCACCGGCAGCCAGTCCCTGCGCTCGTAGCCCGCGCCGGCGTTCCGCCCGCTGCGCCGCCTGCCCGGATGATCACCGGCACGTGGACCAGGTACTCGTAGTACTTGTCGCGGAAGAAGCCCTTGCCCAGCTTGGTCAGCCGGTGCTCTCCGCCCTGCAGGGAGCGCACGAGTTTCTTCTGCCCGTTGCGCAGCAGGATGTAGTCGTTGGGCCCCTCGCGGATGAGGGGCTGGTTGTAGTCGAAGTCCTTGCTGGGGGGCCGCAGGCCCAGGTGGGAGTAGTAGTGCTGGCCCGCCCGGGTCAGCTGCCCGTCCGCGCGCGAGAGCAGCGCGTAGGCCCCCGGTCCGCGCCGCAAGTTCAGCACGACGGCTCCATCCGCCCCCGTGCGAGCCCGGGCGCCGCCGTCCGCGGCCTCCGTGATCTGTTGTCGTTGTCTTGCCCAACTTGCCAGTCTTTTTTTTACGGGGCCATTTTTTTGTCGGTTGGACGCGCCGCGGTTCTGGGGACGCCTCTGAGATTGGAAAAACGCAGTTGGGCGGACCCGGGAGGAATCGAACCTCAAACTCTTTTTTGGAACAGCTCAGCCAATGAGACAAGCATATGACTACTGGCAGGATCAACCAGGTTTTTTTTTTTGCATGCTGCTTTGTCACCCGTTTGGAATCCAGCCCGACCAGGTTAATTTTTTTTTTGCGCCAGAAATGCTTGCAAGGAAGCTCTCTGCAAACTTGGGCAAGTGCCTTCATTAAACGATTTGCAGTTTCTGACTCTCGAACCGCTACTACGACATGACACGACAGCAGGACATCAACAGCATGAGCACGCGTACCACCAGCACGTGCAACAACAGCAGCAGCACAGGTAGGAAGCGCATTCGCAATGGCAGATCTGGGCGCTTGGAAATCCCTCCAGGAGGCCGTCATCGCAGGATCCGCGCAGGCAGATCGCCTAGCAGCGAGGGTGACGCGCGCGGAGTCGACAGATGCGGGCCGTGCGGAGCTCCTCGGCAAGCTCATCCAGGCATCGGGGGCAGCGGACTGGCAGGAGCTCGCTGCGAAGATGGGGGCATCGGAGGACAGGTTGTGTGTGTGTGTGTGTTTTTTGTTGGGCTCTCTTTTTTTGACGTTTTGCAACGTTCTTAATAACCTCCAGACCTGTTGGCCGAGTCAGTACTTAAAAAAACATCGCCCCCCTCCAGAGCCGTTGGGCGAGTCAGTACTTTAAAAAAATCACACCTCCAGAGCCGTTGGGCGAGTCAGTACTAAAAATAATCGCACCTCCAGAGCCGTTGGGCGAGTCAGTACTTAAAAAAATGCACCCCTGCAGAGTCGTTGGGTCAGTACTAAAAAAATCGTACCCCTCCAGAGTCGTTGGGCGAGTCAGTACTTCAAAATATGCACCCCTCCAGAGCCGTTGGGCGAGTCAGTACTTAAAAAATCGGACCCCTCCAGAGCCGTTGGGCGAGTCAGTACTAAAAAAAATGCACCCCTCCAGAGCCGTTGGGCGAACCAGTACTAAAAAACCCTCTCGACTCGTTGGAAGGATCAGGCACAGACACCGCCTCTGCGCCCACCCCAGCGCCCTTGCGCTGCTGTGCCGCTGAGCGCTGCGGAGCTCAGGGAAGTGCCCATTGTTGAGCTCTTCGGCCTCGTTCACGAAGAGGACTTCACCGTGGAAGGGGTCCGGAAGGCTTGCAGGCGACTCACTCTCATGTACCACCCTGATAAGGGTGGGGACGCCGACGCCTTCAACGAGCTCACACAGAGGTACGAGGAGGCTTGCGAACCGGGTGTTTTGACAATCTACAAGATTTTCAGGGCTTCAAGAGCTCCGAAACGGGCAACGTCAGCACCAGCTCCAAAGCCAGCGCCACCAGCCTCGAAGCCAGCGCCAGCTCCAAAGCCAGCACCAGCTCCAAAGCCAGCACCAGCTCCAAAGCCGGCGCCGCCAAAGCCAGCACCAGCTCCAAAGCCGGCGCAGCCAAAGCCGGCACCAGCTCCTGAGCCAGCACCAGCTCCAAAGCCGGCGCAGCCAAAGCCGGCACCAGCTCCTGAGCCAGCACCAGCTCCAAAGCCGGCGCAGCCAAAGCCGGCACCAGCTCCTGAGCCAGCACCAGCTCCAAAGCCGGCACCAGCTCCTGAGCCAGCACCAGCTCCAAAGCCGGCACCAGCTCCAAAGCCGGCACCAGCTCCAAAGCCGGCACAGCCAAAGCCGGCCTCGGTCCCGTATCAGAAGCCGGCTGAGCCAAAGAGGAAGAAGCAAAAACGCCAGTCTGACGACGAGGGAAGTTTTGAGCAGGAGGCTTGGCTTGCCATCGAGAACAGGACCAACCCACCGGGCTCCGCCCCTCAGGACATTGAGTGGGAGATGGTCTTTGAGCCCGTCAACCCGGAGCAGATTTTGCACTTTCTTCGCCTGCAGGACGCCAGACGGATCGGGAACGAGAATGGTCCGCTGTTTGTGGAGCTGAACTACCTCTACAGGCGCTGCGAGTACGTGAACGGCGTGGGGTACTGTGTCAGGGTGGTTCTGTGGCTCCCGCACGCCCACGGCTTCAGTGGGCGTCGCTACTCGGGGCTCTCGCCCTGGGGCACTTACCCGAGCGAGGACCCTGACCTCTTGCTCTGCATGCAGAACGAGGTCTTCAAGGGCATCCCCCGCACTTTCCTGGGCAGGAGCGCTTTTGCAGCGTCCAAGCTGGTGAAGACAGTGGCTCGCACCCCCCCTGCACTGGCGCAATGGGTCCACGTGGACGTGGACATGTGCTTCAGCTACATCCAGCTCAGGGCCAACCGCATCAAGAATGAAGGCAACTTTCCCGACGGCTTCACCCTGCACCTGGAGCTTGGGAATGTGGAGACTTGCGACCAAGCCCTTCTGCCCTTCTGCGAGCTTTTCAAAAAGGGCGTGGCGTCCGACCAGCCGGCGATGAGCTTCAAAAAGCAGGTGAAGCGACTCCTGCTGGCCATGTCCAACGGTTCCGGTGTGGGGAACTGGCTCCAGAACGCTGGCATCCACGTCTCCAGCGAGGGGCTCAAAGACTTCGAGAACTCGCAGCTGCTGCGCACATGGAAAGCGGAGACCCGGAAGTACCACGCCGTCGTGAGCAACCGCCATCCCGACTTGCTGCACTTCTACAAGTCCCAGAACAAGTGGTACCCTGAGTGCAGTGTCACCAACGCCTTGGACGAGCGGGATGAGAGGCTTGGTGTGGACAGTTTGATGCAACTGGCCGCGAGTTCATGACATTCCCATTGCTTCCGTCGAGCATGACGGAGTGGTCTTCTGGTTCAAGCGGGAGTCCTACAACGAGGCCAACCTGATGGCCCAGGTCAGGAGAGTGTCCCAAGGCTTGGCCTTCGCCGTCAAAGACCCTGTGGAGCTGGCCAGAGAGCTCTACCCGACTCGGGGCTTCAAGCGGGTGTCTGGCCTTGACTCGATTGCCTTCCTGGACAATTGGCAGGTGGCCAAGTCGGCAGTCGGGACGAACACATTCAGGGAGACCAGCCACTCCTTCACACTCGTTCTTCGGGATTTTTACAGCGACATCCTCTTCAAGAACGCCGACGACATAGTGGAGCTCTGCACCACGCGCGGGGTTTGGATTTCGTGCCGGAATGTGAAGGACCTGGACGACGCGATTGCCAGGGATTGCAAGTGGCTCTGGGCCCCTAGGCCAGGTGAAATGCCTCGCGTGCCACCAACACCATTCAACGATGACGCCTGGCACAGGCCGGCGCGAGGCCATTCTGAAGGGCGCCTCTCGCTCAGAGTCGCAGCCCCTGGATGCCCAGTGCCGCTTCAAGCTGCTCTTTCCGCCAGCCGAGGACGACCCCCGCTCAGTGGCAATGGTCTACAACTTTCTCACCGACGAGACGCGTCCTGCTCAGCCCGGTGACCGGTTGTACATGCGGACCAACTTCCCCTACACACCCTTCGAGGTGTCCGAAGCGACGGAACGCATCGTGGACAACTTTATGGAGCTCTACTTCAACTGGCACTTGGTTGGATCGGGTCTGCTAGATGGAGAGGAGGAGGATGGCGGAGAGGAGGTAAAGAGAGCCCTGGCGAAGGTCCTCGCCCGGACCTGGAGTGGTTTCGTGGCCAGGCGGAGCAATGGGTTACCTTGGAGGAGGACGGCGCCATCAAGGGCTCCGCTGACAAGATGCTTTTCATTCGCAAGATGGACGCCAAGATCTTCTCCAGGACCGACAAGTTTGTGGGGTTTGTCTGCATCACCGGCCCACCAGGGGGTGGCAAGGGGACAGTCATCTACACGCTCCGCCGGTTTGGCGGCGATGGACGAGCCAATCTGTGCCACAAAATGGGGGCCACCTACCTCTTCGACGACAGGGTCCGCGGGGCAGAGGACTGCAAGCCGGTGTTGGCCGGCCTGGCCGGCAAGGCAGCGGGCTACTGCGACGAGAACCCGAATCGCAGGATCAACCCGGAGACCGTGAAACCGCTCATCTGCGCCAGGGCGGGTCAAGTCAGCGCCCGCTTCGGCGGGGCCAAGGAGGGGCAGGCAACTTCCATGGAGATCACAGCCACGCTCATTGGTGCCGGCAATTACCCCATCAGCGTCCCCCCTGGAACCGTCGGGATGGCAGACAAGATCTGGGATCTCACCCCAGAGTACATTTTTGTGAACGAGGCACGGGGTTCCACTTTTTTAAGCAAAGTCTGAGCTCGTTCGTTCATGTCTTCCTTTCGTTTGCATTTTTTGACTCAAAGCCCCGGGCAATAAGAGTTTTTTCACAAAACCTCCCCCTCCAGGGCTGCGAGACGCTCCCCACGCACAAGCGCGGCAACGAGAGGTACCAGGCACTCCTCTGCAGCGGCGCATTCGTGCCGGAGTACTTGTTCCGCTTCGTGAACGACGACAGGATCGTCAAGGGGCGCACATGGTGGCCGCTGCCCCAAGCACTGTCCGTAGCCCCCCACCTGGAGTCCGTGCGGGAGGAGGGCAGTGCCGTGGAAGGGGCTGTCATTGAGCAGCTCTTCCAAGAAGTCCCCAGGGCTCGACAAGGAGACAACAAACTCCTCGTGCAGAAGACTTTGAACTTCCTAGGCGCAGCGGGCAACACCGAGCACTTCTTCGCGAGGAACGGCATCAGCACAGAGCATGCACGGAGCACCAGTGGCGCGCGACTCTACTCGGTGCTGGTTCGCATCTCCGAGTCCGGCAAGTCGTTTTTGAGATTGAGGCAGAGCACGCGTGAGCAGGCGCTCTCAGAGTTTGGGAGCAAGAAGGTCGGGCGCGGGTCTCGACACACCTTTGCCACACTGCCAACCGCGGTCGACCCTGCACCCTAGGAGGAGCACGGAGGCTTTTTTCGTACAATCATTTCCGTGCACGCTCGCTCACTGGTACAGAGGCGGGCTGCGCGTGAACATCGCACAGTTGGGAACATGTCCAAAAAAACAATCATAGCGCTGGCCGTGCTTGACACCCCACCAAAAAAAGGACCCCTTTGGATCCAGTGAACGCTGAAATTCGTGTCATCAAGTCTGTTTTTGCAAGGATTTTGAAACTTTTTTTTTCTCGAAAAAGGACTAGGTCTGTCAGGGTGAAGACGTCACTCCCCCCCCCCTTCAACCCATCTGCGGGTTGTCGTGTTAGCGCCTGTGATCCAGTACCATCCACCCGCAGCCTCGAGCGGACCCGAACTTGGACAAGAACTTGGACAAGGAGGTTGGACAAATTTTATCACGTGTTTTCCTCTTGCAAAGCCACTTGTCCAAGTTCGGCCAGGGAACTTGGACAAGGAACTTGGACAACCGCCGGCTGCCTTGTTACGCAGCCTCGAACACATGGTAACACGGCAGCCCGCGGTTGTCCAAGTTCCTTGTCCAAGTTCCCTGGCCGAACTTGGACAAGTGGCTCTGCAAGAGGAAAACACGTGATAGAATTTGTCCAAGTTCCTTGTCCAAGTTCTTGTCCAAGTTCGGGTCTCGGGGGTGGCTCGGAAAAAATGGCCCGACCTCACACACGGTAGTCAGGGAAGAAAAACTTGCAAGATCAACGCAAACCAAGCAAAATCATGCAAAATCATGCAAAATCATGCCATATCAAAAATCGTGCAAAAACAGGTTAGCCATAGATGCAGGGAGATCAACGCAATGCCTCAAACCATTTTTTCCAAAAAAGAACTAGTCGAGGGTCCTGCGCCTCGGAGGCGCCAGGAAGTCGTCCAGCTGCCTCACAGCTGCTGGCCTGCCCCGCCTCGTCAGTCGGCCCGCCGCGTTGCCGCTGCCCTGGGGCGCTGGCAGCGCCAGCTTCAGCAGGGTCTCCCGGCCCTCGGTGCTCCGGACGGTCATGGAGTCCACGGCCCGCAGCTGCTGCACGTCGCCGTACTGAGGGTTGAAGCTCCTCGCCGCGTTCGTCGGTGCTCGGAAAGCGCCCGCGTCCTCCACTGCCTTGTTGCGGCGGTTCGTCAAGTCCTTGTTGTGCTGGAACCTGTCGGCGTTGTCTTGGAGGACCCTGAACTCTGTGGCCGGCTGCTTCTCCACGTCTTCCGGGGCGCCATGCACCGTCTCGTGGGGCCGCGCGTTGTAGGCCGAAGCGGTCTGCTCAAAGTGGTCGCTCCACTGGCCGCCCTTGCGGGCCACGCGCGTGGCCAGGTCCTTCTTCAGCGTCTGGATTCCCCGGTCCACCACGGCCGTGGCATTGCGCCTCCGGGCGCTTCGTTCGGCGCACGGCTTCCGCGGGCAGCTCCCGGTCCAGCGTGGCGAACTCATTGCCCAGGTCGGTCGTGACCTCGTCCCGTCAGCTCCTGCGTGGCACGCTTGGTGGCCCGGCCGACCGTCTCGGCGTTCTTGTTCTGCAGAGGTTCCACGGCAGCCTCCGGGTGAAGACGTCCATCACCACCAGGCCATACTTCGTCTTCCCCCGCGTGTTCTGGCTGAAGTCGATGAGGTCGGCCTGCAGCCGGTCGTTCGGCCCCTCGGCGGCCGACTTGCCCAGCGCACGCGGCCGTGGCGCCTGCACCTGCCGGCCCACGTCGGCCTTCAGCGCCTCGAAGGCCATGGCCTGCGTCACGTCAAGGTCGCGCTGCCTCGCAAGTCGGCTTCCGCGGGTCCCGCACGTTGAAGTCGTCGGCCAGGTCCCTCAGCGCCTCCATGTTTACTTGTTCTTCGGCCCCGCTGCGCCTGCCAGGCTTCAAGTGCGTCCAGCCGGGCCTGAAGCTCTTGCACACCCCCCACAGCACGCTGGTGAGGTGCGAGTAGTCGAGCGTGACCATCTCCTGCCGTCGCTCCACCGCGTGGTCCCCGTCAAATTCTTCCACTTCGTTCCTGCGAAGTCGTCCGAGGCGAAGCCCAGCCTCAGGTCCCCGTTCATGTCCGGGCGCTTGTACTGCTTGGCCTCCACGGAGTCGAACAGCTGCAGCAGCTCTGCCACGTCGGCCTTGGCAATCTCCGTCTTCACCCGGCTGTCGGACAAGTCCGTGAAGCTCGTGTTGCACACCACGTTGCCCGTGTTGCCTGCAATCACCAGGCAGCCGGGGTTCCTCTGGTTCGTGGTCAGGGACAGCTGCGTCGAGAGGCTCTTCGTCTGCACCAGCCCCTCGTCGTTGATCATGATGAGCTCGCACTGGTGCGCCCCGCCGTCCCGTTCCAGGATGACCCGCGCGCTCTGGTTGCCCAGCAGCCGCAGCTCCGGGCCGCTGTCGGGGGCCGCGCTGTTGTTGGACACTTGCAGCTTGCTCCAGCCCGCCCAGTTCTTCGTCAAGAAGAGATCGTCCGAGAAGTCGGAGGTGTTGGTCACGGTGAGCGTGTTGGACGCGAAGAGCTGCGGCGCGGAGACCGTGCCCGAGCTCGTCACGTCGCCGCACACCACGCTGCCCGTCGACACTCCGCTGCTCGTGGCCGTGAAGGTGCAGTCCAGGCTCTCGCAGTCCAGCGGGCCCGCGGAGGCCGCCCCGGCGATGGTCAGCGTGGCGCCCGTGAGCGCCCCGGTGGCTGCGAAGCTCGCCGCGGTTGCTGCGCCCGAGGCCGTCAGCGTGCCCGTGGACACGTCGCCCACCGTGGTGAAGTTCCCGGCGTTGGCCGTGTTGTTGATGGTGAGAGTGCTGCCCGTGATTCCTGTGGCGGAGCTCAGCAGGCCCACGCTGGCCGGTCGCAGCCCACGTTGCCCTGCGCGGTGAGCCCGTCCAGCGTGGCCGAGCCCGTGAGGGCCAGCGAGTCCGCCAGCAGGTCCGTTACTGAGACCGACTCTCCCTCGAAGGCGCTTGCCCTGATCTGCATGCTGTACAGGTCCAGCGTGCCCGCCGACTGCTGCACCAGCCGGGGATAGACCCGCCGAAGGCTCCGCCCTGCGCTGACGTACATCACCAAGTTGGAGGCCGTGCCCAGCCGGTACCGGCAGCCGAAGGAGTAGCGTCTCCCCGGCGTTAGCGTGTAGGTGCGCACAATGTTCCAGGCGAAGGCGCTCAGGGTCATGGCGTAGCCTTCCAGCTGGAAGCCTCCCACCGTGAAGCTGGCCGAGGCCACGGAGCTCTGGCTGTTGGAGCGCACCAGAAAATTTCCAAGCGTGGTGAGCGTGGGCTCCAGCAGCACCTCGCGCAGGGTGGCCAGCGTGACGTCGTCGGCCCCTCCGTCAAGGAACTCGTGCTTCAGCAGCAGGGCCGAGGCCGCCGTGTCCTCCTCCTCCGTGTTGCCGCCAGGGTTGCGTCCAGGATCTGGAGGCCATACACGTCCACCGTTCCTGCCGTCTGGTTGGGCAGACCCGGCGCCTGGAAGTGCGCCCCGAAGTGCAGCTTCACCACTCCGTTTGGCGGCACGGTGAAGTACATCTTGGCCGTGCTCCAGGCGCCCTCGTCTCCCGCGAAGCTGCCGTACAATGGGTCGTAGACGTTGTCGGCCTCGGACATGTACACCACGAAGTTAGAGGCCGTGCCGAGCCGGTAGCGGCAGGCGAAGAGGAGCTCTCGGCCGGGCGTCAAGTTGTAGGTGCGCACAATGCTCCACGGGTTCGCTGCCAGGGTCAGAGTGTAGCCGTCCACGCTCACTCCCGCGGTGTGCGTGGCCAGGACCACGCTGCAGCCGCTGCTGGGGCGAACCGTCCAGTTTGACAGTGAGACGTCTGTGGGGGCCAGGATCTGCTCTCCTATGGCGGCCACCACCTCGTCGGCCCCTCCGTCGTCCGGAAAGCGCACGGCTATTTGCAGGGCCGAGGCCGCCTCCAGCGGCGTGATCCTCGCCGCTATGTCTAGGGAGTGCTGGTCCACCACCGTCTTGAGGCCGTAGTTGGCGGCCACCGTGGCCAGCGTGGCGTTGTTGGCCGAGGCGGAGCCGTTCATGGCCGCCGTGGTGCTGTAGTTGGACAGCTTCAGGTCCACGCCGTCCGGGGTGCTCTTCGTGGCCACCACGCCCTCCAGCACGTCGAAGGCCGACTGGTCTGCCTTGTTGGAGAGACTCGTGGTCAGCGAGCTCTGCAGCGCTGCGATGCTGCTTCCGTGCGCGGCCACCTGCCCGTCCGTGGTGGCCAGGGCCGCCGCCGTGGCCAGGGGCGCAATCGCCGGCGCCAGCGCGCTGCTGTCCAGCTTTGAGGCCAGCTCTGCGGTGACTCTGTCGTCCAGGGACTGGATGGCCGCTGCGTTGTTGCCGGAGGCTGCCGTGTTCACCGCCAGGTCCGTTACTTGCGCGTAAGGCGTCAGAGCCAGGGCCAGCTGCCCTGCGGTGACGTGCGTGCCGTCAGTTACCTCTCCGTTGTCCAGGACCTCCGGGATGTTGCCGGTGACAGGTCCTTCAAACATGTTTTCTTAGGAGACCATTAGTCCAGCACCGAGACGCCCGTGCCGGAGAGCGTCACCAGCTGGTAGGCCACCAAATGAATGAACAGGTCCGTCATCGTGCCGTCCAGGCCCTTGAAGGTGAACCGGGCAAGGTCGCCTGAGCGGGTGCTGACACCACTCAGCGGCATCTTGGGCACGCGCTCGGTGGGAAAGCCGGCAATGACGCTGTGGCGCAGGTAGCCCACGCGGCCGATGTCGATGTTGCGCACCGTGTCGTCGTAGGTGCCCGCGAGGACGGAGAGGAAGTGGAAGTGCTCCGAGGCTCCCTTCATGGGGTTGTGAGGGTACTGCAGGCTGCCCAGCTGCATTTGCGACTCCAGGAGGCTGTCCTCCTGCCTGGCCGCGCCGATGGGGGCCACGTCCTGCCCCGGGTTGGCCAGCAAGTGGATCTTGGAGCCCGCGTCGTTGTCCCAAAAAGTCACAAACGCGCCCATGAGTTTTGTGAAGGCGCGCGCCACGGTGACGTTGTGCTCCGCCACGCCGTTCGGGACGCTGGACTGCTGCGTGTGCACCGTGGGCTAGCTGAACACCAGGGACTTTTGTGAGAGGAGCACGCGGTTGAAGGACTCTACCAGCGCAGAGTCCAGGACGACCTGGGAGGCCAGAACTCGGACGTTCTGGATCCCGAAGTCGGTGCTCAGCGTGGCCCCCGCCGGGTGCGCCCCGGCGTTCTCGGACCACAGCGCAGTGGTGGCGTCCGCAAACTCAATTTCTATCACCAGGTTCAGCTGCGGCGGCAGCATCTTCCCGCAGCGCAGGATGCCCACCATGGTGGGGCGCAGCAGCACGTCCGCGTAGCCGCCCTGGTGCACCGCGCGGGCGAGGCGCGGGTCGTTCACTTCGTCGAAACCCTCCATGGCCTTGTTGCGGTTGTACTCTCTGCCCTTCAGCAGGTCGTGCACGGCCACGGTGCGCCTGTAGTAGTTGATGTCGTCGCAGCGCTGGCCGTTGGCGAAGACCTGGACGCGCTGGACGAAGCAGGCGGGGTTGGGCGTGGCCGGGGCCAGCGGGTTGGTGCTGTCCGTGTTCCTGACGCGGAAGGCGATCTTGATGGACTCGGGGTCGATGAAGGACGTGCCGCTGGTCAGCGGGATGCGGCAGACCCGCGAGGTTGTGGGGGAGAAGGAGCTCAGCGAGCTGGGGAAGTACTGCACGTCATGCCGCGCCGTCACGTAGCTGGTGTTGCTTGTTTTCAGCTTGTAGTCCAGGCTCTGCATCAGCTCATCCTGGGCTCTGGCGGTGACTACCTCCATGCTTGTTTATATACACGCATTTTGACTCGTACGGCGAAGGAAAACTATTCTTCCAGTGCGTACATAGATGTACGGACGAGAAGAATAGCGTTTTGTGGCGCAAAACCGTGCAAAAAAGCTATTACTCTAGTGTCTATATTGATATAGGCACTGGAGTAATAGCAGTTTTCAGCGCAAAACCGTGCAAAAGCTATTAGCCTCGTGCCTACATTTAGGTAGGCACTGGGCTAATAGCATTTTTATTGCGCAAAACCGTGCAAAACGAGCTATTAGCCCAGGGCCTACATTTGCGTAGGGCCTAGACTAATAGCATTTTGTTGCCCAAAACCGTGCAAAAGGATTTACTCCTGTCCGTACATAGATGTACAGACTAGAGTAATAGCATTTTGTAGCGCAAAACCGTGCAAATTAGGCAGCCTCAATGTCTCGCACCAGCTGGTCAAAGCTGGGCGGAGGCAGGCTCCGGCGTGACTGCCCGGAGCTGGAGCTCGCCCGCGAGCTCTGGGACTGGGGCAGAGCCACGGGGTTCAGGCCCCAAGAGAAGGGGCGCGGCGTGTTGGACTGCGCCTGGACACGGAAGCCGGACTGAGAGGAGGCGCGGCTGCTTGCGGGGCTGCCGGACGTGCTGCTGCCGGTGCGCAGCGAGAAGTGCTGAGGCTGAGTGGCGTCATTCATGCCGTTGGCGGACCGGACGTCCTGCACGGCCGCGTCCTCGCTGCCCTGCTGGGGCCGGAAGAGCGTGTTCTCCAGCACCCAGCCCGTGCCGCGCGCGAGGCCGTAGGCTGCGCCGCCTGCAATGCCCACGGCCAGCCCCGCCGTTGCCGCCGCGCCGACTCCCGCCGCGCCAGCCAACGTTCCAGCAACCTCGCCCGCGGTGGGCGCCAGTGCTGCTGCTCCTTCCGCCAGGCCCCCAAGGTACCCGAAGGCTCCGCCCACACCCTCGGCGGCAACGGCAACCTCACCCTCCTCCGCAGCCACGGCCGCCGTCTCCTCAACGGCCTGCGCTGCGCCACGCTCCACCTCCTGCGCGCGCTGCCCTGCCTCATCCAGGAGGCGCTCCACATCACTGGGCCGACCTATGATCTGCGGAGGCGGCTGCGCCTGGCCCGGACGGGGCAGCACGTTCAGGCGCACGTACTCAGCTGCGTCCTGGGGCAGCTGAGAGCGGAAAGCCTGCGCGGCTGCAAGTCCCGCTGCCCCTGCGCCTACGAGGTCCGCTGCCGCCTGCGCGCCGTCTGCAGTGCTGCGCAGACGGTCCGTGATGGAGGGCGGCCCCTGCCCGTTGCTGGCCAAGGCGCCGGCCTCGGGGTCTCCTGCCAGGTCATCCTCAACAAAGCGGGTTCCGCCGTACCCTTGGTACCTCCGCGCAAGGCGCACGTCCGTGGCCTCTGCGGGAGTGCGGAAGCCTTCCTCGGGAATTGCTTGCAGAGGCGTGTGCTGCAGGGGCCGGGGGTTGGGGTCCTCGCTGGACTGCACAAAATCGTCCAGGTAGAAGTGGCTTGTGATGAACGAGGTGGCTTTGCGGTCCGGCTGATCCAGGGGCAGCGGCTCATTCCGCTCAAGGTAGCCCACCACCTGCTCAAAGCGCGGGCGCTGGTTGAAGCCGTGCGCCCGAAGCGTCTTCATTTACTGTTGCGCAACTTCGTCCGCCGCCTGTTCCACGCCCCGGCGCTCGGCCCGCGCGTAGCGCAGCTGGGGTACCTGGCGGTGCACGGCCTCCGTCAGCCGGCTCACGCCGTCCAGGTGCCGCTGCCCCTCCTGCGCCTGCCTGCGCTCGCCCAGCCAGTTGTTGAAGGCCCGCGCCTCCTCCAGTTCTCGGTAGCGCTTCAGCAGCAGCGGCTGCAAGTTGTAACTGGGGTACGTCCTGCGGAACCACCGGAGCATCCGCGGCTCGTTGCGGGGCTCTATGGACATCATGCTTTTACACCAGTACGCTTGCGCCTGTGGTCAGCCGGTCATAAGCGGACTGCCTCTCCAGCATGCGCAGGGCGCGCTGCTGCTCTCTTGTGAGCTGAGGCGCCTCCGGTTCAGCCGGCGCCGGTGCCTCAGCCGGTGCCTCAGCCGGTGCCTCAGCCGGTGCCTCAACCGGCGCTGGTGCCTCCGCCGGCGCCGTCTCAAGCGGGGGCGGCTTTGGCTTGCGCTTTGGAGCAGCCGTTTGTTCTTGTTTTCAGGGGGCCTGCCCCGCCGTTTCGGTTCCGGCGCAGCGTCCTGCGCAGCGTGTGGTGCCTCTGGTGCCTCTGGCGCCTCTTGCGCCTCTTGCGCCTCCGGCGCCCTGTCGTGTTCGGTCGGCTCCATCCTTTTTAATTATACGTGGTCAAGATATAACACGAACGACAAAGACAACCCGCGAAGCCGGACGACGTTGCCGTCCAGGTCGGTCAGGCGGAAGCGCATGTGCCTCAGGGTAACCGGGCCCCTGAGGGCCATGAAGTGCCCGTCGTCGGAGCCCGTCTCCACAATGGTGCCCACTCCGCTCTTCAGCGTGATCTTGGAGAGGGTGTCGTCGCCCAGGTTGCCCAGCACTCTGCTGGCGTTGGCCAGCTGGGCGCAGCGCAGGTAGACCTCGTTGTGCGCCATCATCCGGACGAACTCAAAGACCTGCTGCCCGCCGGAGACGAAGCTCGGGCCCAGCATGTGGTCCACGCTGAAGGGCTTGGTGGGAGAGGCGGGCGGCGCAGCAGGGTAGTCCGCGGCGTCAGGGAATTGCTGGCGCAGCTGCAGGTCGTTCAGGATGAGCCGGTTGCCGTCGTAGGCTACGCTCAGACTGTTCGTGGTCTCGCTATAGGTGGCGGTGGCAAAGTTGGAGCTGATCCAGGCGGCCAACCGGGCACCAGTGTACGCGCCCTCGGGCAACAACGCCCAGTTCAGCGTGCCCAGCGCGGCGTCAACCCAGTAGAGGTAGCGGCCCTGGTCCGTGGACAAAAAGCTGTCGGCCAGGCGGATCTTGTAGACGGCGAGCCGGTCGCTCTGCAAGTGCAGGGACTCTCCCAGGTCTACCTCAAAGTCGCTGTCCGAGCCGGCCACTCTCTTGCGGCTGTCCACGTAGATCGTCGTCATCCTTTTCTTTAGGAACCCGCCCGTTCTGCGGACGACGGGCGGCTGGACGGCTGCGACGGAGGTGCAGCAGGAGATGTTTTCACACTTCGCGTTGATCAGCGTGGAGCTGGCGAACAGCTTCTGGCCCAGGAAGCTGAGCGCCGCTCCCATCGGCGTCTTTTTCAAGTGCAAAATGCTCTTCAAAGCGCTTGTAGAACATTTCATTCCTCGGCTTCAGGTAGTAGACGAAGAGGAAACTGTAGGGTTCCCGCGTTGCCTGCTCATACAGCCGGTACAGCTGCTCCTTTGGCAGCAAGGCGCTCAGCTCCTCAATAACGGCGTCCAGCTCGTGCTGGTTGCGCAGCCTCCAGCAGCAGAGGAATTGCATGTTCACCCGCACCGCTGCGCTGATGAGCCGCAGCTTCTGCGAGCTCACCCAGGTGCTGACCTGCATGCGCCGGCCTCTGATGAAGAGCGTGTCCAGGGCGCCGTGAGGCTTGTGCAACTGCGGCGTGTACTACAAGCACCTGGTACAGTTTCTTCATTTCCAACTTCTTGGACGCCTCCGTGATCTTGCGCTGCTGCTGGATGATGCGCCGCAGCGCCGCCTCGTCCCACTCGTCCCAGTAGGTCTGCTCCCGCTCCGTGTTCACCCCCAGGTCCTCCTCGATGTACTTCTTGACGGGGATCCAGCCATCGTCTATGTTGACACTCGGGCTGAAGATGTAAATTCTCTCAAAGACACCGCGATACTGCTCCAGGATCAGGCTGATCAGAGCCACGGTTTTGCCCGATTTTGATGGCCCGAGGAAGATGCCGGTGCACGGCACCAGGGGCACCACAGGGTCCGAGGCTTGCTTGCTGGTGTACTCGGTCGTGGGGAAAAGCGTGATCTTCCCCATTCGTCCTTTTGCGTTACTTCCGAAATTCGAAGCCGGGAAGCCGGGCGAGACTGGGAACAATCCTGCGCCCAGCACAGGATTGACGGGGGCAATCCTGCGCCCAGCACAGGATTGACGGAGGGCAATCCTGCGCCCAGCACAGGATTGATGGAGGGCAATCCTGCGCCCAGCACAGGATTGACGGAGGGCAATCCTGCGCCCAGCACAGGATTGATGGAGGGCAATCCTGCGCCCAGCACAGGATTGACGGAGGGCAATCCTGCGCCCAGCACA
>CAUJNA010001635.1:1036406-1062212 GCA_963377175.1 Effrenium voratum | reverse complement strand
CGCTTGCAACTTGCACTTGGCCCCTTGCACTTGCAACTTGCACTTGACTCCATGCACTTGCAACTTGCACTTGACTCCTTGCACTTGCAGCTTGCACTTGGCTGCTTGCACTTGCAACTTGCACTTGACTCCTTGCAATGACTCCTTGCAATGACTCCTTGCAATGACTCCTTGCAATGACTCCTTGCCATGACTCCTTGCCATGACTCCTTGCCATGACTCCTTGCAATGACTCCTTGCCATGACTCCTTGCAATGACTCCTTGCAATGACTACTTGCAATCACTCCTTGCAATGACTCCTTGCAATGACTCCTTGCAATGACTCCTTGCAATGACTCCTTGCAATGACTCCTTGCAATGACTCCTTGCAATGACTCCTTGCAATGACTCCTTGCAATGACTCCTTGCAATGACTCCTTGCAATGACTCCTTGCAATGACTCCTTGTCTCCTTGCAATGACTCCTTGCAATGACTCCTTGCAATGACTCCTTGCAATGACTCCTTGCAATGACTCCTTGCAATGACTCCTTGCAACGACTCCTTGCAATGACTCCTTGCAATGACTCCTTGCAATGACTCCTTGCAATGACTCCTTGCAATAACTCCTTGCAATGACTCCTTGCAATGACTCCTTGCAATAACTCCTTGCAATGACTCCTTGCAATGACTCCTTGCAATGACTCCTTGCAATGACTCCTTGCAATGACTCCTTGCAATGACTCCTTGCAGTGACTCCTTGCAATGACTCCTTGCAATGACGCCTTGCAATGACTCCTTGCAATGACTTTTTTGATGATGATTCCTTGCAATGACACCTTGTAATGACTCTCATGAGAACAACTGAAGTGAACCCAGCGGAAGAACCCTTCGCCATGCTTTCGGGAAAAGAAACAAACACGGGATGCAGCAAACATAATTGAATCGAACACGCATGTTGGCTTGTCTGCATCCCAGAGTTCGCACCTTTGAGCAATGCCAGGAAAGAATCGGCGAGCGCGTTCGCATTTTTTTAGATTATGTTTTGCACTCAAAACAGTGTTGTACGTGTTCATTTTAAATCTGGCCGATGCAGCGATTTTTTGGATTTCCGACAAGCCCCTCGGATGCGATACGGGAGATACGGATTCTGCATTTTCTTTTTCAACCTCTAAAGTTGATCCTTGAATCCATTAAATTGCCTTTTTAGAATGCAGTGATTGAGCTTCAGCATTTTCTTGTGGCGCTTGGTACGTTGCATAATTATGACAAAACGATTCGAGGTTGGCTTTGGAGTTAATAACATATTTTGGGGTTACAATGCAGACGGGGATATTTTAACCTACTCATAGAGCATGGCATGCTTCCGAATGCAAGAACACCAAACACCCAGAGTTGCTGACTTACGTGGTTGCATGTTGATGGACATTTGTTTGCTTTGCTCAACACGGTCGTTTGATGGGCAGATCACAGTACTTTTCTTTTTGCCACATCGGTAGCAACTCTTCATGGACAAATCGCGCACGGAAAGCTGACATTGTGATTTAGCAAGGTCTGGGCTTGCTGCATTCGGTGCAGCTGGTTTACCCCCCGAAACAAGACCTACTCAAGCACTTCAGCAGGCACGGCAGTGTTTAGACCAACACAGGTTGCATTGAACTGCAGTTGTTGCTGTTATTCGACAACCAAAAGGCCCTCTGGTTACACGGCTTGCCCTCGAGCTTGTAGAGTCCTCTGACCACGGCTGATCTGCAAGGAATTCGGATGAGGTGCCTGCGCCCTCCCCTGCGGCAATGGCCAAGCGAGGCCACCTGCAGAGTGAGGCACGGCAGAGTTTGCGAGCGAGGAGCTGGCATGGAAGCTCCCGGGATGCGACACAAAGCTACTGTTTCTCTCGGAAGTTGTGGGTAATCCCGTGGACGACCATTTTTTTGAAGGTGCTTTGTTTTGCAGCTTCCATTTTTGTCACAAGTGGTGGTTAGTTGAGCTACAATGAATCCAGAACCGTCACTATGCAGCAGGTTGATAAGGTAGTGATTTTGTGGCAGTGTTTTTGCCGTCACAAAGTCGCTTTTCCAGACATTTAAGTCCTGTTTGCATTGTTGGATGTTGACTATAGGCATGGTGTTTGATGCTGGTCCGTTGCCGAGCGGTGTTCAAGTCTGGCAGACACGTAGCAAACATTCTGATCATGTTTTGCCATGGGGATTTGTGTCATCTTCCACCCAAGACGTCAGTTGCTATTTTGTTGGTTTGGTTGTAAGCCGTGAACCGGGCCACAGGCCGGGCCACAGTTCTTGGTGCTCCGCCCCGGCGTGCTGCGCTGGGGTCCTCGGGTTCCGGCGAAACCTGGGTATCAACTCCGGCAAGGACCGGTGTCATTGACCGTCGAGCCCAAGCTGAGAGTTAGATCGACAAGCACACAGCACGCCCCTTCCGAGTTCTTTGTATTCTTCTTTCCGTTTTTATTTAGGTTTGAACCCCAGAGAAAACCACATTAGACACATTTGAATCCGCTCAAGGCGGACGCTTTTCTCTCCGGGCGAGGCATTTTCCCTACGGAGAAGGGCAAGCGCAGCCGCCAGGCGAGGGGATGGCGCGTAGCACTCAAAATGCTCCTGCAAAGTAAGATGGGAAGCCTGACAAAGGGTCCGCCAAAAGAGTTTCCTCTAAAAAGGAGGGTTTTCTGGGTTCCATGTTAATCTGCAGGGGAGCGGGGGATGCGAAGAGCCCAAACGGTGGGAAGCTGATGAAAAGCCAAAGTCGGCGGACACAACCTTGGACGGGGGGGAATTGTAGGGCAGGAGCCTAGCTGAGCTGGAAAGCGCAGTGGAACAGATTTGCAAGCACCAGCTGCTCAACTCTGATGGTTCCTGTGGCAATTTGGGAGATGATCCCTGGTTTTGCCGTTCATGTTCTTGACAAGCCATGGCTGTTACTGTGACCAAATTGGAAACTCTTGCGGTATCCTGTCAATCGAATCACCAATGGCCCAGCTGTGATTATGACTTTGCCCCTCTTCTTTCGGCAGAGAAACAAGCAGCCTCTCTGGCCTGAGATCGCTGCCTCAAAAGACTTGAGGTCTGAATCCTCCCAGCCTAAGCTGACATTGAAACTTTGAAAGGAGACTCCTCTACAAGCATATAGGTTGGCTTTGTATGTCCTGCACACCTTTTTCGCCACAGGGATCCCCAGTTTTTTTTTTCTTTTTAAGGACAGCGTCTCGCTGGAACCTTCCTTCGAGCTTTTTGGTATCATGTTTTTTAAAGCCACTTCAGCATTTTTGTCGATGCCTGCCCCCAAGTTTAAACCAGTGAGGTTCTGTTGGCAGTCCTGGTTGCCAATCAGTCTGCCCAAAAGTTTTTGCACTTTGCCACCTTGGGTCTGCAAAGATGGCGATACCAATTTGGCATTTTGGGGGTATCTGGAGAACGATCTCGCGCGTTTTTCCGGAGCACCAAACAGCCCCGCATGTTGACTTGGCGAGTCAGATGCGATTCCGACACGGGTTCCGTGGCCTCAAGCAAATTCAGCCATTCGGTTCTGCAAACTTTTGAGAAGACCGCTTGGACAACGGGTATTGACCCGAGCTCAGGCGGAGCACTCGGTGCAGCTCCTGCGGGCGGAGGCGGTG
The DNA here is from genome assembly GCA_963377175.1 of Effrenium voratum. Lineage (NCBI taxonomy): Eukaryota > Dinophyceae > Suessiales > Symbiodiniaceae > Effrenium > Effrenium voratum. Next base: position 1,058,600 of record CAUJNA010001635.1, on the reverse strand, counting down.
GCGCTGGACCCGCAGTGCCCGGCGCTCGTTTCGCTTCGAAACGGCGGGGAGAGGGCACCGGTCACCACCGGAAGGGGCCCGGGCCGGGCCCTCGTCACCCCTCGGCATCTTCGGGTCGGGTAATTATTGCTGCGACCCATCGAAGCATCGACACTTTCCTGTGGTAGAGCAGAGTAGTTCACAAGTCAACCAAGTGAGGACAAATTTTCACAACCCGAAAATGCTATTGTTTCCTATTCAAATCTACTCAACCCGCAAAATATATTTGATGGGCGATGAAGAAGCTCCTTGTAATCAGAGATGGCACAGCATGGGTATTGCAACACATACTTTGGCTCTTGGTTTGGGTTTTCGAGCGTTCTTGGAGCTTGGGACTGCCCTCAGTATTGCTTTGTTGTTGTTCCACTTTGCATTCTGGCCAAGTAGAATGCCAGCACACCAGCACCAGGACTCACAGTCCTTACGTTATTGCATCAGGAGACAGGTTTTCTCAAAATACGCGGAATCTCCAAAATGGCAACGATTTCCTGTTGGCTTCCCTTTGAACCAGCTCCATTTGAGGGTGTCAACAAAGGACGCTGCATTCAGCGTTCAGCGCGTGTCAGCTGAGGTCTGCAGCTCCAGACCCGAGTGCCGTGCGAGGCCGCGGAAAAAGCCAGTGGTTTTTTGGTCGTCTGGGCTTGTCCTAAAATGAGGGAACCCCAAAACTGTCGGTTTTGGTTTCCCACTAACACGAACCACAAAATGGGGCTCCCTACAAAAGGACACACATCCATCTAATGAAGCATTGCTCTTCTTATCCCAACGGCTAGGGGGGGAGGATTGGCTCGTTTCTGTCTCCCAGACTCCCTGCACCAAAAAGGACTCTGAGGGTTGTTCCCAAGAGGCTATGGCTCCAATTCCTCGGGACCGTTCTGAGCGCAGGGCAAGTACTTCTTTCACGGCTCTGAGGAGGAGATTAAGGAGTCGGAGCCTCGGATTTCGAACTCTTGCTGTGACCCCTGTTCGGCGCACGCAGCATCAGGAAGGTTCCAGAAGGCATTCCTACATATCCTTTTTCCCCGAGCGACCACAAGTTGTGTGGCCAAATCTGTGAACTTCAACCCTTTCCTGTACTGTACAGGGCTTCAACACATGTTGTTGATGCAGAAGTATCGTGGGGACCTTCATGCCCCTGACAGATGTAATTCATGATGATGCATGGTTGATTGCGATTCCATCCCAGGGATGGCTGAATCAGATGCCAAGTGAATTATGTGGTACTATCCTTTTTTGAAGCTCTCTCCAGACAATCAAACAGTGCTCTGGCGTTATCCAAAGTTTTTTGCTACCGCTTCGGGATGGTTTAAAATCAACCCAAAGAAAACTGTTGTTGTTGAGCGCGGTCGAACGGGCTTTGGCACAACCGAGATGCCAACCTCTGACCGCGGATCATGGCGTTGACGACCCCAAACTGGTTCAAGAATCCTCACTCTCCAGCTGCACTGCTGCTTTCGCCCACTCCCCAAAGGCCTATCGTTGTTGCTTTATCTTTTGTGGCAACTTGCCATTTCCTTCTGCGCTTTTCGTTTGCCAGCTCAAATGGCTCCCCAGCCCCATTTGGTTGCGGCCAAGGTGGACCGATGCTTTGGCCCAGAATATCGCAGAGACCAAGACCAGGCTCTTGGCATACAAAACGCTCGAATCGTCCAATTTCATGAACGGGGTTCTTATTCCTCGATTGCATTTTGATGCAAAAAGGCCGGCCTTTTGCAGCCACGACATGGCCTCGGTGCGCAAAAACACAGTGCCACCAATACCCACAACCTGTCTAGCAAAGCAGACCTGCCCCCATCAGGCATGGGAGTCAAATGACGCCAGGTTTGAGCGCTATTTGAAGGTCATCACGGAAGGCAGCACCGTGTACAAGCGCCTTCAACGCAGCCAGCCGCCAGTTGCGAGTTTCGGGATGCCGCATATGCCAATGGCCAGTGAAAACAAAGTTCGGTGTTCCTTTGGCATACAGCGAAACGTGCACAATCGGCACTGGTGTTTTGCTTGTTGGACAGCGGCTCCTGGTGGTGAGGATACAGAAGTGTCAAGGCTCTCTAACAACACTAACGAAACACTGGACACTCTGAGACAGCACAGCAGGTATCATTCAGGTTTTCGTCTATGACAGTGCGGGGTCTCATGCTTGCAAGCTGTTGTGCAATGAGAGAAGGTGTATGCGGCTGTATGCGTGTCGAGGAAGCTTGCATGGCTTGATTGTTGTGGCCAGTTGTTGGACGGCTGCTCCCCGTGTCATGCCATCAATTTTTGCTGAGGCCACAAGGCTTGCTCACAGCACTATCGGGACACTTTGAGGCAGCACAACAGCAGATAGAGAAGAAGATCGTAGAATAGGGTGCTTGAAAGTTTAAACCAAGATGACAAGCGGATGCAACAGGGTTGGTTGGTTGAGCAACGCCTGATGGGTTTGGTGCGTGTGGGTGCATCCAACATACCACTACTCATGCTTGCAAGCGTTTGTGCAATGAGAGAAGGTGTATGCGTGGAGAGTGCGTATACATGGCTGATTGTTGTGGCTAGTTGTTGGAGGGTTGCTCCCGGTGATGAAGATACTTGCTGTGTCACGCAATCCATTTCGCTGAGGCAGCACGACAGCAGAGAGAGATTTACATAATTCAAGATCGTGCTTTTGAAAGTTGAATGCAAGAAGATAAGATGATGCCACAACGGGGATGGCAGGTCGAGCAAGGCCGGATTTGTTTGAGAATGAATGGCTGAATATGCACTGTGCATTCCAACGTTCCAGGACTTATGTTTGCAAGCTTTTGTGCAATGAGAGAGGGTGTGCGCATGGCGACGGATGCCTGCGTGGCTTGATTGGTGGGGCTAGGCGTTGGACGACTGCTTCCAGTGATGAAGGTACTGAAGTGTCACGCCATCCATTTTCGCTGAGGCCACAAGGCTCGCTGACAACACTGACGGGACACCCTGAGGCAGCATGACAGGAAATAGAGAAGACATGATACAAGATAGCGCTTGAAAGTTGAAAGCAGGAAGATAAGAGGATGCCACAACAGGCATGGCTGGTCGAGTAAGGCTTGGTTTGTTTGGTGTTGAATGGCTGAATATGAATGCATTTCGGCATTCCTTGCAAGCTTCTGTGCAATGAGAGAAGGTGCTTGCATGGCGATGGATGTCTGCACGAGTTTCTTTGATGACATATCACCAAAAAAGGTAGCGCCGCACTGCAGCCGCGGAAGGTTCACGGAAGGTTTCGGGAAGGTGTTTGTTCCTGCGGAAGCTGTTGATTTGCGCATAGTAGTTTGTGATTTCGTTCGGGTGCTTGTTGCCAAGCACGGTTATTAGCAAACCGTGCGCTCGAATTCCCTCGCGGAATTTACCTTCCTTAGTTTCCAGAAGCAACTGGCCTGCGGATGGCCCGGGAAAGCACCTATATAGAATATAGAAACATGCTCGCGGAGGGTACCCTTCACACCGCAGAAGCTTCGCGGCAGGTTTCGCAGAAAGGTTTGATACGTCAATTCAAATTTGAAGGGAAGACAAACCACCACTCGCATCGCTTGATTGGTGTGGCTAGTTGTTGGACAACTGCTTCCAGTGATGAAGGTACTGAAGTGTCACGCCATCCATTTTCGCTGAGGCCACAAGGCTCGCTGACAACACTAACGGGACACCCTGAGGCAGCATGCCAAGAAACAGAGAAGACATGATACAAGATCGTGCTTTTGAAAGTTGAATGCAAGAAGATAAGATGATGCCACAACAGGGATGGCGGGTCGAGCAAGGCCGGATTTGTTTGATAATGAATGGCTAACGTTCCAGGACTTATGTTTGCAAGCTTTTGTGCAATGAGAGAAGGTGTTCGCATGGCGATGGGTGCTCGCATGGCTTGATCGTTGCGGCTGGTTGTGAGACGACTGCTTTCAGTGATGAAGGTACTGAAGTGTCACGCCATCCATTTTCGCTGAGGCCTCAAGGCTCGCTGACAACACTAACGGGACACCCTGAGGCAGGATGACAGGAAATAGAGAAGACATGATACAAGATAGCGCTTGAAAGTTGAAAGCAAGAAGATAAGAGGATGCCACAACAGGCATGGATGGTCGAGCAAGGCTTGGTTTGTTTGCTGTTGAATGGTTGAATATGCATGCATTCCAACGTTTCAGGACTTACGCTTGCAAGCTTTTGTGCAATGAGAGAAGGTGTTCGCATGGCGATGGCTTGATCGCTGAGGCTGCTTGTTGGATGACTGCTTCCAGTGATGAAGGTACTGAAGTGTCACGCCATCCATTTTCGCTGAGGCCACAAGGCTCGCTGACAACACTAACGGGACACCCTGAGGCAGCTGAAAGCAGAAAGATAAGAGGATGCCACAGCAGGCACGGCTGGTCGTGCAAGGCTTGATTTGTTTGGTGTTGCACAGCTGAATCTGAATGCATTTCAACGTTCCAGAACTTATGTTTGGAAGCTTTTCTGCAAGAAAGATGAAGGCGTTCGCATAGCGATGGATGCTCGCATGTCTTGATTTTTGCGGCTGGTTGTTGGACGACTGCTCCCAGTGATGAAGGTACTGAAGTGTCACGCCATCCATTTTCGCTGAGGCCACAAGGCTCGCTGACAACACTAACGGGACACCCTGAGGCAGCATGACAGGAAATAGAGAAGACATGATACAAGATAGTGCTTGAAAGTTGAAAGCAGGAAGATAAGAGGATGCCACAACAGGCATGGCTGGTCGAGTAAGGCTTGCTTTGTTTGGTGTTGAATGGCTGAATATGAATGCATGCCGACGTTTCAGGACTTATGCATGCAAGCTTTTGTGCAAGAAAGATGAAGGTGTTCGCATGGCGATGGATACCAGCATGGCTTGATCGTTGCGGCTGGTTGTGAGACGACTGCTTTCAGTGATGAAGGTACTGAAGTGTCACGCCATCCATTTTCGCTGAGGCCACAAGGCTCGCTGACAACACTAACGGGACACCCTGAGGCAGCATGACAGGACATATACTGTAGAAGACATGATACAAGATAGTGCTTGTAAAGTTGAACGCTAGAAGACAAGAGGATGCCACAGCAGGCATGGCAGGTCGAGCAACTTGGTGTTGAATGGCTGAACATGTGTGCAATTCAACGTTCCAGTATATACTTATGTTTGCAAGCTTTTGTGCAATGAGAGAAGGTGTTCGCATGGCGATGAATGCTCGCATGTCTTGATTGTTGCGGCTGGTTGTTGGACGACTGCTCCCAGTGATGAAGGTACTGAAGTGTCACGCCATCCATTTTCGCTGAGGCCACAAGGCTCGCTGACAACACTAACGGGACACCCTGAGGCAGCATGACAGGAAATAAAGAAGACATGATACAAGATAGCGCTTGAAAGTTGAAAGCAGGAAGATAAGAGGATGCCACAACAGGCATGGATGGTCAAGCAAGGCTTGGTTTGTTTGGTGTTGAATGGCTGAATATGAATGTATGCCGACGTTTCAGGACTTATGCTTGCAAGCTTTTGTGCAATGAGAGAAGGTGTTCGCATGGTGATCGATGCTCGCATGTCTTGATTGTTGCGGCTGGTTGTTGGACGACTGCTCCCAGTGATGAAGATACTGAAGTGTCACGCCATCCATTTTCGCTGAGGCCACAAGGCTCGCTGACAACACTAACGGGACACCCTGAGGCAGCATGACAGGAAATAGAGAAGACACGATACAAGATAGCGCTTGAAAGTTGAAAGCAAGAAGATCACAACAGGCATGGCTGGTCGAGCAAGGCTTGGTTTGTTTGGTGTTGCATTTCAGCGTTCCAGGACTTATGTTTGCAAGTTTTTGTGCAAGAAAGATGAAGGTGCTCGCATGGCGATGGATACCAGCATGGCTTGATCGTTGCGGCTGGTTGTTGGACGACTGCTTTCAGTGATGAAGGTATTGAAGTGTCACGCCATCCATTTTCGCTGAGGCCACAAGGCTCGCTGACAACACTAACGGGACACCCTGAGGCAGCATGACAGGAAATAAAGAAGACATGATACAAGATAGCGCTTGAAAGTTGAAAGCAGGAAGATAAGAGGATGCCACAACAGGCATGGATGGTCAAGCAAGGCTTGGTTTGTTTGGTGTTGAATGGCTGAATATGAATGTATGCCGACGTTTCAGGACTTTTGCTTGCAAGCTTTTGTGCAATGAGAGAAGGTGTTCGCATGGTGATCGATGCTCGCATGTCTTGATTGTTGCGGCTGGTTGTTGGACGACTGCTCCCAGTGATGAAGGTACTGAAGTGTCACGCCATCCATTTTCGCTGAGGCCACAAGGCTCGCTGACAACACTAACGGGACACCCTGAGGCAGCATGACAGGAAATAGAGAAGACACGATACAAGATAGCGATTGAAAGTTGAAAGCAAGAAGCTCACAACAGGCATGGCTGGTCGAGCAAGGCTTGGTTTGTTTGGTGTTGCATTTCAGCGTTCCAGGACTTATGTTTGCAAGTTTTTGTGCAAGAAAGATGAAGGTGCTCGCATGGCGATGGATACCAGCATGGCTTGATCGTTGCGGCTGGTTGTTGGACGACTGCTTTCAGTGATGAAGGTACTGAAGTGTCACGCCATCCATTTTCGCTGAGGCCACAAGGCTCGCTGACAACACTAACGGGACACCCTGAGGCAGCATGACAGGAAATAGAGAAGACATGATACAAGATAGTGCTTGAAAGTTGAAAGCAAGAAGATAAGAGGATGCCACAACAGGCATGGATGGTCAAGCAAGGCTTGGTTTGTTTGGTGTTGAATGGCTGAATATGAATGCATGCCGACGTTTCAGCACTTATGCTTGCAAGCTTTTATGCAAGAAAGATGAAGGTGTTCGCATGGCGATGGATGCTCGCATGTCTTGATTGTTGCGGCTGGTTGTTGGACGACTGCTCCCAGTGATGAAGGTACTGAAGTGTCACGCCATCCATTTTCGCTGAGGCCACAAGGCTCGCTGACAACACTAACGGGACACCCTGAGGCAGCATGACAGGAAATAGAGAAGACATGATACAAGATAGCGCTTGAAAGTTGAAAGCAAGAAGATAAGAGGATGCCACAACAGGCATGGCTGGTCGAGCAAGGCTTGCTTTGTTCGGTGTTGAATGGCTGAATATGAATGCATGCCGACGTTTCAGGACTTATGCTTGCAAGCTTTTGTGCAAGAAAGATGAAGGTGTTCGCATGGCGATGGATGCTCGCATGTCTTGATTGTTGCGGCTGGTTGTTGGACGACTGCTCCCAGTGATGAAGGTACTGAAGTGTCACGCCATCCATTTTCGCTGAGGCCACAAGGCTCGCTGACAACACTAACGGGACACCCTGAGGCAGCATGACAGGAAATAGAGAAGACATGATACAAGATAGCGCTTGAAAGTTGAAAGCAAGAAGATAAGAGGATGCCACAACAGGCATGGATGGTCAAGCAAGGCTTGGTTTGTTTGGTGTTGAATGGCTGAATATGAATGCATGCCGACGTTTCAGGACTTATGCTTGCAAGCTTTTGTGCAATGAGAGAAGGTGTTCGCATGGCGATGGATACCAACATGTCTTGATTGTTGCGGCTGGTTGTTGGACGACTGCTCCCAGAGATGAAGGTACTGAAGTGTCACGCCATCCATTTTCGCTGAGGCCACAAGGAGGCTCGCTGACAACACTAACGGGACACCCTGAGGCAGCATGACAGGAAATAGAGAAGACACGATACAAGATAGCGTTTGAAAGTTGAAAGCAAGAAGATCACAACAGGCATGGCTGGTCGAGCAAGGCTTGCTTTGTTCGGTGTTGAATGGCTGAATATGAATGCATGCCAACGTTTCAGGACTTATGCTTGCAAGCTTTTGTGCAAGAAAGATGAAGGTGTTCGCATGGCGATGGATACCAGGGCTTGATCGTTGCGGCTGGTTGTTGGACGACTGCTTTCAGTGATGAAGGTACTGAAGTGTCACGCCATCCATTTTCGCTGAGGCCACAAGGCTCGCTGACAACACTAACGGGACACCCTGAGGCAGCATGACAGGAAATAGAGAAGACATGATACAAGATAGCGCTTGAAAGTTGAAAGCAAGAAGATAAGAGGATGCCACAACAGGCATGGATGGTTGAGCAAGGCTTGGTTTGTTTGGTGTTGAAATGCTGAATGTGAATGCATGCCGACGTTTCAGGACTTATGCTTGCAAGCTTTTGTGCGATGAGAGAAGGTGTTCGCATGGCGATGGATGCTCGCATGTCTTGATTGTTGCGGCTGGTTGTTGGACGACTGCTCCCAGTGATGAAGGTACTGAAGTGTCACGCCATCCATTTTCGCTGAGGCCACAAGGCTCGCTGACAACACTAACGGGACACCCTGAGGCAGTACGGCAGGCTTTGAATGAGCAGTGTGCTTCAAACGTTGACGGCCCCAGCGCAAGAAGATGCCGCGGAAGGTATGGTTGGTTATATCAGGGATGCCTGGTCAGTTTTGATTGCACGATTTGTGCAATGGGATGATTTTTGTGGAAGGTTGGGGAAGGGCTCGCACGCCTTACTTGCCGCGGTGGCAATGCAAGAGTTTCGCTAATCGACACATCGAACTCTCGGGGTTCGTTCTAGGACTAGTTTCAGGATTTCCGTTGACGGTTGGTGCGTTCTGGCCTGATTCAGTGAACACTATATTTTGGTGAACTGGCAATTTGGTCGTGCAGCTCATACAGCAGACATGAGGTACAACTACAGCAACTCGAAGCGTATGCGGCGGCACTTTTGGGTGGACCTGCAGAAGGCACGCAGGTCGTGGGAGTTCTCGTCATGGGAATGCGGATCAGGTCAGCAGACGGATAGATCCGATAGAGAAACAAGGCACGACATGCTTGAACTGAACACTTGTGGTGTTTGCTCGGCCAAAACAAGGTATCTTTTTTCACAGGCTGGACTCCAAACCACCAATTGGGAAGCTGAACAATAAAAAGTCCTTGAAGGTGGAAGCGGCGGAAGCGCTAGGAATTCCTGATCTGCACCTTCAGTCCTTCCTTTCAGGAGCTCACTGGCAGAACTCCAACCCACTGATGGTTTTCTATTGTATCCCCATGACCGTGCTTGAGCATATGCTTCACAATAGTTATTGGCATATATTGCAGTCAGAATGTCAGAAGCAATCTGAGAAGGGGTCGTCAAGCTGCTGATGTCTTGAGCAATGGATCGTGGCATCATTTGGACCTAGTCTGGTTGGTATGTCGCAACGACAGGTTCTAAGCTCGGTGCCAGGCGGCTGTTGGCTCGAGGCTTTGTTGGGATGGGCGTTGGTTTCCTGGAGTTGGCTTATGGTAGCTGATAGGGGCTGTGTCAAGGTGGGTTTGTCGGTTGAAATCGGGTTGGTGTACGGTGGGCTGGCTGCTGTCGGGCTTGGAATAACTTGAAAAGGTTCTGTAGTCAGGCTGGTTGCAGGGTTGTTGCCACCTGATTGTCTTTGCTCTACACTGCCAACCCGGTCGATGTTTTCTTTGCAGCTCCTACTAAGATGTCGAACTTACTGAGAGCATGGACCTTGCCAAGTTGTATGTCCGTCCGTTGCCATGGAACCTGAAGCCTCGAGGTTGAGGATTTTCCTTTTTTTAGGGACCCTCTCCTGGATTCATGAACCCCTGGATTAGTGTCCCCTAGAAAGGAATGACTCTGGGAGGGAACACCTAATAGACTGACACCTAGACTGAGTGGAGGCTTTGTACCTCCGCGTCCAGGTGGAGCTGTGCTGGGCCAAGGCCAAGGGCGAGGAGCCGCAGAGCATGAGCCTCCGCGACAGCCGGGGGGCTCGTGACTGAGCCGTCGAAAACGGGGTCCGGGCCTCGGATCATCTTGGATGGCTCGTCGCCTTCTTTTTTTTGCGGGCAACTCGTTCTTGGCGGGAAATCTTTTGCGGAAAGCCGCAAGTCTTGGAGCCCCCTCAAAAGCACACAGACATTTCCTTTTTGTTCGACCTGGAGTTGACGCAACTCTTTTTGCTGATCAAGCTTTGAATGCCCGGAAAAGTGAGGGGTGAACTCCGGAGGTAGCAAGTGGGCAGCACCCTCAACATAGGCCAAACAAAGCACGGCAGAAGGGATCCTTTGCTTGAAAGTGCGCTGCAATGAATCCAGCCGTTTTATGAATCTAGGAATCTGACGATTCCACAATTCTCCTCCAGGTGTGTCCTCCAAGCAGTTTCATCCCGATTCCCCTAGACCTTTCAGTGATGTTGCGAACACTTTTGGGATGTGCTGCGTCAACCGAACAGTGTCATCCCTCATTTTTACAGGTTGACAAGCAAATATAGGGTCCGCAATTTTAACACTGAATGACATGTTCACTCCTGGCTATTTCAGATTATATAAACAGGACCAGAGTTTGTGTATTTGACAGTGCCAGTGCTCATGGCTGTTCAACATATCCCCCCTTTTGACAGGCCCATGCCCTGATTGTCCGGATGGGGTGACGTTTGGTAGCATCTTGCGTATCTTTGCCGTTGACTGAAAGATGTAGACCATATTCAATTGGGAGTTTCTCACAATGGGGGTGTGGTGTTAAGGACCAAGGGGCCGAAATGAAAAAAACAACAACAAGCAAAGCAAGTTTTAGGTTTCGGGCTGAAGATTGAAGTCTTTGTTGGCACCGCGCGGTCGCGCGGTCGCACCATGCCACCATGCCGATCAAGGCGTGGGCATCATCTTCGGGCCCATGACCACGACCTTCCAGCGCTGCGCCAGCCTGGAGGCGGGAAGGCGACAGCTTCGGTCGCGTTTGAAAGGAGTCCGAGCAAAGGGCAGTGGCCAGGTTTTGGCTTCTGGCCGGAGGCTGATTTCCTTGGGCCTTCTGTTTGGAATGGTCGGTTTATGACGAGGGTTTTGCATTCAGACGGCTGACGGAACTTTGCTGTTTGAATTTCAAGTCCCTGGCGAGATGTCACATTGTTGGCCAAATGCAACATCAAGCTCCACCAAAGGTTTTTTTCCAAAAGCTCGGCGGATCCCGCGAAGGTATGTTTTGGGCAAGCACGTTGTCCAAAGGCGCACTTGCTTGGGTTGGTCAACATGGAGCTGTGGCCATGCCGCTGAATTCGAGGGCTTTGACCACGGCAGTCAGTACCCGCAGCAAGTGAGGTGAAGGGAAGTGCACAAAGGACCGCATGTGAAAATTCCAAGCTGAGCAGGGCAGTTCTGAATAGCCAGGGTGTTCGCTCTTCTCTTGCTGGGAGCTTGGAGGGCCCGGGGGGGGGAGGAGTAGCTTCCTTTGCAACTATGTCATAAGAGGTTTCTTTGACGTGCCAGTGCCAAAGCTTCTGTTTTGTTGCGCTTTGTGGTTTTCATTTTGCTCGGGGAATTGGGTCCGCGCACTGCTGAACACTTGATCGCAGGATCCAGTTTGGTGCTGCTTCAGCATCCTTTTTCCTGACCGCACGCCCGGATGCTTGGCGAAGCTTCTGTTGGGCCCCACTGGGCCTGAAGTTGCGGATTCCTAGTTCCCCGCGTGGCAGGTTAACTCTGGCTGGTCGGGAAGGTGGCAAATCCTGGCCGTTTTGTTTTTGGGGTTGACACCACATCCTACCAAAGAGAAGGGACGCAACCCCCACCAGTATTTTATCGACCTTCAACACTCGAAATCGAGCTATTTTTGCACTAGAGTGTGCCACATGTTTACCCAACAATTGTCCAACATGAAAACCGTCTAGAGTTGGGGGTTCACCCCTCAACAAATGGCTTTTCCTAGCATCACCTGCGTCTCGCGTGCCTAATGAGAGCAAGCGGTCAATGTAACACTTCCTTGGTACGCGGGTGCCGAGCCACCTTCCCCAAGTCGCCTTGGGTTTCTATTTGTTCTTTAGGGCAGGGCGAAGCACGGCAACAGGTGGAGGTAACCCTTAGTTGGCGGTTTAGATTGGTTGTTTGGGTACTTGAAGCCATGGTTCTTGCAGATGGTAAATGGGAAGCCACCCCTTTGCACATGAACCGATCCAAATCAGTTTGAGGCTGGACCTGGCGGTGCTGCCCTCGCACCTGGAGCCGGGGGCCAAAGCCTCGAAGGTGTTTTCTCCATGGCGAACCATTTCCTCCAGGTGGTTTCCTCCCAGAAAAACAAGCCAACAAGGGGTCCCCTGTTTTGATATCACCCACATTGGTGTTTCTGCCCCAGCAAGGTCCGGTGGTGTGCCTGTTGGAAGATATTTGTCAAACACCGCCTGGGTCAGCAGGCATCGAGAGATTCGGTAGGGAGGGTAGGTTGCAAGGTTGGAATTGAGAAGATCAATGATAAGTAGTAGTTATGAAGGGTAAGATTGCACGGGCTGTTGATTTAGAGGCGATTTTGGGCTGTCGAGCCCCAAGATGAGGTTCGAGAGGCTATTCGGCAAAGCAAGAAGTTTTCACGACCCCTTGTCTGGCTTTTTCCTCGCACCTGAACTCCCTTGCAGTTGGTTTCCCAAACTGCTGCTGTCCGCCGTTGGCCGGAGGTTTTCTTAGGCATGATGCGATGCCTTTGAGCCAACTTGATAAGAGGAAGACCCTGGGAAGCCAGCTGCAGACTAAGACTAGCAAATATATTTGCAGGTGAGCTGACCCTTCCTCCCGCTAACATTGCACCTGACAGGGGGACCCTCCAGGAGGAAATTGATCTTCCAAGTACCAAAAGAACCAGCTACAAGTAGACCAGCTTCTCCTCCAGAGAGTCTACCGATCCGCAGGGGCTGGTTCCTCGGCCTGCAAGACTTCCTCACAGCGAACAGCGCTTGCGTCTCCTGCATCTCCGAGGCCCGGATCTTATTTCGACCTTCCTCTCATGGCTCACAACGAGCTTCGGTTTCCGTGGCTAACAAAAACAACAAAAAACAATTTGGCTCTCTTCGAGAAAAGCCGCACCGATGTGTCCCTTTTCCCTGGTTTTGTTTCTTCGTGTCGTTTTCGGGAATGCACAATTGAGAGACTTGGTGGTTATTCTTTCTTTTTCGGCTTTGCATACGTTCCTTTCGCATGTTTGTGAGTGCTCCTTGCGCATGCCAGCCAGAAGTGCAACTGGTGGTGTTTTCTCGCCTTATCCCGACAGGAAGTCCACCAAAAAGACTCCCGGTTCGTTTTATTTGGGGTTGGACTGCAACTGATTGTGGGGAAGCAAGTCATTTTGATTTCCCAAACGGCAGGGCCCCGCTGGACTTTCGTGGACTCAGCGAGCTTGTTTTTGCCCTGTCGCAAAAAAACATGAAATCCATAGGATCGATTTTGAGGAGGGTCCAGTGTTGTTTGGGTGTTTGGCTGGGGCAAAATATGGTTTAAGCACCACCTTTTCAAGGGAAGAATCATCATAACCACTGGTTTTTCAAATGTTTAAACCACTGGGTGGCCCCACCCTAGTGTTTGGGGGGTGGAACCGGAACGCACGGCCCCCGTTGGACTTGGTGTCCCGTTTCGCGTCTTTTTAATCTTTCTTCGGCGGTCGTTCACAGGCGCAGCTGGTCTTCAAGAAGGCGGGGGCCATGGAATCGGTAGAAGTCCAAGGTTTCTGGTTGGAGCCGGGGGAGGCGGGTATGGGAAGTCCAAAATCAAACCAATCGGACCGCAGGTTTTGGTCCATTCCATTCACCAGGATTCCATTTTGGGTACAGCCGGGGTGAGATCGATGAAGCCAGTGGTGAGTGTGAGGATTATTGCCCAGGAAGTATGGCTATACTGGACTAAAGGGTATTGCTAGTGTGCCTGTCGTTGGACGACATTTGGGCCAAGACTTCAAGATAGCTCGTGTGTGTACCTTTTGGGGAAGGAGTAGATGATATTGTCAGGGGCTTGTGACAATGTTTGAGGTGAAAAGATCTGGTTCGCTGGGAGGCAAGGATTACTGTGTTCATGACCTTGACGGAGTGATGGCTTCTAGCTCTTTTAGCCTACCCGGGATCAGTGGATGTGTGAAGCTCAAGCTACATTCCCATTTGAGCCCTCACCAATTCGAATTTAAGCAGCTCTGAACCTGGTACGTATGGGTAAGGAGCTGCTGTTTGGTCGCTTGCTGGTTTTGAGGTTCATGAGTAAATTGACCCCAACTGACTCTGTCTGGGAAAACTCGTGCAGATCGACACCTTGCTGAAGCTTGTCTTATTTGGTGCAGCTCATTTGGCTTGCTCCAAAATCCCCCACTGGATTCCGATCCATCAGAGCAGTGAGCACTTTCGAGGTCTTTCACAAGATCCGGTATGCGGCGCATGCAGAGCGTTTTGGGCCCAGAGCGAAGCTGCTTTGGGCCATTTCTCTCAAGTTATGGGAAGTTGTGCCATGCCAAAAATCGACGTTCATATGATGGGTTCCCTGGTTCAGATTCTCGATTCCGGGATACCAAGAGAAATATTCATTGGGAAGGAATCAGCTGCCGTCTCAGGATCCACAAAAGCGTTTATGCATGGACAGTTCATACACGGCGAGGCTCGTTATGCGGATTGTATGGCATTTCTAGTGGGGAAACTCAACAACTCAACATGGCTCCAATGTCGTGACTTCGAGACAAGCCACTACATGAAGACTCACTGAAGGGGACCTACCAGTGAGGATTTTGTTTGGTTCCCGTGCATGTCCAATGTGGCTTCTTCCTTTGCCCTTCTGTGCTGGCTAACTCAGCTGGGGGAATGCAGAGACTTCAGGGTTCAGGAGGTAAGCTGCAAGATAAGTCTGAGACGCCTTGGAATGTTGGGCTTGCACGTGAGTTCGCTTTCAACGTCCTGGATGCTTCATGGTTGACTGCTTTCACAGCGACAGGCTCTGCGCAGAGCATGAATTAGAAGAAGATCGTCGAGTGGCACTGTGCCAAACGTTCTGTTAAACAAATGGGTATGCGACGGTATGTGTGAGGAGTTGGGGTCCCAACATGCAAAACGGTCCCAGAAAACCAACCACATATGGGTGCGTCTTTGTTTACGGACCCCCAATCCAAAAAAAGAGGTGGTTTGTCTGTTGGGTTCCCAGGAAAAACAAAAACAAAAAGCAACACCCAAAAAGGTGTACCTTTAAAAAGACACCCATACTCGGGCAAACCGCGACTCAAAAGGCCGGACCCCGCTCGCCTCGGATGAATTGACTGTGACCTTGCGACTGGAAGGCTACACCACGTGGGCGCACCTGTCCTTGCGCCTGCGCGAGCTTGGCCGGGACAAAGCATTCCGGAAGGCGCTTTGGTGGGGGAGATGGAGGGAAGAGGGACGGAGGGAACGTGGGAAAGAGGGAAAGAAAGACCGCGGGCGGCATGGCGCGGGATACTTTGCAGGTTAAGCCTATTCGAGAAGACCTCTACGATGGACTCTATAAGCAGATCAGGCCATGATCAATCAATGCTTTGAAACATGACACGTGTCAAAAGCAGTGGAAGTTTGGCAGTTGCAAGAGCTCGGGCGCGTTCTTTCCTCAAACGGATCTGGGAAGTGCACCAACCAAAGCCAGTTGGAGCCGGGTGCGGAATCTGGCGGGCTGGCGGGAGTCTCCGAGCTCTGACCTGTATCCGTCAAGCCAACACGGTGAAATGAGCACACAGATGGCTTTGGTTTATGCAGGGCTTCCCCCAAGCGAGATGCAATGCAGGACCGGGTCAGCATTTTAGCATCTTTTTGGTATTGGTAGAGCCAACTCTCGAGAGGCGATCTGCACGCACCTCACCTGGACGACTCTGAATCAGTTTTATAAACTTATAAGCATGATTCTGGCGGACCGTGCATGTTGGCAAGGTGCAGCTATTGGTGTCTACGGGCCTTTTTGATATTCGCTCATTCAATTTCGTGGTGCGTATTTTGATGGTAGAATTGTTTGCGTGCTTTGTTCCAATTAATTTCCACCCAGACCCACCTGCAAACCGGTCCATGAAAACGTAGGCTGTGTCGCCTTGGGCCAGGCACTGGAGAAGGCGCGGGCTGGGGGTGCCTTTGAGTACGAGGCAGGCAACCGAGCGCTCGGCGTCGGTCAGCGTGCGAGCGAGCTTTCTGCACGAAGCTGGAGCTCTTTGTCCTTTTTTGGCGCAGCTGCATCTGAACTTCTTCGTGATGTGGACCATGGTAGGGAGTGCGCCGGTGTGTTGATCAACACAGGCTTGCATCCCCTTTTGTTCACTGCGCAGCACGTACATTTTTCCCTTGCAGGGTGACATGGTCGAGTTCCGGGTTGACACGCTCGTGTCAGGTGTCGTTGGACTTTCGGGGCCTGGGCTCCCACCCGAAGATCCTGGCTGATCCTGGCTGGCAGTTGGGGTTTGAGCCGACTCGCTGGTCCCTTGGGGCGTTGCCAGGCTGCCCGACCCACAGAGACCGAGGCAGAGGCCGCGTTATTTTTGGTGCGACGGGGCACGTAGCGAAAGCGGCAGGAAGGGCCCAGAGGGATGATCATTTTGTCTCGCATCGCGGCCAAGTCGATATGCACCTTGCTTTCTGAGAGGAGTTTGTGTGATCCATGGCGATAAGAGATGCCAGCGCATCCCATAATACTGCATATTCATATATTCTCGTGCAAGACACAATGCTACGGAGGCCAAAGCTGAAAAGCGGCGACGGCGACGCGAGAGCAGAGAGGCGGGCTTCATGAGCTTTGTTTTCTCAGGAACCACCTGCCTTCAAGAAGATTCTGGCTGCTTGGAGCGCCATCTTTTTCTTCCTTGCGTTTTTTTTGTTCTCTTTTATTTATATTTTGCTTTCTTTCTCACAAACGACTGCTTCCTGAAACAGCCAAACCCAAGGACAGGACCTCGCCGGCCTGGCTAGTTTCTCGGCCCCTTCAGGCAGACACCACTGCAGAGGCAACAGGCCGGGGGACGGGGAAGACGGGGACAGAGGGGGAGGTGGGATTTCCGGGGCCTTGAGAAGGTGAGTCAAAGGCTTTGTTGCAAAGTCGAGGAAAGCGGCATGATAATTTTGGAGAGAATTCCTCTGGCTCATGAATCAGGGACAAACAAGATAATGGGATAGAAAGAAGGAAAAGGGATCATATTATATTATTGATTAGTGTTCATTTTGTTTGTTTTGTTTTGGTATTGATGTCTTATCTCCTTCCCTTACTTGTTTTATATTAGTCTTACGACGAATGTGTATTTTGTGTTACATACCAATGAACGTTGTTTACAACGACATCCTTGTCCTCTCATCACACGCTATATTCGGAGTCTTTTTTTGTAATATTTTCGGTTTTAATATATTACAACTTGTCTCTGGAGTCTTCTTAGGTTTACCGGTAGCATCGGGTACTAGTAAAGTCCGGCAGAGCCGGGGGGCGGAAGTTTCAAAGCAGTGAACAACTATAATTTGGAGAGCTGTTCTTGGCTCCTTGCTTCTTTATTTTTTTGCTCCTCTTTCTCTTTCTCTTTCTCTTTCTCTTTCTCTTTCTCTTTCTCTTTCTCTTTCTCTTTCTCTTTCTCTTTCTCTTTCTCTTTCTCTTTCTCTTTTTTTTTCTCTCTCTCTCTCTCTCTCTCTCTTCTCTCTGTTCTCTCTGTCTTTCTCTCTTTTGGGTTTGTGTGCTGTTTTCAGCTGTTTTTTCTGTTCCCTTTCCAAAGCTCCCAACGAGCGCTTCAAGTTCAACTCTCCTCCCTCCCCCCGCGTCTGCTCAAGCCGTGCTGTAGTCTGGGCTGGAGCACGCGGCCCGAAACGGCACGCGTGTCAAGCGCAAAAGCCGGGCTTTTCTTTTCGTCTGCTTCAGCGGTGCAGCAGTCTGCGCGAGTGCGCGGCCCGACGCGGCGTGCGCCGACACGAGCGCGCGGCCCGAAACGGCACGCGCGTCATCAAGCACAAAAGCTGGGCGAGGTCAAAGCCTCTTTTACTCTGGAACGGAGTCATTGCCATGGCGTCTTGCTGCAGACGCTTGAGCTCAAGGCTGCTGGGAGTCCAAGGAAAGCTGCCACGCCCGACGGCGGGCAAACGGCTCGATATCTCCGTCCACAGCCGGAAACTGGAAGATCACCTGCCAGTGACGCAAGGAAGGCTCGCCGTCCGTGTCGAACAGAACATGAGGCTTCGCAACCACCCGCAACAGCGTGCCATGCCGCTGTCGCGCGATGGCCAAGCTGTCTCGGACGCTGACCACCCACATGAGGTCCGCCCGGAAATCTGGCTGCGTGGCGTCTGCATGCCGCTCGAAGATGATTCGCGCTACTCCGTGCTCGGCTTCGTTGCACTCCTGCACAGGATCTTTGGCCGTCACTCGCAGTAACAGCTCCGCACTGGACTGGCAGATCCTGACCTGCCGTAATTTGCCCTGCGTCATCCAAGCTCGCGTCTGACAAGCAGATGCATGGGCAGCCAGTGAAGCGGCCGTGCACAAGCGCAGGAGTGGCTTAGCCAGCCCGAGTAGGTAAGCGGAGTCTCGCGAAGCGCCACTTGCAAGGTGTTGTGCGCGGCGCGAGAGCCAGTCGATCCAGAGTACGCTTCGTCGTGCGCCGCGACGAAGCGCACAGCCCACTTGCGGGGTCGGATCTCGTGCTCCGCATTCTCTCGCGACTCTACCGCGTCGCCCGGCCGAAACGCCAAGGCGACGCACGTGGTAAAGATCCTCGCGTCCAGCGTGGCCGTGTGATCCCACACAGCGCATCATCTCCGGCCGAAACGCCAAGCGACAGCGTGCGTACCAGAGAAGCTCTTCTGCGTGCTCGCCGACGAGCTGGCGCCTGGTCAGGCTCGGAGCCTGCCACGAAATCTATACTTGACCGTGCGAAAGTGCTGCGGCTGCCACGCAGTTCACACCGAGCGAAACCTCCGCGCAGCCGTGCCAATGCCGTACAAGCGTCGCAGCCGAGGTGGTTTGCGCATTGTCCGGCAGCCCAATTCACACACAGCGCCAACGCTTTCTGCATCTTGCCATCCCCCACCTTGCGAAAGTACGGCGCCTGCCACGAAATCTATACTTGACCTTGCGAAAGTGCTGCGCCTGCCACACAATGCACACCTTGCGAAACCTTCGCGCGGCCGTGCCACTGGTCCCGTCTCCGAGACCGTTCCGAACCCGTTCCGAGACCGCCTCCGTACAGGCGTCGCAACCGAGGTGGTTTGCGCACTGTCCGGAAGCCCAATTCACGCACAGCGCCAACGTTTCTGCATCTTGCCATCGCTCTCCTGGTTTCAGCATTTATCGTAGCTTTTTTCGCGCATATCCATTTGTCAAGCTAGCTATGTGTGAAAGCTATGTGTCAAGCTATCTGTCATGGCCATATGTCGAAGCAGCTAGCTCATTTAGTTCCAGTACTACGGAAGTTTCTTGTTAAACTTCCTTTGACTAGTTCAACATGTTCAAGTATTTTCTTTTTGATTGACACATATATGATGGATTGTGTGCAGCGCATCTTCATTCTAATGGTGCATCATTTGTGTTTATTTCTGGAAAATCAATATCTTATGCTTCATGTTTGTACAATCAACATGCTTGGTTTTCTGGAATTGTGATCTACACCTTCTTAATGGGAACTGCATTTATGGGTTATGTTTACCGAATGGACAAATGAATTTTTGGGGAGTTACAGTAATTACACATGTATTTTCTCCCATTCCATCTTTAATAGAATGGCTTTGTGTATGACAATATGTTTGCCATCCAACATTAAAGAGAATCTTCGTCTTTCAACAAAGAGTTTTCTGCCGACTGGCAGGGGCGACAGGGTGCATGTTTTTGGGTTTGCTGTATGGCCCAGGTGTCAAAGAGCGCCCCAAGCGCGCAGCTCAGTTGGTTTGCAGGTGCTTAGACATGCTCGTGTGGAACCTAACGCAACGTGCAGGCCAACATGCAGCTTGCGCCAAGACAGTTTTGCATCAAGGTGCTTTCATGCGAAAGCTATGGTTTTGGATTACTGGACCATTTGCAAACGGCTAACCTATGGTGATGTCAGTTGCAGCTCAGTCGTTCACTAGAACACTTTTTGCATCGGTTCAATGTTGCTGGATGTTTCCAACGGTGAGTTGTCCCCTCTCACTTTCAATTAAATGTCCGGAGCGCCTTCCATGCACAGTCCTTGTTCGCGGTAAAACAAATGTCATTGCGATACTTTGCGAACCAGAGAGCATATGCTCAAACCAAGAAGGTTTTGCAAGCATGGGTCCTCTGTGGTGTGTTTAAAACAAGATGCGGAATGGTGCACAGAAACATTTTCGAACCCTTGTGGGGGGTGCATGGCTGCTGTAGATTTGTTATGAACAGAACTTGGCTGAGGGATAGATCACAGTATCTTTTCCTGGGCATCTGGCACAAGCCCACTGGTGCGCCTTCTAGTCGGGTCCACTTCTACTTGTACCTGCTCAAGATTGCATTTGCCCCAAGCCAAACTTTGTTTACTCGACTCCTGTCATATGCGGACAACTTTGAGTTTCAGCGCGCACTTGCTTCACAACTCAGCTCCGGATCATGAGGGTGCTCTCTGCAAGGACCTCTGCCCGTGCTTGCTCCTCGCTGCATATGGCCGTGACTGCCGGCAACGATGCGGCGCCAACACCTTTCTGCTTTGTTATGATGTTTGCTGAGCATGGTGGCCACTTTGGCATCACTGTTCCGCAGGCATTGGGCTGGCCGCGGGAGCTGCCAGAGAGGCTTGCCAGGAGACGGCGGCCATTGCGGAAATGGTCACAAAAATCCCAGGCGTGCAGGAACTTCACCTTAGATTGGCTTTCCTTTCTGTGAAGGGTGCTAGTTAGCAAACGCGCAGCGGTTCCTGAAGGCCCTTTTGCTGGGTGGCTTATATATATATATATACACGTATTTAAATATAAATAAATACATATGTGTAGATATATATAATATATACACATATATAAATGTGTATATATACACATGCATATGCACGCTTCCGTTTGAGACGGAGAGTTTTTTCTCTTCTTTTTTTTCTTGCAGCTGGTTGGTTTGGATTTTACACGGAAAAGCTTGGGCTGATCCAAGCTGACCAACGAGTCCATGAGAGTCTTCCGAGGGACAGCCTCTTCGCGCCACCCGCCCGCGATGGCCCGGCGGCCAAACTGAGACAGCTTGCGCGCCTACAGGCTGAATGTGTAGGCCACGTTCAAATTACGGACGCACGTTGTGCGCGTTAAGGTGGCGGGAGGCCCCACCTATGCTGAGTTAACCCAGGAATTCGCGGTTCATGCCAGGGCTTGCGGGTTAGCGTTTGACTCCAGCAAGTCATTCCTTGCGAGCCTTCTGGGACAACGACTCGCTTGCCCAGCATACCTTCAACGGACTTCCACGACGTGGGGGTTAGGGAGGGTTCTGACAACGCGACGGCAGCACAAACAACGGCTCCAAGTCTGGGGGTCTTTGCATTTTTGGAGTTTCGGGATGCAGTTCTTTGACACCTTGGAGGGAGTTTTATCGTGACAGTCTCCGATCTGATTTAGGGTCAGCTAGTCCTGCTCAAGCACACGATTCAAAGGACGATGGCCATGACCCGTCTGCTGCTTTTGGGCGCTGGCGCCGCCCTGGGGCTGGAGGTGCCGCTTGCCACCTTTGGTAAGGACCCGAAGACCAGCTTCGAGTTCAAGGCAGGGACGCCTCACCGGCATTAACCATCCCTTTGAGCACATGTGTGGCTCGTCTTTATTTGAGGGTACCCCGTTTAGCATTTTGGGGTCCCCTCAGAAACGACACTCATATACCTAGGACCTAGCAGAGCACGACAGACCCGTTGGGATGTTTTTCAGAATCTAACCCGGCAGGAGCTGGGAGAAATCTGCCCGAATGTTCGCTTGAATCCCCTTGGGCCTTGGTCTCGTGCTTCCCGAACAATGGCCACTAGCCTCAGGTCGAAACCAGTTCTTCGGAGTTGCTACTTTAGAATTCTCAGCCAATGCCAATAGGTGCCTGGAATTGACGGAATCGGCGTGTTGGTATTTGATTTTACATCGATTCGCTGCTTTATGTTGGTTGAGTTCGTTTTAGACTTTCGATCTCACGCCCTGGGCTGCTTTCTGGATTCTCGGGCCGGAACCAAGGCTTTCTCGAGGGCCTTGCGATTATTTTGGATTCACGCCTGGGGAGAAACCGAAACAGACAAACGGCCTCCTCGAGGCCCGTTTTCTTTTTGGGGATTCACTTGCTTCTGACGCCCAGGTGACGAGCCTTGTTTCCGGCCCTGGGGGTGAATCCAAAAAAGCACACGCAAGAGGGCCCCGAGAATGCGAAATCAACATATGCGTTTCAAAACAAAAACACCGCAGCGGTACTCGATGTAGGCGAAAAT
>CAUJNA010001635.1:1026406-1031406 GCA_963377175.1 Effrenium voratum | reverse complement strand
TTCCCTAAGAAAGATTACCCATGGTCATTTGGGGGCAGCATGGATCAAGCCTCTCATGGATTCGCTCGTTAATCATTTCCCGAATCCAGAGTGAGATGTAAAAAGTAAAAGAAAAGAGACAGATTGCTTTCTCCACCATTCAATCTCTTCCAACCGCTATCCGTCCATTCCTTCGTCATGTCCTTTCTGTCATAGCGGTTCATCTCTGAGATTGATGGTGTACGAAAGGAAAAGGAAAGGTTAACCGCTATCCCAGACACAGGATGGGATGAGTCTAATCCTTTCCATATCCTGTCTGTCTCCTCCTTGTCTGTTCCTCTTTCCTCACTTCTCTCGTCTCTCTTCTCCCTCTCTTCCTTGTCTTTGCCATGTGACCACCAAATCCCAGAAATCGAGAGGAGAGACTGGAAGTGAATGAAATGAACGGGAAGGGTCACAGAGGTTTCTGGGAGGCTCGCCATCCGCCCGACATCCGGCAGGCGCTGGGTGCTGCTGCCGATCCAGTACTCCGCGGTCTTCGAGATGTATAAGAAGCACGAGGATCCGCGGGGAATATTTTTCTGATTGATCCGCCCATTTTCGTTTGCGAAAGCGCACATTCGGGCACCACATGACACTGTTAGGGGTGCTTGGTGTGATACCGTGGGCGCGGGGGGACTTGGTTTTGGCAAGCCGAGAGGAGACTTGCCATTTGGAGGTATGTTCTTTGAAAGGACACGATGGCTGCGGGAGGGAAGCGTCGTGTTTAATTTTCGCAAGGCAGATGCCTGATATGTCCTGCTCTGTTCTGTTAGATGAACTTCGCAGTCCTCCCAAGATTCCCAGTGGTTGCCGTGGCGTGTTCTCCTTTGACCTCTCGGGCTTTGGGATTCTTTTGTGACAACTCGAAAACTTCGGCCGGGGCCACTCATGTCTTCGTTTTGGTCGCCAGTATTGGCTCTGTTGCAAAAGGCTCACCCCATGTTGGTTCGTGAAGAGGAAGGCCAGACACGGGCTCCAACTGTAGCACGAAGGCAATAGCTCGGTGACAAATTAACAAAGGACGAGGGAGGTGGGAAGTAACCGGGGCACTGTGGGAGTTCTTGCCAGGCATCCTTCTGGACTGCGGAGGAGATCGACTTGGCCAGTGACACCAAGGACTGGGAGAACCTGACGGACAAGGAGAGGGCCAGGGTTCGTTTTTTGTGCATTTTTTCGGTTCGGTCAGAAGACGGAGCCACTCATGTCTTTCCTTGCGCTCTACTGACGATGGTTGAATTAGCCTCGAAGGTTCGATTTGAGTTTCTCGCCGTGGCTCGGTTTGAGTTTCAATCACCCACCTCCCTTCTTTCTCTTGCATTCAACCCTCAAAACCGTTTTTTCTTTGTGCTGCCACTTGGCTCGCGCGAGCGTCGGACTTTCTGGTGGTCGAGCTTTCGAAAGCCCGTGGTTTCTGACACTTCGCGCCTCGCTAGCGAACCCTTTGCGCACTTGGGGGGTGGGACCTTGCAAGGCTCGTGTTTTTTTCACGTTTTCAAGCAGTAGCTGGACAGATGCATATAAATGGCAATAAGCTAAGCAGATAGATAGCTAGATACACTATATATCTATATATATATATATATGTATATATATATATGTATAGGCATGCAGACCGTCTTTGACGAGGTGCAGCAGCATTGAGAATGAGAGCCAGACTTGCCAGACAGATGTAGATGCCTAGATAGCAGCAACTAGACAGCCAAACAGATGGCTTTCTAGACATATCTGCCAGACAGACAGATCGCAAGAAGCCGACGGTTCGACTAGTGGCCAGCTAGATGCATAGATCTCAGCAAACAGATGGCTTTCTGAGATGGCTGCTCGACAGATGGGGGCAGAACCAAGTAGATAGTCAAGCTAGCTAGGCAGACAGATCGAGAGCTGAACAGGTAAACAACTTGACAGACGAACTGCTGGACACAGAATGCGGAGGTACGTAGCTGAACAGGTAAACAACTTGACAGACGAACTTCTGCACACAGAAAGAGTGTTGAAGATAGATACATGAGTAGGCGGACAAGCAGCTATCTTTCCAGATAACTAGCTTGCCAAATAGATCGCTAGATTGACTGATATCAGTAACAAGTACATAGCCCAACGAATGCTAGTCTTCAAGACCTAGAAAGCTCGAGAGCCAGACAATCATGATCAGACGGATAGACACATGCCAGATAAAGAGCCAGACAGCAGATAAGCAAGCAAATAGCTTAGGCCACTGAGCTGCGGATGGCTCGATTAAAAAAAACTCTGCCCGCGGCCTCAGCTCTACCAGTAGTCAGCACGCTGTTGGCCGATGGGTTTGGCAATAAGCAACACAAGCCGCGACACGCCGCTTCTGACCAAAGTATTTTTGAGGCCTGAGGCTCCCTGCTGAGTTTGTTTTGCCTCGGTTCCTGCAAGTTGACACGCGTGGTTGACTTGAAGGAGTTGGGTTTTGCAAGCCACTTGCGCGCGAAAAACTCACTCTTTGCCTCCTGGGCCTCGTGATCTCGCGAGCGCTTGATTTGCAATGCAGCCTCGATTGGGGAGAAGCCAAGGGAGTGTTGGCAGTCAGATTGTACGCTTGTCAGTGTTCGCAGCTTGTCAGTGGTTGTCGGGTGTCTTGCCGTTGGATTCCGCCTTGCCCGTCGCAGCTTGGGCACGTGCCTTCGTTGGAGGAGCAACACTTTGTGAAGCACGTCTTGGCGTTTTTTGCCGCGTCTGACGGGATAGTCCTGGAGAATCTGGCCACAAACTTTGCTTCAGAGGTGCAGATACCGGAGGCGCGGGGGAGGCGGAACTTGAAGCCGCTTGTTTAAGCAATCGCCACAGTCAAGTCTGGCGTTTGGCAGAGGGGCCGGGATATGTTCATGGAGGAGTTGCAAGCCATGTTGCGTTTCAAGCGGAATGTGTCCTTCAACTGGACATGTTTTGGCTGCGTCTCGCGTTGAAGATTTCTGCACAATCGGGCTCCTGTCCGATTATCGGGATATGCAGTCCCTTATTTCCAAACATAACCAAACAACCTTCAAAAGGTCTGTTTGGAAGGTCAACCGTGTATCGCATGTGCACATATCGCAAATGATCAGTCGTATGGTCTTTGGCCAATGCCAACGGTTTGGTTCCCGAGGCGCGGGCCTTCTACGGGTTCCAGATGGCCATGGAGAACATCCACTCCGAGACTTACTCGCTGCTCATTGAGCAGTACATCAAGGAGCCCCCGGAAGTCGTGCTGGCAGCGGCAGTGGTGATGGTGATGGTAGTGTGGTCCTGGTAGCAGTAGAGGAGGACGTAGAAGTGGAAGTAAGTAGATGTAGTAGTAACACACATAATTTGAAAAGATGCTTTTCCTGCTGCCACTCGTGCCGCAACCGCTACTTCTACTGATGTGCGGACAAACGAGGTTGTCACCATGTTGGTCAAACAACAAGAACACTGCCAACGTGGATGTTCAAGTCGGGAGGAGCACACGAATAGAAGTAGTGGACGCAACACGTATTGTTGTTGTTGTTGTTGTTGTTGTTGTTGTTGTTGTTGTTGTTGTTGTTGTTGTTGTTGTTGTTGTTGTTGTTGTTGTTGTTGTTGTCGTTGTTGTTGGCAGCGGCGGTGGCTGTTCTGGCGCGTGCTGCCCAAACTGGCAGTAGAGACAGCGACTTGAACGTGAGAGGGGATGATCATGATGATGATGATGATGATGATGATGATGATGATGACGACGATGATGATGATGATGATGATGATGATGATGATGATGATGATGATGATGATGTACAACGATGACGACGTTGACGATGATGTCGATGACGCTTATGGTGCCGCTTGTGATGATGACGAGGATGAGGAAGACGAAGAAGACGAGCAAGAGAAACACTGAGATGAAGAAGATGATGCTCCTGCTGCTGATCATGAACATGATGATGGTGGTGGTTGTGGTTGTTCTTGCCTCTCACACACACAACAAGCTCACATGAGCAGCCTTTTTGTCCCAGATAAAGTTTGGGATTCGGGGGGAACTCCCAAAATTTCTGCGAGGGCACTTGTGTGATACCTTGCCGCGAAGTCTGGCGACGCCTCTGCACGGACCCCGTGGTTTGACAGACGCGAAGGCTAGCTAAGAGTAATTGGCGAGCTAGAGAAACGTTCGCGAAACCACTCCTTCGAAGCCAACAACATTTTTCACTTGCCTTGGGAGCTCAAGGAAAACCCACCACAAGAAATCGCGAGTGGCGGCCATGACCTTTGCAGGATCCGGCTGAGAAGGATAAGGTCTTCAATGCCATTGCAACTATGCCCGCGGTGCAGGAGCGATTGAGAGATGGAAGAAGTACAGACCTTGTTCAGTCTTGTTTTTTGCCTGTTTCTGCTTTCGGATTTAGGGGCTGCTCGAATTGTTGCCAGTTGCATACAGTGTTTTTCTTAAGCGACAGACACTGCCTTGAAGGCCAGCGAGTCATCCTCCGACCACCAACAGTATTTGAAAGACAATTTGCGCTTGTTGTTTTGAGACATACCCAAATCTTCAAATGGAGGCTTGATTCCAGAAAAAAAGCACAGTTGCAGAAGCTCATCCTTTGCAAGCTTTTGGCGTTTTCTCCCGTTGTTTGGGCAATATGCTCATCTCGCGGTTTTGCACAAAGCTTGTTTGAGAGCGGTGAATGCTGCTTTAGAGGATTCCAACAGGAACAGGCCGGTCCAATCTGCACCCTTTCCATTCCAGCTGTGTGTCACCACAAACGGGTAGGCAGGTTTCCTTCTTAAGAACCTGGCCCACTGTGTCCTAGTCGCTGCTGGTCAGGGAGGTGTTTGGGGTGCTGCGGTGCTGGCAGTGCGGTTTTGCGATGCCGTCAGGGTGCTGCTGTGGGTGCTGGTCAAGGAGTGCCGGTCCGGGTGCTGGTTGTTGTGTTCAAAGTGCTGCGGTGGTTGCTGGCGGTGCTTGTTTGATGCAGCTCGGATGCTGTTGTGGGTGATGGTTAAGGAGTGCTGGTCCGGGTGCTGGTTGG